>JAQGEQ010000123.1:0-369023 GCA_034620365.1 Pegea sp. RAD2-039
TACAGTCTAACAAGTTTGTAATATTAATATCATTCTAATTTCGTAGGCGCTTTCACATGCCTTTTTCTCTGAATCCTTTTTGAAGCCACAAATGGAAAACTTAAAATGGTTTTTATATGCGTAAAAATATTAGCAGAAGTGTTCAGATCATGAAATTCCAACCTTACTATTTTTGTAGACTGTAAACTTTTACGGTCGAAATAAACCTTCAATTATGAACTTTGTTCAGCAGAAGAATCGATTCTGATATCGTAACGACACAGAATTGGTGCTAATGATGACGTCACAAGCAATTTACTTGCCGGTAAACTCGTATAAAACGTTTACCTATTTTAGTCTGAGAACCTTACAAGCAGCAGATAGAGGAAGAAGTGATGCACTGATTCATTAATTGTTCTTCATCTAATCAAAGCAATTCACTAAATACTCTGTAATATTTAATAATTTGAGTCCTTTTCATCTACAAATTAAAGTTCAGATGAGGAAGTTACACGATGTTTCCGTTGCAATTTGCAATTAGTTCGACATCTATAGATTTTTGTTGTTTAAAGACTGGAAATATCAAGTAGTTCATGCAAGACTTCTTGAAAGATCAGGATAAAGATGAAAAATGTGTATCATTTTATTAGTAGTATCTTGAGTTTGAGTGATTAAGTAACCAGGTTATACAAGATGGCGTTGAAGATGTTCAAGTGATAAGAAAAAACAAAATATTAAAAAAGAGAGATGCAGAAGTTGGAAAGAATCTTTTTTGTAAAGATCAGTAGACACTGTGAATACTAATTTCTAAAACTTTTAAGCTTCAATTGAAATTAATGAGCTTTTAGAAAACAAAGATAGTAAATCATGTTGGGCTGTAATCATGTAGAGGTCATTGAAGTTTGTTAAAAAACATCTTTTATAATTCAAAACAATTTCTTCAAAAATTGAACAATTTTGTAAATCTTATCTCAAATTGTTCTTCAAATTTTAAACTTCAAAAAAAAATTAAAAGATATAAAAAGCAACAATTTAGTATCACCTCAGGTTTTCTAAATTAACTTCTTTCTCTGAGTTCACTTTCATAGTTTTTACCTCATCCAATGAAACGTCGTTATCAGAATGCTTAAAATGCAAAAGACATTTAATTAGCAAAACTAATTAAAGTTATTTTTGAAAATTTTTTTCTGCTGAATAAAGTTTGTAATTGAAGTTTATTTCGACCGTGAAAATTTACAGTCTACAAAAATTTCATCAGTTCATGTTAATAACTGTTTCTTCTGCAAATATTTTACGTGTATACAAACCACTTTAAGTTTTCGATTTGAGGCTTCAAAAACGAATAAAAAAAGAAAGCATGTGAAAGCGCCTAAGAAATTAGAATGATAATATTAAACAGTACTAAAGTAAAAAATTTTCGTCTAATATTCGTTCAGGTAAATTTTTGTTTTTTTAGCGGCAAGTTTGCTTCTTGTCTGCATTTCTACTTTGATAGCAACATGTTCTCATACGGAAGAGATGATGACGTCAAAAGCTACGTCGAAGGTACCGATTTCATCATTTTTTTTACAGTGTTTCTTGTTACTATCTAGTTTGTTCACCAACTTTTTTACCTGTGAATGATGACTTTATCACTACACAGTCTCACCAATGACGTCAGTAATTCACTTTGATGTACTACATCTTATTAGCACTTCATTGTTCGATATTCATAAATAACGATTTTCATCTTTTCTTCATTACGTGTTGATTGTTAACATCACTTTGAAAAGATCAAAATTTCTTTTTAATTTTTTTATTAGATCCTTATATCCTGCATCAATTTGTACTACTATGGGTACTTAAGGAACAAAAAAAGAATTAATTTAAACAAAATATATTTAACAGCCAATTATTTCAAATTAACTTCTAAATAAAAAAGGGTTCTTTGAATAATTATATAAAATTACTAATTACAGTTAGTTTTTGAATTTTAGGTAAATGTTTTAAATGAGTTTACCGACAAGTAAAGTGCCTGTGACGTCATCATTAGCACCGATTCTTTGTCATTTGGAGAACAGAATCGATTGTTATTTTCTAATAGAAAATTGTTTACTACAAACACCGATAAAGATGTCATCGACTTGATGGCAAGATTCGTTTCAAGACCACCATTGATCACCTGATCTCAATGAAAAAGCTGTAAACGTTCGGAAGCATCGAGTTATGTAGCGCTTATAAGATGTAGTACATCAAAGTGAATTACTGACCTCACTGGTGATGCTGTGTACCAATGAAGTCATCATTCACAGTTAAGGAAATTGTTGCACAAGCTAGATCCCAACTAAAAACAATTTCCAAAAAATTGATGAAATTGGCATCTTCGATGTTTTTTGTGACGTCATCATCTCTTCCTTATGACAACATGTTATTAACTTCTAATAAGTTGACAAGGTATCTTGTTTCAAACTGCTAATTTACAACTACAACAACTTGTTACGAAATTTGGTTGTTACGACAACCTGTTAGCAACTGATCGTTGGTTTCTACGATAATGTGGCACTACTGTTGTTTTTTTGTAAGGAAAATCAGTTATTAACTTCAAAGTAGTTCCTAGAAGTTCATCTTCTACAGACTCTGGTTTAAATTATTGTACAATTGATTATCAATTATAAGATTTTTATCACACAACCTATAAACAGAGTCTTAAGTCCGTAAAATCAGTCTGCAGAACTTTATTGATCTTTCCTTGTATCTTTTCGCTGTTTTTTTGTAAATCTTTTAAATTTCTTTTTAGGAATGTCAATTTTGATGAAGTCATCTTACTAACACCGAAGATTGTCCTGCAATTTTGTATCTTTTAGTTTTCTAATGTTGTAAGTTAAATTTTGATAAAATAGTCAAAATATGCAAATAAGCTTAGACTTTGTTAATTTTCTTTTTTTCGAAAACATTTTTACTTTTTTTAAAATCACAGACGATTACGTTTAGTTATCTACCAGACAACTTTGTGACGTCATCAACGAGGAGTTATGAAAAATGATATTATTGATAGAATTGATTATAATTTATAATATTGAGGTTTGCTGCGTTTCTATTCTAATTATAGCAGAGAAAAAAGTATGGTGATCTATTTTTAAATCAAAAAAAAAAGCTTTAAGCTCCACAAGTGACGACTGCAGTTATTTTTTCATTACTTTCTTGTTTATATCACAATAGTCTGTTGTCAATCTATTTGAAATTCATCATAAGCAAATCGTTCTGAAAATTTTTGTGTGATTACGTAATTTGTAACAAGCTATTAATAAAAACAGTTTCAAATTTTAATTACAGATATTATAGTTTTTACTAAAATTCTCTTATTTGTTTATTTTTTAAACTAACAAACTGTTACAAATTTTATCTACTTTTATTGTAGATATGAATCCCCTAGATAAACAGCGACTCACTTTCATCTGATATTGTCCTTTAAGTTTACCTTACTTTTCATTCTTACATATGGAAAACAAGCAATTAAAGAAAAAATCCATATATTTATTGCATCTTTATTAATATTAGTCTAACTTGGTCATATAAATTTATCTCAATAATGCCTCATATAGTAAAATTGTATAAAATAATACAGAAAGAAAAACTAATAGAATGATGAAGAGAAGAAAAAATAACTTTAATTATCCATTTCGAATTTTAAAGAAGTTTATAGAAATTTGATGGATATTTCAGCTGCTTAAAAATATGTTATTCAGATCACTTGCCTGAAACTATTGCAAAAAGTCAAACGCTGTTAACAACAACAAAATTTGACTTTGTTTAATTCTATTAATTTCAGTTTTTACAAACTTTTCCTAATTGTCTATTTTCAAATCAAGAAATTTTAATTTTTTTACTTTTTGTAAAATTTTGAAGTTTAAACAAATTTTTTCAAAATATTTTCTTTTATTTTGATTTCAATTGTGTAAGGGCTTTCACATAATATCTCGCAGCAATAATAAATTAACTTTTCAAATGATAAATATATTTTGCATTTTATTCATTCTGATAACGACGTTTCATTGGATGAGGAAAAAACTATGAAAGTGAACCCAGAGAATGAAGTTGATTTTGAAAACTTGAGGTGATACTAAATTGTTGCTTTTTATATCTTTCAATTTCTTTTGAAGTTCAAAATTTGAAGAACAATTTGAGATAAATATACAAAATTGTTCAATTTTTGAAGAATTTATTTTGAATTATAAAATATGTTTATCAACAAACTTGAAAGACATCTGTACATGATTACAGCCCAACATGATCTACTATCTTTGTTTTCTCAAATCTCCCGAATTTCAAGAACAGCTTAAAAGTTTTGGAAACTAGTATTCACAGTATCTACTGATCTTGACAAAAAAGATTCTTGTTTACTTATGCATCTCTCTTTTTCAATATTTTATTTTTTCTTATCACTTTAACATCTTCTACACCATCTATTTTATAGATTTTTCTTTTTTATGGTCTTACAGAGTACAAAAAAATTAAGTAGTTGGCACATTTGACGTTGTCTGTGACGTCATCATCTCTTTCTTATAACAACATGTTACTAACTTCTATTAAGTTGACAATATAACGAGTTTCTAACTGCTAACTTTAAATTTTAAGGACATTAAACAGTTTTTACACTTCTTGGCGAAATTATTAATATGTTGTTGATATTACCAACAGCTTTATGTTTATTTTATAATTTTGTTTATAGTTATTGTCAGTTTTACCACTAAAGTTAATATATAATTAAACTAAAATTTAAAAAATTGTTTATATTTTATTTTTTAGTTATCAAACCACTTGAGAAATGTCTAGCCAGCTTGTTTATATTACAATTGTTTCAAATCAAGTTTTAATTAACAAAAATATTCTGTAAATAAACATTATAATCAAACAATATTAATAATTACACTTCTTACAATAATATTTATCATTTAAAAAGGTGTTTTATAATTGCTGCGAGATTTTATGTGAAAGCTCTTACACAATTGGAAACAAAATAGAAGAAAATATTTCAGAAAAAATTTGTTTAAACTCCTTTAAAACATAAAATCTCGCAGCAATAATAAAATAACATTTCAAATGATAAATATACACAATTATTAATTCACTAACATGGGTACTTAAGGAACAAAAAAAAGAATCAACTTAAACAAAGTATGTTTAACAGCCTATAAACTCAAATTAACTTATAAATAAAAAAAGGTTCTTTGAATAATTATATAAACTTACTAATTACAGTTAGTTTTTAAATTTTAGGTAAACGTTTTATACGAGTTTACCGACAAGTTAAGTGCTTGTGACGTCATCATTAGCACCGATTCTTTGTCGTTTTGAGAGCAGAATCAATTGTTATTTTCTAATAGAATTTGTTTACCACAAACACTGACAAAGATGTCATCGACTTGATGGCAAGATTCGTATCAAGACCGCCATTGATCACCTGATCTCAATGAAAAAGCTGTAAACGTTCGCAAGCATCGAGTAATGTAGCGCTAATAAGATGTAGTACATCAAAGTGAATTACTGACGTCATTAGTGACACTGTGTAGTGATGAAGTCATCATTCACAGTTAAGGAAATTGTTGCAGAAGCTAGATCCTAACTAAAAACAATTTCCAAAAAATTGATGAAATCAGAATCTTCGACGATGTTTGTGATGTTATCATTTCTTTCTTATGGCAACATGTTTTTAACTTCTAATAAGTTGACAAGATATATTGTTTCAAGCTGCTAATTTGCTAATAAAACAATCTTATGCTAAATTTGGTTGTTACGACAACCTGTTAGCAACTGATCATTGGTTTCTACGGTAATATGGCAATAATTAATGTTTGTTTGTAAGGAAAATCAGTTTTTAACTTCAATGTAGTTCCTAGAAGTTCATCTTCTATAGAATCTGGTTTAAATTATTTTACAATTGGTTATCAATTATAAGATTTTATCACAAATCCTTTAAACAGAGTCTTAAGTCCGTAAAATCAGTCTACAGAACTTTATTGTTCTTTCCTTGTATCTTTTCGCTGTTTTTCTGTAAATATTTTAAAATTATTTTTAGCAGTGACAATTTTGATGAGATCATCTCACTAACACTGAAAATTGTTTTGCAATTTTTGTATCTTTTAGTTTTCTAATGTTGTAAGGTAGATTTTGATAAAACAGTCAAAATATGCAAACTACTTTTAATTTGTTAATTTCCTTTTTTTCGAAAACATTTTTACTTATTTTTAATTCACAGACGACTACGTTTAGTCAGCTACCAGACAACTTTATGACGTCATCAACGAGAAGTTATAAAAGTGACATTATTGATAAACTTAATTATAATTGATAATATTGAGGTTTGCTGCGTTTCTATTCTAATTATAGCAGAGAAAAAAGTATGGTGATCTATTTTTAAATCCAAAAAAAAAGCTTTAAGCTTCACAAGTGACGACTGCAGTTATTTTTTCATTACTTTCTGGCTTATATTACAATGGTTTGTTATCAATCCATTTGAAATTCATCATAAGCAAATCCTTCTGAAAATTTTGCGAAATTTCATCATTTGCCGATTTTAACGTAAAAATCATTCCTTTTAAACAAATTTTTATCTTCCTTACTTCACATTTTTTGTGTTAAAATATCACTTGGAAAACCTTAAAGTCTATAATCATGATTACCTTCCTTTTATTACTATTGCAATATAGAAGAAAAAAAAGTGAAATGAAAGTTTTTTGATAAATTATAAACATTATTATTTATAAATATTTACAATATTTATGAATATTTAGTTTAAAAAAGTAACTAATTTTAAAAATATTTAAACAAGAAAAATTTAATATAAAATTGTCATTAATTACAAAATCTCAACTATTTGTGAATTATTAACAAATTTAATTCATAATCCAGCTCCTTAAATAATATTTATTTAGATTATTTGTTATTCACATGATCAATTCAGCAATTTCTGTGATTATGTAATTTGCAACAAGCTATTAATAAAAAAAAGTATAAATCTTTAATTACAGATATTATAGTTTTTACCAAACTTTTCTTATTTCCTTATTTTTTAAACTAACAAACTGTTACAAATTTTATCTACTTTTGTTGTAGATATGAATGTCCAAAATAAACAGCGACAAACTTTCATCTGATATTGTCCTTGAAGTTTATCTTGCTTTTCATTCTGATAGATGGAAAACAAGCAACTAAAGACAAAATCCATATATTTTTTGCATCTTTATTAATATCAGTCTAAGTTGGTCATATTAATTTTTCTCACTACTGCCTCAGATAGTATAATTGTATAAAATAAAAAAGAAAGAAAAACTAATAGAATAATGAAGTGAATAGAAAATAACTTTAAGTATCCATTTCGAATTTAAAAAAAATTTAAACAAATTTGATGGATATTTCAGTTCCTTAAAAATATGTTATTCAAATCAATTGCCTGAAAACTTTGCAAAATGTCAAAGCTGTTAACAACTAAAATAGTTTGAAATTTTATAATTTTAAAAATAATAGTTTGTACTAAACTTCTTTAATTGTTTATTTTGAAATCAAGAAATCTCTAATTTTTGTACAATTTTGTAAATTTTTGAAGTTTAAACAAATTTTTTCTGAAATATTTTCTTTTATTTTAATTCCAATTGTGTAAGGGCTTTCACATAAAATCTAGCAGCAATAATAAAACACCTTTTTAAATGATAAATATTATTGTAAGAAGTGTAATGATTAATATTGTTTGATTATAATGTTTACTTACAGAATATTTTTGTTAATTAAAACTTGATTTGAAACAATTGTAATATAAACAAGCTGGCTAGACATTTCTCAAGTGGTTTGATAACTAAAAAATAAAATATAAAAAATTTTTTAAACTTTAGTTTAATTATATATTAACTTTAGTGGTAAAACTGACAATAATTATAAACAAAATTATAAAATAAACATAAAGCTGTTGGTAATATCAACAACATATTAATAATTTCGCCAAGAAGTGTAAAAACTGTTTAATGTCCTTAAAATTTAAAGTTAGCAGTTAGAAACTCGTTATATTGTCAACTTAATAGAAGTTAGTAACATGTTGTTATAAGAAAGAGATGATGACGTCACAGACAACGTCAAATGTGCCAACTACTTAATTTTTTTGTATAGTGTTTTTAGTTAAGATCTAGATTGTGCAAAAATTTCTTTAAATGTAGATGATGACTTCATCACTATACAGTCTAACAAGTTTGTAATATTAATATCATTCTAATTTCGTAGGCGCTTTCACATGCCTTTTTCTCTTAATCGTTTTTGAAGCCACAAATGGAAAACTTAAAATGGTTTTTAAATGCGTAAAAATATTAGCAGAAGTGTTCAGCTCATGAAATTTTAACCTTACTATTTTTGTAGACTGTAAACTTTTACGGTCGAAATGAACCTTCAATTATGACCTTTGTTCAGCAGAAGAATCGATTCTGATATCGTAACGACACAGAATTGGTGCTAATGATGACGTCTAATGAAAACTATGTTCAGCAGAAAAAAATTTTCAAAAATAACTTTAATTAGTTTTGCTAATTAAATGTATTTTGCATTTTAAGAATTCTGATAACGACGTTTCATTGGATGAGGTAAAAACTATGAAAGTAATCTCAGAGAAAGAAGGTGATTTAGAAAACCTGAGGTGATACTAAATTGTTGCTTTTTATATCTTTTAATTTCTTTTGAAGTTCAAAATTTGAAGAACAATTTGAGATAAATATACAAAATTGTGTAATTTTTGAAGACAATATTTTGAATTATAAAAGATGTTTATCAACAAACTTGCAAGACATCTGTACATGATTACAGCCCAACATGTTCTACTATCTTTGTTTTCTAAAAGCTCTTTAATTTCAAGTGCAGCTTAAAAGTTTTACAAATTAGTATTCACAGTATCTACTGATCTTTACAAAAAAGATTTTTTCTAACTTCTGCATCTCTCTTTTTTAATATTTTATTTTTTCTTATCACTTGAACTTCTTCTACGCCATCTTGTATAATCTGGTTACTTAATCACTCAAAATCAAGATAATACTAATAAAATGATACACATTTTTCATCTTTATTCTGATCTTTCAAGATGTCTTGCATGAACTACTTGATATTTCCAGTCTTCAAACAACAAAAATCTATAAATGTCGAACTAACTGTAAATTGCAACTGAAACATCGTGTAACTTCCTCATCTGAACTTTAATTTGTAGATGAAAAGGACTCAAATTATTAAACATTTCAAAGTATTTAGTGAATTGCTCAGATTAGATGAAGAACAGTTAATGAATCAGTGCATCACTTCTTCCTCTATCTGCTGCTTGTAAGGCTATCAGACTAAAATAGATAAACGTTTTATACGAGTTTACTGACAAGTAAATTGCTTGTGACGTCATCATTAGCACCAATTCTGTGTCGTTTCGATATCAGAATCGATTTTTCTGCTGAACAAAGTTCATAATTGAAGGTTTATTTCGACCGTAAAAGTTTACGGTCTACAAAAAATAGAAAGATTCAAAAATTCATCGAATGAACACTTCTGCTAATATTTTTACGCATATAAAAACCATTTTAAGTTTTCCATTTGTGGCTTCAAAAACGATTAAAAGAAAAAGGCTTGTGAAAGCGCCTACGAAATTAGAATGATATTAATATTACAGACTGGTTACACTGTATAGTGATGAAGTCATCATCTACATTTAAAGAAATTTTTGCACAATCAAGATCTTAACTAAAAACACTGTACAGAAAAATTAAGTAGTTGGCACATTTGACGTTGTCTGTGACGTCATCATCTATTTCTTATAACAACATGTTACTAACTTTTTTTCTTCTATATTGCAATAGTAATAAAAGGAAGTTAATCATGATTATAGACTTTAAGGTTTTCCAAGTGATATTTTAACACAAAAAATGTGAAGTAAGGAAGATAAAAATTTGTTTAAAAGGAATGATTTTTACGTTAAAATCGACAAATGATGAAATTTAGCAAAATTTTCAGAACGATTTGCTTATGATGAATTTCAAATGGATTGATAACAAACTATTGTGATATAAACAAGAAAGTAATGAGAAAATTACTGCAGTCGTCACTTGTGAAGCTTAAAGCTTTTTTTTTGGATTTAAAAATAGATCACCATACTTTTTTCTCTGCTATAATTAGAATAGAAACGCAGCAAACCTCAATATTATCATTTATAATTAATTTTATCAATAATGTCACTTTTATAACTTCTCGTTGATGACGTCATAAAGTTGTCTGGTAGCTGACTAAACGTAGTCGTCTGTGAATTAAAAAAAAGTAAAAATGTTTTCCAAAAAAAGAAATTAACCAATTCAAATTAGTTTGCATATTTTGACTATTTTATCAAAATTTACCTTACAACATTAGAATACTAAACGATACAAAAATTGCAAAACAATTTTCGGTGTTAGTGAGATGATCTCATCAAAATTGTCACTGCTAAAAAGAAATTTAAAATATTTACAGAAAAACAGCGAAAAGATACAAGGAAAGAACAATAAAGTTCTGCAGACTGATTTTACGGACTTAAGACTCTGTTTAAAGGATTTGTGATACAAATCTTATAATTGATAATCATTTGTAAAATAATTTAAACCAGATTCTATAGAAGATGAACTTCTAGGAACTACTTTGAAGTTAAAAACTGATTTTCCTTACAAACAAACAATAGTTAGTGCCATATTACCGTAGAAACCAATGATCAGTTGCTAACAGGTTGTCGTAACAACCAAATTTAGCATAAGATTGTTTTATTAGCAAATTAGCAGCTTGAAACAATATATCTTGTCAACTTATTAGAAGTTAAAAACATGTTGCCATAAGGAAGAGATGATAACGTCACAAACATCGTCGAAGATTGTGATTTCATCAATTTTTTGGAAATTGTTTTTAGTTAGGATCTAGCTTGTGCAACAATTTCCTTAACTGTGAATGATGACATCATCACTACACAGTGTCACTAATGACGTCAGTAATTCACTTTGATTTACTACATGTTAACAGCACTACATAACTCGATGCTCCCGAACGTTTACAGCTTTTTCATTGAAATCAGGTGATCAATGGCGGTCTTGATACGAATCTTGCCATTAAGTCGATTACATCCTTGTCAGTGTTTGTGTAAAACATTTTTCTATTAGAAAATATCCATTGATTCTGCTCTCGAAACAACAAAGAAACGGTGCTAATGATGACGTCACAAGCACTTTACTTGTCGGTAAACTCGTATAAAACGTTTACCTAGAATTCAAAAACTAACTGTAATTAGTAATTTTATATAATTATTCAAAGACCTTTTTTATTTGGAAGTTAATTTGAGTTTATAGGCTGTGAAATATACTTTGTTTAAATTAATTCTTTTTTTGTTCCTTAAGTACCCATAGTAGTACAAATTGATGCAGGATATAAGGGTTTAATAAAAATTAAAAAGAAATTTTGATGTTTTCAAAGTGATGTTAACAATCAACACGTAATGAAGAAAAGATGAAAATCGTTATTTATGAAAGTCGAGTTATGTAGCGCTAATAAGATGAAGTACATCAAAGTGAATTACCGACGTCATTGATGAGACTGTGTAGTGATGAAGTCATCATTCACAGTTAAAAAAGTTGGTGAACAAACTAGATAGTAACAAGAAACACTGTAAAATAAAAGATGAAGTTGGTACCTTCGACATGCTTGTGACGTCATCATCTCTTCCTTATGAGAACATGTTGCTATCAAAGTAGAAACGCAGACAGGAAGCAAACTTGCCGCTAAAAAAAACAAAAATTTACCTGAACGAGTATTAGACGAAATTATTTTACTTTAGTACTGTTCAATAGCATCATTTTAATTTCGTAGGCGCTTTCACATGCTTTCTTCTTTTAATCGTTTTTGAAGCCTCAAATGGAAAACTTAAAGTGGTTTGTATATACATAAAAATATTTGCAGAAGAAATAGTTATTAGCATGAACTGATGGAATTTTTGTAGACTGTAAACTTTTACGGTCGAAATAAACTTCAATTATGAACTTTGTTCAGCAGAAGTAAAATTCAAAAACTAACTTTAATTAGTTTTGCTAATTAAATGTCCGTTGCATTTTGTGCATTGTGATAACGACGGTTCATTTGATGAGGTAAAAACTATGAAAGTAAACTCAGAGAAAGAAGTTGCTTTAGAAAACCTGAGGTGATACTAAATTGTTGCTTTTTATATCTTTTATTTCTTTTAAAGTTTAAAATTTGAAGAACAATTTGAGATAAAATTTACAAAATTGCTCAATTTTTGAAGACATTGTTTTAAATTATAAAAGATGTTTATCAACAAACTTGAATGACATCTGTACGTGATTACAGCCCAACATGATCTACTATCTTTGTTTTCTAAAAGCTCCCGAATTTCAAGAGCAGCTTAAAAGTTTTACAAATTAGTATTCACAGTATCTACTGATTAATGATTAATATGTGAAGACTTTCACAAATTTGGAAGAATGCTATTATTACTCCAATTTATAAGAAGGGTCCCAGAAACACTGCACTTAACTACAGACCAGTTTTGCTGACTTCGGTTTTCTGCAGAACTCAAGAACACATCATTCACAACCATATAACTAGCCATTTGACGGAGCATCATCTAATATCTGATGTCAAGCATGGCTTTGTTAAGCAAAGATCTTCTTTGACTTAACATCTCACTTCTTGCAATGAGCTTACAGCTCATTACGAAAGTAATACTCCATGTGACATCATATACCTTGATTTTGATAAAGCGTTCGATTCTGTTTCGCTCAACAAGCTCATTACTGTATTGAAAAACATAAAAATCAGCAACTCTATCTTAAAATGGATTGAAGATTTCTTATCAGGTAGAACCCAACGAACCCGTGTAGAAAGATCTTTATCTACTCCTAGTAAAGTCACCAGCGGCGTTCCTCAAGGTTCCGTCCTTGGTCCACTTTTCTTTTTGATTTTCATTGAAGACCTCATCAGAAGACTAATAACAGCAGAAAATGTCAGTGTGTTTGTGTATGCAGATGACATCAAGCTATTATCTGGTTCTCACTCAAAACTTAAAAACTGCACTAAACATTGTAGAAAACTGGTCTGCGAATTGGCAACTTAAAATCCAGCCAACAAAGTCTAAAGTTATAACATTCTCCCGTAAGCCAGCTGCCAACTTCAGCAACCAATACTACATCAATGGATCTATTCTTGAACGAGTATCCTCAGTCATAGACCTCGGCATTACTCTGACATCTGACTTCAAATGGCACAGTTATGTTTCCAGAATCTTTGGAAAATCTATCAAGCTTGTCCACCTCATCATAAAGATTTTTAATTCTAAAGATCCATGGTTTTTCGTCAACCTCTTCAAGCTGTACATACGCCCTATTCTTGAATACAATGTAAGTGCATGGATGCCATATCAAGTTGGTGATATCAGAAAAATCGAATCTGTTCAGGCAACATTTACGAGATTGGTTTGCAGGAAACTTAATATCAAATACGAGAGTTATAAGCATCGTCTCAGCTTCATCAATCTAGATACTTTAGAAATCCGAAGAATTAAATACGACCTTATTCTGATTTTTAAAATTATTCACAACCTAATTGATCTTCAGTTTGATGACTTCTTCTCCATTAGTCCCTCCCTCAAGTTATATCAAATCAGAAGACATAAACTACATCTTAATAAGCCCACTCCACCAGCTACGTTAACCAGATTAAGTTTTTCCTCATACCGCACAATCAGTACATGGAACAATCTGCCATCAGAGAGATTGTCATGTCAAAATCACTTGTGTTGTTCAAAAAAAAGCTGAATTGTTATAATACCGCCAACATTGCCATTTGTAAACTGTGAATTTTTCTCTTTTATAATACTATAATTCTGTGCAATCCTTCATTGTCATATGCTTTTTCGTTTACACGTCAAATAGATCTAATTTGGGAGAATGTGTGTTAGCGAGAGGTGCTCTCTTTAGGCACCCTCCGTCACATTTATTGTAATAAATAAATAAATAAATTACTACAAGTTAGTAACATGTTGTCATAAGGAAGAGATGATGACGTCACAAACAAGTCGAAGATGCCAACTTCTTCAATTTTTGGAAATTATTTTTAGTTCAGATCTAGCTTGTGCAACAATTTTCTTAAGTGTGGATTTCCTCAACTTCATTACTACACAGCATCACCAGTGACGTCAGAATATCACTTTGATTTACTACATCTTGACAGCGCTACATAACTCGATGCTCCTGAACGTTTACAGCTTCTTCATTGAGATCAAGTGATCAATGGCGGTCTTGATACGAATCTTGCCATCAAGTCGATGACATCCTTGTAGTGTTTGTGTTAAACAATTTCTATTAGAAAATAACAATCGAATCTGCTCTCGAAACGACAAAGAATCGGTGCTAATGATGACGTCACAAACACTTTACTTGTCAGTAAACTCGTATAAAACGTTTACTTATTTTAGTCTCATAGCTTTACAAGCAGCAGATAGAGGAAGAAGTGATGCACTGATTGATTAATTGTTCTTCATCTTATCAAAGCAATTCACTAAATACTTTGTAATATTTAATAATTTGAGTCCTTTTCATCTACAATTTAAAGTTCAGATGTGGAATTTACACGATGTTTCCGTTGCAATTTGAATTTAGTTCGACATTTATAGATTATTGTTGTTTGATGGCTGGAAACATCAAGTAGTTCATGCAAGACATCTTGAAAGATCAGGATAAAGATGAAAATTGTGTATCATTCTGTTAGTAGTATCTTGAGTTTGAGTAATTAAGTAACCAGGTTATACAAGATGACCTAGAAGATGTTGAAGTGACAAGAAAAACTAAAATATTAAAAAAGAGAGATGCCGAAGTTGAAAAGAATCTTTTTTGTAAAGATCAGTAGATACTGTGAATACTAATTTGTAAAACTTTTAAGCTTCACTTGAAATTAATGAGCTCTTAGAAAACAAAGATAGTAAATCATATTGGGCTGTAATCATGTAGAGGTCATTGAAGTTATTTAAGTTATAAAAAAGTGTGGTAAGCTATTTTAAAATCCCCAAAAACAGCTTTAAGCTCCACAAGTGACTACTAAAGTTAGTTTTTCATTACTTTTCTTGTTTATATCACAATAGTTTGTTGTCAATCCATTTGAAATTCATCATAAGCAAATCGTTCTGAAAATTTTGCTAACTTTCATCATTTACCGATTTTAACGTAAAAATCATTCCTTTTAAACAAATTTTTATCTTCCTTACTTCATATTTTTTGTTTTAAAATATCACTTGAAAAATCTCAAAGTCTATAATTACATTTAACTTCCTTTTATTACTATTGCAATATAGAAGAAAAAAAAGTGAAATGAAAGTTTTTTGATAAATTATAAACATTATTATTTATAAATATTTACAATATTTATGAATATTTAGTTTAAAAAAGTAACTAATTATAAAAATATATAAACAAGAAAAATTTAATATAAAATTGTCATTAATTACAAAATCTCAACTATTTGTGAATTATTAACAAGTTTAATTCATAATCCAGCTCCTTAAATAATATTTATTTAGATTATTTGTTATTCACATGATCAATTCAGCAATTTTGTGTGATTATGTAATTTGTAACAGGCTATTAATAAAAAAAAGTATTAATCTTTAATTACAGATATTATAGTTTTTACCAAACTTTTCTTATTTCCTTATTTTTTAAACTAAGAAACTGTTACAAATTTTATCTACTTTTGTTGTATATATGAATGTCCAAAATAAACAGCGACTCACTTTCATCTGATATTGTCCTTGAAGTTTACCTTGCTTTTCATTCTGATAGATGGAAAACAAGCAACTATAGATAAAATCCATATATTTTTTGCATCTTTATTAATATCAGTCTAAGTTGATCATATTAATTTTTCTCACTACTGCCTCAGATAGTATAATTGTATAAAATAACAAAAAAAGAAAAACTAATAGAATGATGAAGTGAAGAGAAAATAACTTTAATTATCCATTTCGAATTTAAAAAAAGTTTAAACAAATTTGATGGATATTTCAGTTCCTTAAAAATATGTTATTCAGATCACTTGCCTGAAAATATTTCAAAATGTCAAAGGCTGTTAACAACTAAAATAGTTTGAAATTTTATAATTTTAAAAATAATAGTTTGTATTAAACTTTTTTAATTGTTTATTTTGAAATCAAAAAATCTCTAATTTTTGTAAAATTTTGTAAAATTTTGAAGTTTAAACAAATTTTTTCTGAAATATTTTCTTTTATTTTGATTCCAATTCTGTAAGGGCTTTCACATAAAATCTCGCAGCAATAATAAAACACCTTTTTAAATGATAAATATTATTGTAAGAAGTGTAATGATTAATATTGTTTGATTATAATGTTTACTTACAGAATATTTTTGTTAATTAAAACTTGATTTGAAACAATTGTAATATAAACAAGCTGGCTAGACATTTCTCAGGTGGTTTGATAACTAAAAAATAAAATATAACAAATTTTGTAAACTTTAGTTTAATTATATATTAACTTTAGTGGTAAAATTGATAATAATTATAAACAAAATTAAAATATAAACATAAAGCTTTTAATAACATCAACAACATATTAATAATTTCGCAAAGAGGTGTAAAAACTGTTTAATGTCCTTAAAATTTAAAGTTAGCAGTTAGAAATTCGTTATATTGTCAACTTAATAGAAGATAGTAACATGTTGTTATAAGAAAGAGATGATGACGTCACAGACAACATCGAAAGTGCCAACTACTTAATTTTTTTGTATAGTGTTTTTATTTAATATCTAGATTGTGCAAAAATTTTTTTAAATGTAGATGATGACTTCATCACTCTACAGTGTAACAAGTCTGTAATATTAATATCATTCTAATTTCGTAGGCGCTTTCACATGCCTTTTTCTCTTAATCGTTTTTGAAGCCACAAATGGAAAACTTAAAATGGTTTTTATATGCGTAAAAATATTAGCAGAAGTGTCAGATCATGAAATTCTAACCTTACTATTTTTGTAGACTGTAAACTTTTACGGTCGAAAAAAACCTTCAATTATGAACTTTGTTCAGCAGAAGAATCGATTCTGCTATCGTAACGACACAGAATCGGTGCTAATGATGACGTCACAAGCACTTTACTTGTCAGTAAACTCGTATAAAACGTTTACCTAAAAATCAAAAACTAACTGTAATTAGTAATTTTATATAATTATTCAAAGACCTTTTTTTATTTAGAAGTTAATTTGAGTTTATAGGCTGTTAAATATATTTTGTTTAAATTAATTCTTTTTTTGTTCCTTAAGTACCCATAGTAGTACAAATTGATGCAGGATATAAGGATCTAATAAAAAAATTAAAAATAAATTTTGATCTTTTCAAAGTGATGTTAACAATCAACACGTAATGAAGAAAAGATGAAAATCGTTATTTATGAATATCGAGTAATGTAGCGCTAATAAGATGTAGTACATCAAAGTGAATTACTGACGTCACTAGTGAGACTGTGTAGTGATGAAGTCATCATTCACAGTTAAAAAAGTTGGTGAACAAACTAGATAGTAACAAGAAACACTGTAAAATAAAAGATGTTATCGGTAACTTCGACGTCGCTTGTGACGTCATCATCTCTTCCTTATGAGAACATGTTGCTATTAAAGTAGAAACGCAGACAGGAAGCAAACTTGCCGCTAAAAAAACAAAAATTTACCTGAACGAATATTAGACGAAAATTTTTACTTAATTACTGTTTAATAGCATCATTCTAATTTTTTAGGCGCTTTCACATGCTTTCTTATTTTAATCGTTTTTGAAGCCTCAAATGGAAAACTTAAAGTGGTTTGTATATACGTAAAATATTTGCAGAAGAAACAGTTATTAACATGAACTGATGAAATTTTTGTAGACTGTAAACTTTTACGGTCGAAATAAACTTCAATTATGAACTTTATTCAGCAGAAGTAAAATTCAAAAACTAACTTTAATTAGTTTTGCTAATTAAATGTCTTTTGCATTTTGAGCATTCTGATAACGACGTTTCATTGGATGAGGTAAAAACTATGAAAGTAAACTCAGAGAAAGAAGTTGCTTTAGAAAACCTGAGGTGATACTAAATTATTGCTTTTTATATATTTCAATTTCTTTTGAAGTTGAAAATTTGAAGAACAATTTGAGATAAGATTTACAAAATTGTTCAATTTTTGAAGAATTTATATTGAATTATAAAAGATGTTTATCAACAAACTTGAATGACATCTGTACATGATTACAGCCCAACATTATCTACTATCTTTGTTTTCTCAAAACTCCCGAATTTCAAGAGCAGCTTAAAAGTTTTACAAATTAGTATTCACAGTATCTACTGATTAATGATTAATATGTGAAGACTTCCACAAATTTGGAAGAATGCTATTATTACTCCAATTTATAAGAAGGGTCCCAAAAACACTGCACTTAACAACAGACCAGTTTCGCTGACTTCGGTTATCTGCAGAACTCAAGAACATATCATTCACAACCATATAACTAGCCGTTTGACGGAGCATCATCTAATATCTGATGCCCAGCATGGCTTTGTTAAGCAAAGATCTTCTTTGACTCAACATCTCACTTTTTGCAATGAGCTTACAGCTCATTACGAAAGTATTACTCCATGTGACATCATATACCTTGATTTTGCTAAAGCGTTTGATTCTGTTCCACACAACAAGCTCATTACTGTATTGAAAAACATAACTATCAGCAACTCTATCTTAAAATGGATTGACGATTTCTTATCAGGTAGAACCCAACGAACCCGTGTAGAAAGATCTTTATCTACTCCTAGTAAAGTCACCAGCGGCGTTCCTCAGGGTTCCGTCCTGGGTCCACTTTTTTTTTTGATTTTCATTGAAGACCTCATCAGAAGACTAATAACAGTAGACAATGTCAGTGTGTTTGTGTATGCAGATGACATCAAGCTATTATCTGGTTCTCACTCAAAGCTCCAAACTGCACTAAACATTGTAGAAAACTGGTCTGCAAATTGGCAACTTAAAATCCAGCCAACAAAGTCTGAAGTTATAACATTCTCCCGTAAGCCAGCGGCCAACTTCAGCAACCAATACTACATCAATGGATCCATTCTTGAACGAGTATCCTCAGTTATAGACCTCGGCATTACTCTGACATCTGACTTCAAATGGCACAGTTATGTTTCCAGAATCTTTGGAAAATCTTTCAAGCTTGTCCACCTCATCATAAAGACTTTTAATTCTAAAGATCCATGGTTTTACGTCAACCTTTTCAAACTGTACATACGCCCTATTCTTGAATACAATGTCAGTGCATGGATGCCATATCAAGTTGGTGATATCAGAAAAATCGAATCTGTTCAGGCAACATTTACGAGATTGGTTTGCAGGAAACTTAATATCAAATACGAGAGTTATAAGCATCGTCTCAGCTTCTTCAATCTAGATACTTTGGAAATCCGAAGAATTAAATACGACCTTATTCTGATTTTTAAAATTATTCACAACCTAATTGATCTTCAGTTTGATGACTTCTTCTCCATTAGTCATTCGCTCAAGTTATATCAAATTAGAAGACATAAACTACATCTTAATAAGCCCACTCCACCAGCTACGTTAACCAGATTAAGTTTTTTCTCATACCGCACAATCAGTACATGGAACAATCTGCAATCAGAGATTGTCATGTCAAAATCACTTGTGTTGTTCAAAAAAAAGCTGAAATGTTATAATATCGCCAAAATTGCCATTTCTAAACTGTGAGTTTTTCTCTTTTACAATACTATGATTCTGTGCAATTCTTCATTGTCATATACTTTTTCGTTTACACGTCAAATAGATCTAATTTGTGAGAATGTGTGTTAGCGAGAGGTGCTCTCTTTAGGCACCCTCCGTCACATTTATTGTAATAAATAAATAAATAAATTACTACAAGTTAGTAACATGTTGTCATAAGGAAGAGATGATGACGTCACAAACAAGTCGAAGATGCCAACCTCTTCAATTTTTGGAAATTGTTTTTAGTTCAGATCTAGCTTGTGCAACAATTTTCTTAACTGTGGATTCCCTCAACTTTATTACTACACAGTCTCACCAGTGACGTCAGAAAATCACTTTGATTTACTACATCTTGACAGAGCTACATAACTCGATGCTCCTGAACGTTTACAGCTTTTTAATTGAGATCAGGTGATCAATGGCGGTTTTGATACGAATCTTGCCATCAAGTCGATGACATCTTTGTCAGTGTTTATGGTAAACAATTTTCCTTAAAAAAGTAACAATTGAATCTGTTCACGAACGACAAAGAATCGTTGGTAATGATGACGTCACAAGCACTTTACTTGTCGGTAAACTCGTAAAAAATATTTACCTAAAATTCAAAAACTAACTGTAATTAGTAATTTTAAATAATTATTCAAAGAATTTTTTTCATTTAGAAGTTAATTTGAGTTTATTGGCTGTTAAATATACTTTGTTTAAATTAATTCTTTTTTTGTTCCTTAAGTACCCATAGTGGTACACAGTGATGAAGATATAAGGATATAATAAGTAATATTTAAAAAATTAAAAAGTAATTTTGATATTTTCAAAGTGATGTCAACAATCAACACGTAAATGAAGAAAAGATGAAAATTGTTATTTATATAAGTCGAGTAATGTAGCGCTAATAAGATGTAGTACATCAAAGTGAATTACTGACGTCATTGGTTAGACTGTGTAGTGATGAAGTTATCATTCAAAATTAAAGAAGTTGGTGAACAAACTAGATAGTAAAAAGAAACACTGTAAAAAAAAAGATGAAGTTGGTACCTTCTACATGCTTGTGACGTCATCATCTCTTCCTTATGAGAACATGTTGCTATTAAGGTAGAAACGCAGACAAGAAGGAACCTTGCAGCAAAAAACAAAAATTTACCTGAACAGATATTAGACAAAAGTTTTACTTTAGTACTGTTTAATATTATCATTCTAATTTCGTAGGCGCTTTTACATGCTTTCTTCTCTTATTCGTTTTTGAAGCCTCAAATGGAAAACTTAAAGTGGTTTGTATATACATAAAAACATTAGCAGAAGAAACAGTTATTAACATGAACTGATGAAATTTTTGTAGACTGTAAACTTTTACGGTCAAAATAAACTTTAATTATGAACTTTATTCAGCAGAAAAAATTTAAAAAATAACTTTATTTAGTTTTGCTATATAAATGTCTTTTGCATTTTAAGCTTTATGATAACGACGTTACATTGGATGAGGTAAAAACTATGAAAGTGAACCCAGAGAATGAAGTTGATTTTGAAAACTTGAGGTGATACTAAATTGTTGCTTTTTATATCTTTCAATTTCTTTTGAAGTTCAAAATTTGAAGAACAATTTGAGATAAATATACAAAATATTTGAAGACAATATTTTGAATTATAAAAGATGTTTATCAACAAACTTGAAAGACCTCTGTTATTGAAAGACCTCTGTTATTGAAAGACCTCTACATGATTACAGCCCAACATGATCTACTATCTTTGTTTTCTAAAAGCTCATTAATTTCAAGTGCAGCTTAAAAGTTTTACAAATTAGTATTCACAGTATCAACTGATCTTTACAAAAAAGATTCTTTGTAACTTCTGCATCTCTCTTTTTTAATATTTTATTTTTTCTTGTCACTTTAACATCTTCAACGCCATCTTGTATAACCTGGTTACTTAATCACTCATACTGAAGATACTACTAATAAAATGATACACATTTTTCTTCTTTATCCTGATCTTTCAAAATGTCTTGCATGAACTATTTGATATTTCCAGTCTTCGAACAACAAAAATCTATAGATGTCAAACTAACTGCAAACTGCAACTGAAACATCGTGTAACTTCCTCATCTGAACTTTAATTTGTACATGAAAAGGACTCAAATTATTAAACATTACAAAGTATTTAGTGAATTGCTTTGATTAGATGAAGAACGATTAATCAATCAGTGCATCACTTCTTCCTCTATCTGCTGCTTGTAAGGTTATCAGACTAAATTAGGTAAACGTTTTTTACGAGTTTACTGCTAAGTGCTTGTGACGTCATCATTAGCACCGATTCTTTCTCGTTTGCAGAGCAGAATCGATTTTTTCTGCTAAACAAATTTCGTAATTAAAGTTTATTTCGACCGTGAAAGTTTACGGTCTGCAAAAAATTGTAAATGTTATGTCTATGGTTCATACTTATGCTAATATTTATGTATTTAAAAACCACTTTAAGTTTTCCATTTGTGGCTTTAAATTAGATTATAAGAAAAAAGCATGTGAAAGCGCCAACGAAATTAGAATGATACTATTAAAGAGTACTAAAGTTAAAAATTTCGCCTAATATTCGTTTAGCTAAATTTTTGTTTTTTGTGCAAGGTTCCTTCTTGTCTGCGTTTCTACTTTGATAGCAACATGTTCTCATAAGAAAGAGATGATGACGTCACAAGCGATGTCGAAGGTACCAACTTCATCTTTTATTTTACAGTGTTTCTTGTTACTATGTAGTTTGTTCACCAACTTTTTTACCTGTGAATGATGACTTTATCACTACACAGTCTCACCAATGACGTCAGTAATGCACTTTGATTTGCTACATCTTGACAGCGCTACATTACTCGACCTTCATAAACAACGATTTTCATCTTTTCTTCATTACGTGTTGATTGTTAACATCACTTTGAAAACATCAAAATTACGTTTTAATTTTTTTATTAGATCCTTATATCCTGCATCAATTTGTATTACTATGGGTACTTAAGGAACAAAAAAAAGAATTAATTTAAACAAAGTATATTTAATAGACAATAAACTCAAATTAACTTCTAAATGAAAGAATATTCTTTGAATAATTACAAAAAAATTCTATTGATAGACTCACCTTATGAAAATTTAGTAAATTAATTTATTATTTAGTAAACAATTGTATCAAAACTTCTACTGGTTATATTTTTAACTTAAAATTTGTTAGAACTTTTTTGAAAAAAAAATATTTTGAATAATCAAGCAAGGAAATGTTTTAAAGTTGATGATTTATAAAAAATTTTATAACATTTAATAAAATGTATAACATTTTTTTCTTAAAACAAACAAACAATTTATTTACATTACGAATAAGTAAACAATTAAACACTTAATAATTCTAAAAGTATAGTTTTTGAATAAAAATTAATTTTTATTAAACATAAAATTTAATACTTCATTTCGTTTGTAGATATCATTATCATAAATTTTAGTTTGCCTAAGTAGCAAAGATCTGTAAAATCTATCACTTTTTTCTTGTTTATTTTATCCACTCGTCTTTTCAAAATTATCTCTAGTGGATAAATTTGATCTAACAATTTGATGATTTTCATACTTATTCAACGATTTATTTTATAAATAAGTAAGTTCTTTCACAAACAGAAAAGTTGAAATGTAACAACTACCATTAACAGAAATAAAAAGTCTAGTATGCAAACAATTATACAGTTTCTAGGTATTAAATCTTCAAATTATTTGTGAGAATTCTAACAAAAAACAAACTACAAAAGAGAAAATGATATTTTGTAAAAAAGAATTATCAAGTTTTGATTTTATTTGTGAATTAGTTGCTATCATATAACTTGATTTCGAAGGATATATGACTGACTTGGTGTTGTTGGCCGAGGAGTTTTTACTAATAAAGGAGTTAGAACAAACAAAACCAATTTTTATCCTCGCATTGTTCGTGATCTTACTCTTGCTGTTTTCTTTTTAAATCATCATATTTCAAGTCTGTTTATACATTGAAAGATGATCTTAAAATCTTTAAATCGAGTCAAATACAATAAAGAGTCATCTTTTAATGAGTCTCACTTTTAAGGCTTCTATAAGTGGTCATCAATAAATATATTTTTATGGAAGAATCTGTTAACAAAATCTTAAATTGGAAAATCTATTTGCAAAAGTTTTTTGGTTTGTTTTTTCTTTTCATATCTCTTCTAATCTTATTTTTTGCAATCAAACCTTAGATGACGTCATCTCTTGAAGAATGTAGTTCAATGAAAACCATTTTCTATTTGTTTTTGCTCTAATAAACCGACATTTACTTTTCAAATTGTTCTCTTTTTTATTCCAACAGAATTCTGCTCGTTGGTAATTACCAGCTGACTGTATGACGTCATCAACACTAGCGTCATCTTCACTTCTTCCATGTTTAACAAATTATTTTCAATTTATCGATTTCCCTTTTTTTACGTATCTATGAACCCTCAACAAAATTTCTTGTACCACAATCGTTGTAGTTTTGTTTTCATCAAATTAATCATCGTTCACCAGCATTACACAATAGTTCGTCAAATATTGATTTGCAATTTGTGAAAGTAAACACAAAGTAAATCTTAGAATTATATTTTATATCTAAACTTAATAAATATTTAATATTTGATAAAAAAAAGATCTTTATGAATAAAATTTGTGAAAAAAAATTTGTTGATAAATAATTTTCACTATTAGATGGTTGAAGTTTATTGTTTATCTGATCAAATATTAGTTTCTTAGCTGCACCTTTCCATCTTGTCTGCGTTTTTGCTTTGATTAAAGCAGAGAGTAAGTTTTGAGGAACTTGCGCCAATTTGCAGATTTGTTATCTGGTGGAGGAAATCGTCTAATGATATAAAACAGTGACATCAAAGTCAACAAATCTTTGAAATTACTTCAATAATCTTTCTTGCTTAAAATCAGTTCCACTTTCTACTTATTGTTCAAATATTCATTTGCCAATATAGTTTCATTTGACCAACATGAGATTTTTTCATGACAAAAACGGCTTTATACACTTTTTACAATTTGTAGCAAGAATACTTTAAACGAATTTAGATATTTCAACAAATTGAAGATGAAAACTGATTTTACAATCTTCTGTAAAACGTTACAAGCTAATTGAAATAGAATATATTCTGCTAAAAATTGACAAAATCACAACAATAGCTCTATTTCAAAACTTTTAATTTAATTGGCAATGATGAAAATTACTCAAATGAATTCAAATGTAAAACTTTCATTTTACAACAATAATCTTTTTTCTTTTTAGCCCTAAACAGATAAAAACATATTAATTGTTTTTTATTTTTTAATCTATTTTTATTTTTCTACAATGCTTGATTTAACATGATTTAATTTTAATTAACAAAAGACTATTATGATATAAACACAAAAGTAACGAGAAATTAACTCTGGTCGTCTCGAAATAAGAAATTAGATTTAACAGTATTTCTGATAAAACTTTTTGAAAAGTTTTGAAATTTTTAATGTAATTTTGTCGCACAAACTAAACTTTTACTTCTAATTCAATTTTTTGATATTTTTATTTCATTCTATTTATATGAAATTTTATTATTCTTCATTCATTTTTTGAAACAGTGACATCAATCTTGTTAATGTCCAGTAAGCTTTCTATCCGTTCTAAAAAAGTTTGCAGATATTTTCAGATATAAAACTTTATTAAAAAGTATCTGAAAACACTTAAAAAATATTTTAAATTTCTATTTTAAATAAACCATTTTTTCAGGGGAATTCCCACTACATCTAGAAATTGACTTTGACCTACAGGCTTTGACTTACAGGCCCTCTAGATTACTTTGAAAGTAAAATTTAATCTGACTAGTTACAGGTTTTTATAAGAAGAAATTAATTTTTGTTTTTATAAAAAGAAATTAATTTTTGTTGAATTAAATTTATTGAATTTATAAATTTAAAACTTTCAAAACAGTCCTTTTAAATTATTAATTTTATTTTTATGATTTTAGATTATTCTCTAAAAGGAATAATACTTTATTTAAATAATATCATACTTTTAACTAGAAAAATGTTTTTAGATTATTATAAAATATTAATATATTGTGAATGTTTGATTATTGGGATTTATTTTTGATAAATTTTAAATAAATATTCTGATGTAAATAAAATATATTTATCACCATAAAGTAGGTTATTAAGTTTCTTCTAAATTTTATTATTCATCTTCTTAAGTCTCAATAATTATCTAATAAATTATATAATTGACTTTTTTTAATTAAATACTTATTTTTGTTGACTAATTTATAGAAAAATATTTTTTTATTCATATTTAGTAATATTATATTATTAAATATTATTTAATATTTTAAAATTCTTTATCATTAAAATTTTTATAATAAATTAATTTTGATCATTGTGGAATTCTTGACTCTTTCATTTATTAATTTAATGAAATATATGACTTCATTTTGGAAAAGATAGTTTTTAAACAAACAGAATATTATCCTTATCAATTATTATAAGAAAATTTACTGACTAAATGAATATCTATTTATCTTCTTCAATTCCTGAAGCTATCAGATACATGGTTAGTTCATTTTTTATTTATTTAAATTATATTTAAAACATTTTATGAGTGTTTTTTTATGAAACTATAAATATATATTTGCCATGTAAATATGTTTAACAAAAATTATGAAAATATTATTTAACCAAATATAAAGATATTATTAAAAAATTTATAGAATTTTATTTTAATATTTTGAAATTATATTTTTCGAGAATGGCTCCCTACTAATAGGTGCATCATAAGCTTCTAATCTAAATTAGTAAATGTAGTTTAATAAATCATCGCCCAGAAATAACATTTCATTCATCAACTTTTAATATCAACCATATCTATTGATATTAGTTTATCTACTTTAAAAGTTACTTTCTGTCTCTAACGCATCATCTAAACTCAGCATTTAACCCACTTTATACTTAATTCATTAAATTTGTAATTAATTTGTGACTTAATCTACACTCTGCAGAAAAAAATACTCTTAACTTTTAATTGTATTATTAGCCTTAAATCTAAAAATAGTAAACTATTTACTCTCTTTTGATAATAAACTTTCAATTTTTGTTTTTTTATTTTTCCTTTAGAGCTTTTACTTTATGTTAGAAGCTTTTACTTTTACAACAGCTTTTACTTAAGTAGCTTTTACTAAACTAATCTTACTACGTTTTTTAGGCTCTTTAATTAATACTCTTTATTAGGCTGTATGTCAGCTGTTATTACAATTATTATCACAATTTCTTTATGAAATTATTAATATGTGTTTACCATATAAATTTGTTTAGCAAAAATAAATAAAATATTACTAAATAAATAAATGAAATATTATCTAATGACTGATCCCAAATTAATCACCCTTCCATATAAATCACCCAAAGATTTAATCCCAACTTTTTAGAGTTCCAAAACTGTTCCGATATTTCAAAAACCTTCAGATTGATCCTAACATATAAATGGCCCTAAATTAATCTCACAAAAAATCCCACTTGAACGCAACATTGAGAAGTTCTCTATTTAATCTACTCTCTAGTAAAGATTCCAAGTTGATTACATCATTCAAGAACTACTAATTTAATGAACCATCTGATGACGGCACCTAGTTTATCCAAATATTAACCAAATCCTAAATTAACCACGCATTAATCTAAATCTGTTATTTGATCCAATAATTCAGAGCTCTCAACTTAATTAGATATCTAAAACAAACTTCAATTTAATCTATATAAGACCCTTGATTCATCCTAATTCTCAAATTTTCAATCATCGCCACCATTATTTTGTAACAATTTTAACTGCTCTCAACTTAATCTGATGGATTATCAACTTTTAATTTAAATCCTTATAAGCCCCTCACTAGATCCCAAGATTCAACATCAATAATAACAAAAAACTCCCATAAGAACGCAACAAACAGAAGCAAGAAGAATTAATCCTAACGATTAAGAGCTCCACAACTAATCTGACATTTCAAAAATCTTCAGGTATTTTATTTCCTAACATTTAAATTGATTTAATCTGAGATATAAACGCAACGTTCAGAAGCTAACATTTTAATCACTAATAAAAATACAAAGTTTGTTCCATCATTAGCTACTAATTTAATCCAACATATAATGATGGCTTCCAGTTGACCCCAATTTTTAATAAATTTAAAATTAATTACATCTAACAGAAATACCAAGTTTGTTCCATCATTCAACTGTTTTCAATTTATTGCAGCATCCATAAAATTTTCTACTTAATAGTGACATTAATCCGCACCCAATCAAATCAGACATCTGTTTAAGGCTTCTAATTGATCCTAAAAATTTATTTTATTAAATATATCTAAACATTGAACAGATCCTAACTTCATCCTGCATTGAAGAAACGCTTCATATTGCTCCTAACTTTTATAACCTCCAAATTTAAAGTTTTACAAAAACACCAAGTTAATCCCATCATTCATCAACTTTTAATTTGATCCAGCATCTGATGAAGCTTGCTAATTGATGTAGACATTTAATGAATTCTTATATTTTTATATCATTTCTACAAGCATTCATAATTATTATATAAATTTCTACATTTATCTAAAATTATAACTAAATGAAAAAGTAGTTTATCTATCTATTTATCTATCTATTTATCTATCTGTTTATCTATCTGTTAATCTATCTATTTATCTACCTGTTTATCTATCTGTTTATCTATCTATTTATCTACCTATTTATCTATCTCGTAATCTATCTATTTATCTATCTGTTTATCTATCTGTTTATCTATCTGTTTATCTATCTGTTTATCTATCTGTTTATCTATCTGTTTATCTATTTGTTTATCTATCTGTTTATCTATCTGTTTATCTATCTGTTTATCTATCTGTTTATCTATCTGTTTATCTATTTGTTTATCTATCTGTTTATCTATCTGTTTATCTATCTGTTAATCTATCTATTTATCTATCTATTTATCTATCTGGTTATCTATCTGTTTATCTATCTGGTTATCTATCTGTTTATCTATCTGTTCATCTATCTGTTTATCTATCTGTTTATCTATCTGGTTATCTATCTGTTTATCTATCTGGTTATCTATCTGTTTATCTATCTGTTTATCTATCTGTTTATCTATCTGTTTACCTATCTATTTATCTATCTGGTTATCTATCTGTTTATCTATCTGTTTATCTATCTGTTTATCTATCTGGTTATCTATCTGTTTATCTATCTGTTTATCTATCTGTTTATCTATCTGTTTATCTAACTGTTTATCTATCTGTTTATCTATCTATTTTTCTATCTGTTTATCTATCTGTTTATCTATTTGTTTATCTATCTGTTTATCTATCTGTTTATCTATCTGTTTATCTATCTGTTTATCTATATGTTTATCTATCTGTTTATCTATCTGTTTATCTATCTGATAATCTATCTGTTTATCTACCTATTTATCTATCTATTTATCTATCTGTTTATCTATCTGTTTATCTATCTATTTATCTATCTGTTTATCTATATGTTTATCTATCTGTTTATCTATCTGTTTATCTAACTGTTTATCTACCTATTTATCTATCTCGTAATCTATCTGTTTATCTATCTGTTTATCTATCTGTTTATCTATCTGTTTATCTATCTAGTTATCTATCTGTTTATCTATCTGTTTATCTATCTGTTTATCTATCTGTTTATCTATCTGTTTATCTATCTATTTTTCTATCTGTTTATCTATCTGTTTATCTATCTGTTTATCTATCTGTTTATCTATTTGTTTATCTATCTGTTTATCTATCTGTTTATCTATTTGTTTATCTATCTGTTTATCTATCTGTTTATCTATCTGTTTATCTATCTATTTATCTATCTGTTTATCTATCTGTTTATCTATCTATTTTTCTATCTGTTTATCTATCTGTTTATCTATCTGTTTATCTATCTGTTTATCTATTTATTTATCTATCTATTTATCTATCTGTTTATCTATCTGTTTATCTATCTGATTACCTATCTATTTATCTATCTGGTTATCTATCTGTTTATCTATCTGTTTATCTATCTGTTTATCTATCTGTTTATCTATCTGTTTATCTATCTGTTTATCTAACTGTTTATCTACCTATTTATCTATCTCGTAATCTATCTGTTTATCTATCTGTTTATCTATCTGTTTATCTATCTGTTTATCTATCTGTTTATCTATCTGTTTATCTATCTGGTTATCTATCTCGTAATCTATCTGTTTATCTATCTGTTTATCTATCTGTTTATCTATCTGTTTACCTATCTATTTATCTATCTGGTTATCTATCTGTTTATCTATCTGTTTATCTATCTGTTTATCTATCTGTTTATCTAACTGTTTATCTACCTATTTATCTATCTCGTAATCTATCTGTTTATCTATCTGTTTATCTATCTGTTTATCTATCTGTTTATCTATCTGTTTATCTATCTGTTTATCTATCTGTTTATCTATCTGTTTATCTATCTGTTTATCTATCTGTTTATCTATCTGTTTATCTATCTGTTTATCTATCTGGTTATCTATCTGTTTATCTATCTGTTTATCTATCTGTTTATCTATCTGGTTATCTATCTGTTTATCTATCTGTTTATCTATCTGTTTATCTATCTGTTTATCTAACTGTTTATCTACCTATTTATCTATCTCGTAATCTATCTGTTTATCTATCTGTTTATCTATCTGTTTATCTATCTGTTTATCTATCTGTTTATCTATCTGTTTATCTATCTGTTTATCTATCTGTTTCTCTATCTGTTTATCTATCTGTTTATCTATCTGGTTATCTATCTGTTTATCTATCTGTTTATCTATCTGTTTATCTATCTGTTTATCTAACTGTTTATCTACCTATTTATCTATCTCGTAATCTATCTGTTTATCTATCTGTTTATCTATCTGTTTATCTATCTGTTTATCTATCTGTTTATCTATCTGTTTATCTATCTGTTTATCTATCTGTTTCTCTATCTGTTTATCTATCTGTTTATCTATCTGTTTATCTATCTGTTTATCTATCTGGTTATCTATCTGTTTATCTATCTGTTTATCTATCTGTTTATCTATCTGTTTATCTATCTGTTTATCTATCTGTTTATCTATCTGGTTATCTATCTGTTTATCTATCTGTTTATCTATCTGTTTATCTATCGGTTTATCTATCTGGTTATCTATCTGTTTATCTATCTGTTTATCTATCTGTTTATCTATCTGTTTATCTAACTGTTTATCTACCTATTTATCTATCTCGTAATCTATCTGTTTATCTATCTGTTTATCTATCTGTTTATCTATCTGTTTATCTATCTGTTTATCTATCTGTTTATCTATCTGTTTATCTATCTGGTTATCTATCTGTTTATCTATCTGTTTATCTATCTGTTTATCTATCTGTTTATCTATCTGGTTATCTATCTGTTTATCTATCTGGTTATCTATCTGTTTATCTATCTGTTTATCTATCTATTTTTCTATCTGTTTATCTATCTGTTTATCTATCTGTTTATCTATCTGTTTATCTATTTGTTTATCTATCTGTTTATCTATCTGTTTATCTATCTGTTTATCTATCTGTTTACCTATCTAATTATCTATCTGTTATCTATCTGTTTATCTATCTGTTTATCTATCTGTTTATCTATCTGGTTATCTATCTGTTTATCTATCTGTTTATCTATCTGTTTATCTTTCTGTTTATCTATCTGTTTATCTATCTGTTTATCTATCTGTTTATCTATCTGGTTATCTATCTGTTTATCTATCTGTTTATCTATCTGTTTATCTATCTGTTTATCTATCTGTTTATCTATCTATTTATCTATCTGTTTATCTATCTGTTTATCTATCTGGTTATCTATCTGTTTATCTATCTATTTTTCTATCTGTTTATCTATCTGTTTATCTATCTGTTTATCTATCTGTTTATCTATCTGTTTATCTATTTGTTTATCTATCTGTTTATCTATCTGTTTATCTATCTGTTTATCTATCTGTTTACCTATCTAATTATCTATCTGTTATCTATCTGTTTATCTATCTATTTATCTATCTATTTATCTATCTGTTTATCTATCTGTTTATCTATCTGTTTATCTATCTGTTTATCTATCTGGTTATCTATCTGTTTATCTATCTATTTATCTACCTGTTTATCTATCTGTTTATCTATCTGTTTATCTATCTGTTTATCTATCTATTTATCTATCTATTTATCCATCTGTTTATCTATCTATTTATCTATCTGTTTATCTATCTATTCATCTGTGTATTTATCATTTAATCTATTTATATTATCACCTATTTATTGATTTATCTGTATATCTATCTATTTACTTATCTATGTGTCATTTTGGTTATCTATCTATCTATCTATTTATCTAAATATTTATCTATCTGTCTATCTTTTTATCTATCTATCAATCTATCGATATATCTATTTATCTATTTATATATCTATTTATCTTTCTTGTTGTATATTTATGTATTTATTTCTTTATTAATTTTTATTTTAAGAAAGTCCTCAAAGCATATAACAGTGAATAATCTCATAGAATTATAATAATATTAAAAGGATGAAATATTTGTAGTTTAGAAATGGTAGTGTTGGCAATATTATAACGGTTCAACTTCTTTTTGAACAACAGGAGTGATTCTAACATGACAATGTCTTATGGCAGCTGGTTCCAAGTACTAATTGTGCGGTATGAGAAAAAAAATTGCTCTGATTGACCTACCAGGTGATATGGGCTTATTAAGATGTAATGTGTTGTCCGAGCTGATATAATTAGAGGAAACGTCTAATGGAAAAGAAATCATCAAACTGATTACAGGTGAGATGAAACCATGTAAGGCATTTAATACATTATATTGCCAAATCTTCACCAGAGCAAATTTTATGCAGGATTGGTAATTGCAAGCTTGTTTCGAAGAAGTTGGTTTAGCAGAAATTTTTCTTTATATTTGAACATAAGGTCTTGCAATTTTTATTTGGATCCACTATAGTTTGTCACCATCCAAAATATATAATATATATATAATCAAAATATTAAAATATAATATTATATTAATAATATATTTAGTAATAAAAATAATTATATATATAATAATAAATATAATAATAAATATAATAATTAATTTAGGAATAAATTTAATAATAAATATGATAATAAATATAATAATAAATATAATAATAAATATAATGTTAAATATAATAATAAAAATAATAATAAATATAATAATAAATAAAATAATTAATTTAGGAATAAATTTAATAATACATATGATAATGAATATAATAATAAATATAATAATAAATATAATAATTAATTTAAGAATAAATTTAATAATAAATATTATACTAAATATATTAATAAATATAATAATAAATATAATATTAAATATAATAATAAATATAATAATAAATATAATAATAAATATAATAATAAATATATTATTAAATATAATAATAAATGTAGTAATAAGTATAATTTTAAATAGAATAATAAATGTATAACTAACTTATAGATACTTATTAAAATAAAAATTTATATATATTATAAAATAAAATTTATGATTTGAAATTTTTTATGGAAATAAAGTTATATTTTATATCAATTAGTTTTTATATAAATTGTTTATCTAGCTTTTTTCATTTAAATATTCACTTATTTTCTATTAAGTTATAAAAATACCTCTTAAAGAATCTTTATTAACCAAAATTCAAATAAACAAAAATCTTTTTGAATTTTTTAATTCTATGAATTTTGATTCATTCATTAATACTTTATTCTAATAATGTAATTTTATTTTATAGATTGAAGTAGTAAATAATTGTTGGACTCAATCAATATCTATTTATATTCAACAAATGAATCAAAAAGTTTTCAGTTACATGGTTAGTTCATTTTTCTTTATTTTAATGACATCTAAAGTAGTCTAGGAGGTGTTTTGTTTATGAAATTATAAATATGCGTTTACCATGTAAACCAGTTTAACAAAAATTATGAAAATTGGATCTAATCACTAAAAAATAAATGAAATATTATCTAATGACTGATCCCAAATTAATCACCCTTCCATATAAATCACCCAAAGATTTAATCCCAACTTTTAAGAGTTCCAAAACTGTTCCGACATCTCAAAAACCTTCAGATTGATCCTAACATATAAATGGCCCTAAATTAATCTCACAAAAAATCCCACTTGAACGCAACATTGAGAAGCTCTCTATTTAATCTACTCTCCAGTAAAGATTCCAAGTTGATTACATCATTCAAGAGCTACTAATTTAATGAACCATCTGATGACGGCACCAAATTTATCCAAATATTAACCAAATCCTAAATTAACCACGCATTAATCTAAATCTGTTATTTGATCCAATAATTCAGAGCTCTCAACTTAATTAGATATCAAAAACAAACTTCAATTTAATCTATATAAGACCCTTGATTCATCCTAATTCTCAAATTTTCAATCATCGCCACGATTATTTTATAACAATTTTAACTGCTCTCAACTTAATCTGATGGATTATCAACTTTCAATTTAAATCCTTATAAGCCCCTCACTAGATCCCAAGATTTAACGTCAATAATAACAAAAAACTCCCATAAGAACGCAACAAACAGAAGCAAGAAGAGTTAATCCTAACGATTAAGAGCTTTATTTATTTCCTAACATTTATATGGCAACTTTATTGATTTCCCAACTATTTAGATTAATTTAATCTTAGATATAAACGATACATTCAGAAGCTAACATTTTAATCACTAATAAAAATACAAAGTTAGTTCTATCATTAGCTACTAATTTAATCCAACATATAATGATGGCTTCCAGTTGACCCCAATTTTTAATAAATTTCAACTTAATTACATCTAACAAAAATACCAAGTTTGTTCCATCATTCAACTGTTTTCAATTTATTGCAGCATCCATAAAATTTTCTACTTAATAGTGACATTAATCCGCACCCAATCAAATCAGACATCTGTTTAAGGCTTCTAATTGATCCTAAAATTTTGTTTTATTAAATATATCTAAACATTGAACAGATCTTAACTTCATCTTGCATTGAAGAAACGCTTCATATTACTCCTAACTTTTATAACCTCCAAATTTAAAGTGATACAAAAACACCAAGTTAATCCCATCATTCATCAACTTTTAATTTGATCCAGCATCTGATGAAGCTTCCTAATTGATGTAGACATTTAATGAATTCTTATATTTTTATATCATTTCTACAAGCATTCATAATTATTATATAAATTTCTGTAAACATAAATATAAATAAATGAAAAAGTAGATTTATGTTTTTAAAATTGATTAATATGATTTTAAAAAGTTTTAATTTCATTAATTAAATTATATCATTTTATTTAATTAATATATTTTATAATATTAATAGTTTTAAAAGATTTATATATTTTATATGTTTATGTTTTGGTTTTTTATAAAAGTTTTTATGGAATTCTTCTCTTTTGAATAAAAATAAAATTTATTTATTACTTTCAAATATTTTTATTCATCAAATTTTTATAATCTGACTTTTATCATAAATTTTATTAATCAACTACTTTTTCTATATACTTATATATATATATTTACACATATTTATATATTATTATGATTATTTTTATATATTGTTTAATTGAATTTTGCTTATTTTTTTTTTTTTTTTTTTTGCTTTTTTTTAAATAAATACATTTTTATAAATTTTATCAATTAATATTATAATGGTGAAATAATTCTATTATTAATATTATGAGTTTTTTAATTGAATGAATTAAGATCTATTCATTTATTTATCTGATTTTATTTTATAGATTGAAGTAGTAAATAATTGTTGGACTCAATGAACAACTATATAAATTCATCAAATGAATCAAAAAGTTTTCAGTTACATGGTTAGTTCATTTTTTTTTATTTTAATGACGTCTAAAGTAGTCTAGGAGATGTTTTGTTTATGAAATTATAAATATGCGTTTACCATGTAAATTATTTAAAAAAAATTATGAAGATATTATTTAACCAAATATAAAGGTATTATTAAAAAATTTATAGAATTTTATTTTAATATTTTGAAATTATATTTTCCGAGAATGGCTCCCTACTAATAGGTGCATCATAAGCTTCTAATCTAAATTAGTAAATGTAGTTTAATAAATCATCGCCCAGAAATAACATTTCATTCATCAACTTTTAATATCAACCATATCTATTGATATTAGTTTATCTACTTTAAAAGTTACTTTCTGTCTCTAAAGCATCATCTAAACTCAGCATTTAACCCACTTTATACTTAATTCATTAAGTTTGTAATTAATTTGTAACTTAATCTACACTCTGCAGAAAAAAAATACTCTTAACTTTTAATTGTATTATTAGCCTTAAATCTAAAAATACTAAACTATTTACTCTCTTTTGATAATAAACTTTCAATTTTTGTTTTTTTATTTTTCCTTTAGAGCTTTTACTTTATGTTAGAAGCTTTTACTTTTACAACAGCTTTTACTTAAGTAGCTTTTACTAAACTAATCTTACTACGTTTTTTAGGCTCTTTAATTAATACTCTTTATTAGGCTGTATGTCAGCTGTTATTATAATTATTATCACCATTTCTTTATGAAATTATTAATATGTGTTTACCATATAAATTTGTTTAACAAAAATAAATAAAATATTATGAAATAAATAAATGAAATATTATCTAATGACTGATCCCAAATTAATCACCCTTCCATATATTACTCTCTTTTGGTAATAAACTTTCAATTTGTGTTTTTTTGTTTTTCCTTTAGAGCTTTTACTTTTACAACAGCTTTTACTTTAGTAGCTTTTACTTTACTTTAGTAGCTTTTACCTTAGTAGTAGTAGTAGTAGAAGTAGTAGTAGTAGTACATTTGAGTTTCATCAGCACGTCAGTTAATTTGGTTTAGTGCCTTGAGATGAATTTTCAATATTTAAAGATTTCTCTTAACTCTAATTATTGCGATAAAATATCAAAAACTTCACGTGAAAAAATGAAAAACATTTTCTTCTATTAATGTTATTTACTTTATTGTTAAATACAATAATTATTTTTATTTTTCTCTTTTATTTTTATTTGGTTCCAATTTAATATTTGCTGAGAAATAATTAGTTATAATTATCAAAAATTTAAATTATTATTATTCAATATACTTTTTATCTTATTATTAAATAATTATTTTTAAGTTTTTTGAGTTTTTATAAAAAAGCGTTTTTATTTGAAACTTATAAATGAGCTTAATTAAGCGCTTTATTAAAGGTTTAGTTGAATTTAAATTCTTTACATTTTTTTTAACAGAAAAATTTTTTATTAATTTAAATTGATAAAATAAATTTTAAAATATTTAAAAAAGTTTTTTTTATTTATAAACAAATTATTTTTAATAATTCTAAATTCATACTAATTTTCTAAATTGAGTTTAGAAATAATTTTTTAAATTTAAAAGATTTATTTTTTTTTGTTGGAAGACTTTAATGAAAAATTTTTCAAAGAATTTTGAAAGAAGCGAAAATTAAATTCTTCAAAAATCTCAAACTTTTTTTACTTCAACTTGACTTGTTTTCTTTTTATAAGAAATACTTTTTCTTAGGAAATAAAAAATACAAATTTGATATGATTTTTATATCTAATGTTTGAAAGTTAAACTTAACTAATTAATTAATAATAATTATAAAATCAATACCAATAATATATCAATTTGTTCCCAATTATGATTATATTTATTGTTTATCTGCTTAGTTATCTTAAGTTCTTTGTTCGAATTAGTTGAAACAGCGCCGCTTAGCGGTAGAAATTTTAGGATTAAAAAACATATTTTAATATATTATAATTTTTCTTCTAGATTTAATAATTAATTTTTTTAATTTCACAACTAAAGAAAATATGCTTAAAATTAGTATTTAAAACAATAATAGAAAACTTGATGAAATTTAAAGGTAGTTTTTATGAGCGATAAAATTTGCTGATAAAATTGCTGTTGCTGTAATAAACTTATAGCTTTTGATATAGCTTTTGATATCATATCAATTTGTTTGTGATATTAACATTATTTTCCTTTTTATAACTTTATTATTTTTAGTCGAGTTTTATTTTGTCGTTTTTATTACAATTGAATTAATTCTCAATAAAATTGTAAGATTTTTGCACTATCTGATAAATTTTCTGAATTTTAAACTACTTAGTCTTAATTACATACTTAAATGTAACTTGCTCTTCTAACTAATTATTAACTAATTAATTGTTTTCAATCTAATCATTAATCGATCTTTTAAAGCACTGATTCTTGGTTACAAGTCTTGGATTGTACGAAATTGCTAAAAATGAGAAACCTGAGAATATGAAATAGTCGGAAGCAAACTTTTCAGATGAAAAGGATGGAGACACATGAGTGAAGATTTCTTCTCAACGTGAATATTTCGAAGCCAAAGTCTTTTGCTAAAATGCCGGTTAGTTGATGTTGTAAGAGTCTTAATGTCATCTCTAAGTGTTTGATTGACTTTGTAATAAATTAAAGACTAAATTACAAACACATCTCTTTTTTAAATTTTCTGAGTCATTTGTTTGTGAATCTTTAAAAAAAAATCTTTAAAACTTATCTTAATCAAACAAACTTTTTCATATTTTGACATTCTTTTATCTTTTAATCTTTCAATCTCAAGATGACTGACTTAAATAAATCTTTACCGCCAATACCAAGTCAATAATAACTTGTCTTACAAACAAATCTTGTGTTTGGTGGTTGAAGTTACTGAAGACTCACTTGCTTCTAGCACCTTGACTTGTAAAAACTACTCGACCAACAACACCAAGTCAATAATAGCTTGTCTAACAAACATCTTGTGTTCAGTGGTTAAAGGGGCTGAAGACTGATTTGCTTCTAGCACCTTGACTTGTAAAAACTCATCGACTTTCAGTTTCTTTCTAATTATTTGTAGTTATTATTATTATTAGTCAAAAGTATTTAAATCAAAACTCAATATTTTGATATGTTTTGACGATAGTTTGATGTCTTAAATCTATTTATCTATCTATTTATCTATCTGTTTATCTATCTATTTATCTATCTGTTTATCTATCTGTTTATCTATCTGTTTATCTATCTGTTTATCTATCTATTTATCTATCTGTTTATCTATCTGTTTATCTATCTGTTTATCTATCTGTTTATCTATCTATTTATCTATCTCGTAATCTATCTGTTTATCTATTTGTTTATCTATCTATTTATCTATCTATTTATCTATCTATTTATCTATCTATTTTTCTATTTGTTTATCTATCTGTTTATCTATCTATTTATCTATCTGTTTATCTATCTGTTTATCTATCTATTTATCTATCTGTTTATCTATCTATTTATCTATCTATTTTTCTATCTGTTTATCTATCTGTTTATCTATCTGTTTATCTATCTGTTTATCTATCTCGTAATCTATCTATTTTTCTATCTGTTTATCTATCTCGTAATCTATCTATTTTTCTATCTGTTTATCTATCTGTTTATCTATCTGTTTATGTATCTGTTTATCTATCTGTTTATCTATCTGTTTATCTATTTGTTTATCTATCTGTTTATCTATCTATTTATCTATCTATTTTTCTATCTGTTTATCTATCTGTTTATCTACCTATTTATCTATCTGTTTATCTATCTGTTTATCTATCTATTTATCTATCTGTTTATCTATCTATTTATCTATCTGTTTATCTATCTATTTATCTATCTGTTTATCTATCTATTTATCTATCTATTTATCTATCTGTTTATCTATCTGTTTATCTATCTATTTTTCTATCTATTTTTCTATCTGTTTATCTATCTATTTATCTATCTGTTTATCTATCTGTTTATCTATTTGTTTATCTATCTGTTTATCTATCTATTTTTCTATCTGTTTATCTATTTGTTTATCTATTTGTTTATCTATTTGTTTATCTATTTGTTTATCTATCTATTTTTCTATCTGTTTATCTATCTGTTTATCTATCTGTTTATCTATCTATTTATCTATCTGTTTATCTATCTGTTTATCTATTTGTTTATCTATTTGTTTATCTATTTGTTTATCTATCTATTTTTCTATCTGTTTATCTATCTGTTTATCTATCTGTTTATCTATCTATTTATCTATCTGTTTATCTATCTGTTTATCTATTTGTTTATCTATTTGTTTATCTATTTGTTTATCTATCTGTTTATCTATCTATTTTTCTATCTGTTTATCTATTTGTTTATCTATTTGTTTATCTATTTGTTTATCTATCTATTTTTCTATCTGTTTATCTATCTGTTTATCTATCTGTTTATCTATCTGTTTATCTATCTGTTTATCTATCTGTTTATCTATCTGTTTATCTATCTATTTATCTATCTATTTTTCTATCTATTTTTCTATCTGTTTATCTATCTGTTTATCTATCTATTTATCTATCTATTTATCTATCTGTTTATCTATCTATTTATCTATCTGTTTATCTATCTATTTTTCTATCTATTTTTCTATCTGTTTATCTATCTGTTTATCTATCTATTTATCTATCTGTTTATCTATCTGTTTATCTATCTGTTTATCTATCTATTTATCTATCTTGTAATCTATCTATTTATCTATCTATTTTTCTATCTGTTTATTTATCTATTTATTTATCTATTTATTTATCTATTTATTTATCTATTTATTTATCTATTTATTTATCTATTTATTTATCTATTTATTTATCTATCTGTTTATCTATTTATCTATCTATTTATCTATCTATTTAGCCATATCAGATATATGATATTTACTTTCAGAATTATTTATTACCCAGTTGCAAAGCATTTCTAAAATCATTTTAATTACAGGATGATCTTTTAAAAGAAGAGCAACTTCATCAAACATTTAGAAAAGCTGAGTTGAGAAGTTTCTTCATCTGGAACAAAGTGGCGAAGTGACTTTATCTTTGAAGCTGAGTGAAGAGGATGCTGATTCCTTCTCCGTAAGTTTGTTGAAGATCTTTTCATCCTAACTTTTTTGGATTTTATTTTTAATTATCTGAAATAGCTGTATGATGAACTGAATGATGAATGATGGAAAGAAAAAATCTTTTTGGAATTTTTGTTTTAAAATGTTTTTTTATATTTTTTATTTGTTTATCAAATAAAACAATTAAATACTTTAAGAGTGATTTTTTATCTATTGTTTGAAGTTTAAATATTTAATATGTTTAAATAATAAGTTTATAATAAATACTAACTCAGTAAATCAGTTTTTATTTTTATTATTTATTTCGTTTATTTCAAGATTATTGTGAATCGTTGGAGACATCATCAGTTTTATTTACAAATTCATCGATCTCTTTGCTAATTTTTTTATGATCTCTGTTTGCCTCATACTTTTTCGTATATAAATTTGTATTTCTTTTTTGAAATTTAATTTATTAAGTTTTTATTTCATATAAATTGTTTAATGTTTATTTATCTAATAATTTTCTTTTAGTTTCTTTCTTTTAGTCTTGGTCATTTATAATGATTTTTAGGAGTTTTTATACAAATCAAATTCCAAAATATACAAAATTCAAATTTTAGAGGATATATTTTTAATATTTCAATATAAAAGTTTGAAAGAAAAATTCATAAATGTTTTGTTGATATATTTACTCTTACTCAAAATTATTTTCAAAGCGCCCACTAGCGGTTGATTTTTTTCCCAAAACTTTTTTTTTAATTCCTTTATTAAACTTAGGAATTCATTTATTAGAAAATTAAAACTAGTATAATAAATAGGAAATGATTCAAGTTTTGAGATAGTTGTAACTTGATCTTTAATCTTGATCTATTATTAATAGCATAATAGCATTAATAGTATTAGGATAAATCTAGTTCACAAAGCCGCTTTCATTTGGAGTTTTTAAACGTTGTCAATTAAGCGCTCCCTCAGAGGTATCAGCAAAGTTTGAATAATTTACTTTTTCATCTTTTGTAATTTTGCTTTAAAATTTATGTTTATGATTAAAATTGTTAATTATTTTAATTAAAATTTAATATTTGTGATATAAAATATTTTCTGGTTTCTGTATTTTGTTGCTGATTATTTTTTTCGTTATATTCTTAATATTTTTATTTAATGAATATTTATAATCCTATTTTTCAATTCAATTTAGATATCAATACTTTTTCTACTTCATTTTAGTATTTATTCATATTTTTTACAATTTTATCTGAGTGAATATAAAATTCATAATTCTATTTTATATTTGGTTTTATTCATTGGTTTAGTGCATATTGAAATCATGTTGAAAGTTAGAAAACTGTTTTCATCACTGGAATAATTTAATCTAACAATATTTAAGCGTTTTACTAACCTTTAGCTGAGTGATAGTCCTGCAAAAGACAGTTTTCTAATCTGATTAAAAATCATTTAATAAAATTAGGTTTTCTTTATGGCAAAATCTGCTATAAATTCGTATTTATTTATAAACTACTTTTTTCCTCTTTCCTTTTGAAGCTTATGTCTTTCTTTTAAAACTGTATTGAAATTCATTAAGTATGAAAAAGTATTTTTCTCATAAAAAAAGCAGTTATTACTTCATGCAAAGTATATTTAAAGATGAAGTTAAGTTTGAAAGACTGTTTGAAAAAGAAACTATTGCTTTCAACATTGTCTATAAAGTTTTCTATTATTTTTGTTATTTTCTATTACATGCACCTTTCTTTAAAGTTATATATGCTCGCTATAACAACTGTACAAGTTAGAATAACAAATTATCCTATGCCAATTGAACTTTCAGCACATTTAAAGCTTACTAATTTATTCATCAAAATAAAATAAAATCGAAACTACTGACGAATAATTTGTTTGTTTTTATCAAAGTCTTTTTACAAATGAAATTTTTGCAAATTTATAATAAATTTTTATAGTTGTCTGTAGATAAATAAATCTTCCAATTTAGATTATTTGTTAAATTCATTAAACAAAACAAGGATTTTTAAATAAAAATTTTATCAAGACTTTTATCAATCACATTGTTTTTGTTCTTTGAGATGCAATTTTTAAAGGAAAACTGATTTTATCAAACTATAATTAAAGTTTTGTAAAAGTATTTAAAATAAATAAACAAAAATAAAGTAATGAAATTTGCTTTTCATTTTACTATAATTCATTTTGTAAACAGTTGAAAATAAATGTTGTTTACATATCAATTACAAATAAAGAAAATATTGTGAAAATGTTTTTGTTTATTCAACTAATTTAGTCTGAGGTTATTACATCAAGTCAAAAAATTGTTTAGAATTCTTAATTTCACTTAATTCACTAAATATTTTTGTAATATCACAATCGTTATAAGATAATTATGCGCGTTATTATTATTCTTATTCAAAAGTATTTCAATCAAAACTCAATATTTTGATATGTTATGACGATAGTTTGATGTTTATAGATACTCTATCAATAATTTAAAGTGATATTTTCGAATATTTATTTTAACTAAAAATAATAATAACTCGAATATTTCTGAGGAATAACAAACCAACGAATAATAAAGCCTGCTTCGGCTGAGAACGCCTAACAGCTAAAAAACTCCAAATTTTTTTAAGGATTCTCCCTTTTTTAGGGTTTTCTTCTTTATCTTTCAGTTGTTTGTGGATTATGAATTTATGTGATATCTCACAAACTGATGTTGAAAGATTTAATTCCATAGCAAGTATCTTTAAATAAAAATAAAAATTACTAGCCTTGGCTTGCTTAGTATGCCGAACGTTGTACAGAACAGCATATAGTTGAACACCTATTACAATATTTCTTTTCTTACTTTTCCGAATATCTTTGTAATTAGCGAAAATCATATTCAACCAGGAAAGTATTTAAAGGAAAGCACTTTATGAAATTTTATAATAAACATAAATACTAATTAACTTACTTTTCAATACAATTTCAGATACATTTGAAATAATTTATTTTTGATCAAAACAATCGATTTTTTCCCAACATTTCTAATTTATATAATATATTAAAAAATTATATTTGATTAACTAACTAATAATTTTTACAATTGGTTAAGTATTTACCTTGGAATAGTTGTACTTCAGTTATATAACAAATTTACGAAATTATAAATCTTAAAATTGTTTACAAAAGAACTGTTCAGTTTATTCGACGAAGAAAATCTTCCCAGAGATAGTAAAATGGTATTAGAAATACAAATTATATTAAGTTACGTATGGAAACAGTGACACCTAGCGGAAATTGATGTTATAACTTTTTCAAATCAATTTTGTTATTTTTACGTCTTCTTCTTTATCTTATGTTTTTGTAAACGTTAATCTTAATATAATATATTAGATTAATATGATAGATTATTTGCAAATAGTTATCAACAATTTATAGAAAATTATATAACGGAATAAACTTAATAAACTCAAGTATTTTAAGTTTTGTTGCTTTTTTATGTATAAAAAAGTAAACATAAATTAAGAAAATACAACAAAGTAGACCCTAAGTTATTTGATATGATTTTATTTCAAGAATAATTATTTTTTATCTATGGTTTGTCTAAAGTTGCTGCGTTATAATTACTCAAAATTAAAAAAATGTGTAATTAATAATATTTTTCAAAATAATACAAAATATTTTGCTATAAATTTCAAAACTAATCAATATATATACAATGTTGTGATATGAAATAATATTCTCTAATTTCAAGAAAACAATTTGTTTATCTTTACCTACTTTAAAATATTGAATATAATTTTCCAAATATTTAATTATTTAACTAATATCTGAACATTACAAATCTGTTTTGTAATATTTGACCATAAAACACAAAAGGATACATTTCAGTAACAACAAAATTTATTTACAAGATTATAATGAATTTAAACTTGTCATCATCATATACATACAAAGATGTTGTATCTTTTATATAAGATTTTAGATAGATCTTATTTCGTTAGGAGTATCAATCAAACGAATTTTATTTTCCTTTGTAACTTTTTTGTAAGTTATATTTTTACTTTTTTGGTTTGTTTTATATTTTCTAAACATTTTGAATGTTACAAAATTAAGAATTATATTTATAAATATCAGAAAGAATACATCCAAGTATTTAGTTTGTTTTTCTAGTAATTTCGAAATGGCAAGTGCTGTAGAGCCTAAAAAATAAAAATACAATTAGAACTAAATAAATAAATCAATAAAAAGATTAAAGTTTAGTTTATAAAGCCAAAAATGTATTTTTATTGAAGATATTAAGTAAATATTAATCAATAATAATTCTTAGTGATAAGTTATTAAAACTTTCATTCAAGTTATCAACATAAAAAACATAAATAAATAATTTTTTTAGTTTATTTTATAGTTATTTAATTAAATTATTATTTACTTCATTAATAAATCATAAATTTATAAAACTAATTTCATTGAAATTTAAATTTTTTTTCAATTTTGATAAAAGTTTAAACATTTATTATAAGCTTACTAATGCAAGTAACTCGATCCTTTGACAAAGTAAATCCCGGATTACAGAAGCACTTAGGACCTTCTGATGATAAAACACATCCTTGGGTACATCTCAATTCATCCTCCTATAAAATCACAAAAATTATCTCCAAAAAAGAACTATTTTCCAACCTTAGAACAAGACTTAATCCAATTTGATCCGACGATAAAAATTTCTTGAGAAGAAGTCGGTAGTCTTTGAACTGTGTCTTCAGATTCAGCAGAAAATCTTCTATTTCGACCATTACAAGTCTATAATCATTAAAATTAAACTAAAGAAACTTATAGGAAGTCTCTGATATCACCGGTTTTATCGGACACAGCACATTTTTTATTTGGAAGCAAACATCAATTTGACATTGCAAAAAGATTTTGTTTTTCTTCGTTTCTTGGATAGTGATGTAATCCGTAAATGTGAATGCTTCGAAAGCAAACCTCGCAAATTTACCGGCGTTTGTAACAGAAATTTCAGCTCCATTTTTAGCACAACTAAAATGAGATTATTGAAATGTAAATAAAGTTACTTGAAGCTACTTACCCTTCTTCAACAAGTACAAAATTGTCGGTCATATTTGTAGTTTTTGTGTTTGAAGCCCAACAATTTATCAGCTGATAAAAAAGTGGTTTTTGTAGACAACAAATTAATACAAAATTTATTTAATTTAAATTAAAAAAAAATCAAAATGTTGAAATTTAAAAGTTTAATTTAGAAAATACTAATAATGAAGACATCTTTTAATCCAATTTTAAAATTATTTAAACAAATCAAATCGATTAGAAAACTTCTTCACATACATTTATCATGTGAGTTGATTCAATTTCAGGATCCATAACTATTTCCAAGCTAAGTGTATTGCCCACTTGGATTGTAATGTCACCTTGAACTGGTATCTGTGTGGTGTAGGTCTCATCGTAAAAAAGCCATTTTGGTCGAAACCTCGGAATAGTGGAGTTCAAGACTTCTTCAGAATATCTAAATTTATAATTTTGAAAATTTGTAAATAATTTTATTTTAAATTATCGGATTTATGAATTATTAAAGAAGAAACTAAAAAAGTATCACTTAATCAAAGTGTTTGATCCAGAAGTTGTTCTTGAAAAGTCGAGGTTGTATTCACAAACTAATTTATAATGAGGTATTTTATGAATCAACAGATAAATAGAATCCGAAGGTGATTCCACGTTTATGACTACAGAATATTCAATTTTCAGGACTCGATTTGGAATTGTTCCGACAACCTAAATAATAATAATGACTCTTTAGCGTCACCTAGCGGTTAAAACTTACAGAAATTTTCTTAGAACATTGTCCAATTTGTTGATCTAACACAAAATCTTCTCCTCCAGTTTTTAAGCATCCTGGAATTGTTGATCCTGACTCATTTACAAAAAAATATTCGTAGGATGAGTTTTCTGGGTAGATATTACTGATGTTGACTGAACTGAAAATATTTGTATGATGAAATCAAGGTAAGATGAGTTGTTTAAAATTTGTAATTTATATATTCAATTATTTGAAGATTAATTTGAAGTTTTCTTACACTTCGACAAAACTTCCATTTCCACAGTTCATGCTAACCACTTTATCACTCGAAGTCACTGAAAGAATATATAAAAACTCAAGTTAAATTTGAAATTGATTTTATTTCTTATTTACAAACCAATATTTATAACAAAAATTTTTGAAATTTAAATTAACCTTCTTTGACAACGAATGGAGTTTTTTGAGCGTTACAGGTTACGACAAGAATAACAAAATATAAAAACATTTTTTTGTTGCTATTTACTGAAAAATAAGAGTTAAGATATAAACTAAATATAAAGCTGAATAATTGAATTAATTTCAAAATATAAAATAACTCTTGTGTTTATAAGACATGAAATATAAACAAATAATAAAAAGAAATTTATATTTTAAAGCACTTATCATCTGCTACAACTAATCTGAATTTTTTAAATAATTTTTAACTAACAAATACTTTTTGTTAAACTATTTGTCAAAAAATACATATCTGAAAATCAAAAGGTTTGTAGGAAAGAAAATGATTTCATATTTCCGTTGATTTTAGATAAAAAAATTATTTTTGTTTTAATTTATTTTTCTAAGATTTCATAAATCTTAAAAATTTATTTTTTAGTTTGGACTAATTCGTCTCCAATTTTATACTTATCATATCGCTGTAGATAGCAAATTACTGATAGCATATACATTTACTCTTAAAAAGAACAAACATCTGAAGAATTAAAAAGAAAATGTTTGAATTCAAGAGTTCAGTGATTTAGACAAAATCGGAAATTGTTTTTTACAAACTTATAAATTTTTTTGTTTAAATCACTTAAAAATATTTAATTATTTTATTTGAAAAATTAAATCTGTTCATAATAAAAATTCTAAATAATTAATAAAAATTCATAATAAAATAATAAAAATTCATCTGATTAAAATCAGCTTTTACATGTTTCAACTTAAACTTTATTTTAAGTTTTTAATAATTTAAAATAAAAAATTGGTTTGATTATAATTTAGATTATTTTTATTCAACAAAATAAACGGTTTTATTGCTAAGTTTTTTGATCAATTTCATTTGATAGAAATACTTTAATTTACTTTAAAATTAGATAATAAATTAAAATCGAAAAAACCACAAAATTATTAGAATTTTTAAAGCAAAGATACAGAGATTTTTGGAATATTTTTTACTAATTTTATCCAACAAACCTATAAACATGCTATTGACAGATCTTGATTTAATTTATTATTTTTCTACGCTTAATGTTCAGTCTTTATCTAAACTTTTTTTTGTATATCCTAAGATAAATTTCAAATACTATCTGCTACTATATGAATCTTTGTAAAAATTTTCTACAAGATTAAATTTACTGATAGAGTTTTCACCAAAAAATGACAAAATTTATTATAAAAGTTGAATTGTTGTCAATAACGATAGAAATAAGTATTTAAAATAAAATTTAGATGAATTTTGATATGAATATATTTTGTTTGCAATTTACTGTTTCAGTGATTATAATATTTTTGTTGTGTATCTCTAGCAGTATTAACTTGAGATTTAATCAAGAAAATTTAAACAGGTAATAAAAGATAAATAAAATAAAAGTTTAAATAAACGAGAAAGTAAAAACAGTACAAGCCAAATTTATAAATGTGAAAAAATGAAAAAGTATTTTCACAAATATCAAAAATTATCAAAAATTTGCGAATGCAAAATTTACATCTTAAGATGGAATAGTTGAAACCACATAACACAATCTTAAATTTTGAGATCTTTACGTTGCAGTATTTTCAAACTGTCTATACTGATTCGTTCCATAAGCGTTTTGGACTCCATATTTAAGCATCAATTCTTGACGTTTAGCTTGTCGCTCCAATTCACGTTCTAATCTTCTCATACTTCGCTTAGCTCTTCGAGAGGCTGCCCAGTCTCCACCTGAAGCTTTAATAAGAAGATGAAGAAGAAGTTTTAGGAATTAACTTACAGTTGCAACATCCACAGCAGCAGATGATGTGGAACAAGTCTTTGATACAAGTACAAAAGCGAACTAAGCAGCAGCAGAATGTGATAAAGAGAATTGATCCTAGAAAATTTTAAAAAAGTTTTTATTTTTTGCTTTATAAATGGGATAAGATGCTAGAAGTCCTCAGCACCTTCGACCACCAATCACATAATTTGTTTGTAAGACAAGTTATTATTGACTTGGTGGTCGAGGATTTTTTACAAGTCAAGGTGTTAGAAGCAAGTGAGTCTTCAGCACCTTCAACCACCAAACACAAGATTTGTTTGTAAGATAAGTTATTATTGACTTGGTGTTGTTGGTTGAGAAGTTTTTACAAGTCAAGGTGCTAGAAACAAGTGAGTCTTCAGCACAACCAACTAGCAAACGTAAGGTAGTGTTAGAAGATTTATGAAGCAAACATAGAACTGCTACATTGGTTTCAAATATATATCAGCATTTTAAGATAGTCGACATGTAAACAAATTAAATTATTTTTCCAAACTTACCAATTACTCCTAAAGCAATTACCAATGCTCTGAAATCCAACCAACAAACACCCCATCGAGCTTCAGTCCACTTACAGTCTTCAGTTTTGGGCCATATGTGTCTAATCGGGTAATGCATACATCTGTAATTGATCAAAATTATATAAAGATTTTTAATAATTGATAAAATTTCAACGGAAATTTTGTTGTTGATTTCAATTTCAAATTATTTATGAGTGAGTTATCCAGTTAAAATAAAATTATCATATAAAATAAATAAATAATAAAAATAATTTACTTATAATTATAGTAATTATTCTGTTTCTTATCATTTTCTTATTACAATATATCATGACTATTTATAATTATATATTTGGTGTTATTTTGATATCTATTCAATTTGAAAAAGAAGAATTAATAAATAAATAAAATAAAAACTTCAAATTCTTCAAATTCGATAACATCAAATTTTTTGGTAAAATCTGTAATTTCAGAGATTATATTTTATAAAAATTTAAAATTTAATATTAGTCAAACTAAAAAAATAAAATTAATTTTAAAAATAACAAGAGTAACAAAAGCGAGAACAAAACAATAAAAATAATAACAGAACAAAAAAAAATTAAAACAACAACAAAGTAACAATAACAAAGTAACAATCTAACACCTTCCTTCTCCTTCACCACACCACATACACTGATACTTCTGTAGATCAACACATTCTTCACAAGATGAAGTTTTTCCGCAGATTTTTTGGTTCTCAGATTCTTGAAATAAAAATCAAAAATTAAACTTAAAAAAAATGTTTAATTTGATATAAAATAGATAAATAAAGAAACAAAGGTGTTGAAAGAGTTGGTGAAAAAAATGAAAATATTTACTTTTTACATCTCTTTTATCTTTCATTAGTATCTGTGATTGATTCACATGGTTCGCTCCTTCAGAAGAGTAAAGAGTAAAGTTGAGGAGGAAAAAGATAATTAGTGATTTCATAGTAAGTCACGTGATCACTTCGGGTTTAAACACTGCAAAAAATTGTTTTAAATTCAATTCAATCCTTTGTGTTTGTTAAAAGCTTTTCTAGTTTGAAAACTTTATTTGCTTTTAAAATACAATTAAAATCAACTTTGTGAGAATTGAACATTTTAAGTTTGTTTCTTAAATAGCTGAGTTTCTAAAAAACAAAAACTTAATCGACTGAACAACCAAAACACTAAATATCATTTACTGATTACTTTTATAAGTGATGTATTAGTTTTAAAGAAAACAAGTTTCTAGATGGAAATATTTTTAACGATCTACAGACAACAATTTTCAAATTGTATAAATGAATATTAATGAATCACTGAAAAAAGCAACTAAACACAAAGTTATTTGTTTAATCCCTATAAAATATTATCTAAATACTAAATATACGATTAAAACTTTGATTGCCTTTAAAATCAATAATTAGATTAACATTAAAAGAAAGTTTCAAACTTTTCAAAAAAATATGTTTCATTCAATTAGTAAATTTCTTTCCTTTTAAAAGATCAAAAAATAATTCTAAACGAATTAAGTTTCAGTGAAAAAATACGAATTAAGATAATAATTAAAAACATAATAAATCATATTCAACAAGATCATTTTTGATTTTCTCTCGGCCAAAGTCGAAAGATTTCTAATAAAAGCGATTTCTAATAAATAAGATATCTGATATATCTTCTAATGTCTAAATCAAAATAGTTTGTTATGCTTCACTAATGGTCCATGAAAATCTCCAAGACCATTTTGAAAATTCAACATAACTTTTTATATATCATCAAATTTGAAAAGGTTTCAAATGAACAAATAGGTAAAGAAATCATAAAAATGTAAAATTAGTGATGTAAAAACCTTAGAAGAAATCAATAGAATCATGTTTTATATTTAGAACAGTTTTCTTGGCTACAACAAAACTTTGTTGTTTTATTTTGACAACATTTAATCATAATACACTCTTCTTTTAAAACTGCAACTAATTAATTAAATTTTTGTTTTGAAAACAAGAAACCTAGTATATGTAAAAACTTAAAACAACTTTCTAATTTTTGTTTTAACGGTTTATTGTACATAATAAATTCCAAATCTTGAAAAAATAATTAGATATTACTTAAGGATGCAATTTAAAAACAGATTTCTGATCTAATGAACACTTAAATCATCACTTAAAAATAAGTTTCATTTCTTAAAATATCGAAAAGTTCATCAGATTTTGTTTGTAAATAAAACAACAATTTTTAAAACTTTATTCTTTTTCGATGAATTTTAAATTTATAGCACTGAAAAATATTTAAAACACAAAAAATGAAAAGTTCAAAAATCATTCTGACCTTTCTATACATCGATCAAACGTCAGTTGACTGTAAAATTAAAACTTCTCTTTTAAACAATTTCAACAAATGATATTTAAAAATTTTTTTCAAATATTCCTCTTCTAACAATTTTTCTACCAATTCATCTAGATCTAATAAAAATAATTTTTTTCAAATCTGATTAAAAATAATAATAAAATTTATATTATAATTAACAAATAAAGTTGTTAACTCAAAAATATCCTAAAGATAACATTTATCAAAACAGCAAGTTTTAAAACTAACTCCACCTAACTCTAACCACTTTGTCTAAAACCATTGATATTTCTCAAACAAAGCAACAAATTTTTTTTATCTAATTGAAATAAAAAGCAAAGGAAATGAACTTTAAAAATAAAAAATGTTCTTTTTTCAAAATGTACTCAGTCAAGTGTGATTAGACTGATAAAAAGTAAAAAAAACGTTTTGAAATAGTTGTTAAACAAGATTACTTTCGCCAGGCCTTAGGCCATTTATGTTGTATTATTTTTCATGCTTTTTAAATAGAATTAATGAGCAATATATCATTGTAGAGTTTTCATATTGTATGTTAGAAAAATCGATTCGAAAATGAGGTAATATTTATCTTTTAATAACTAAATTTTAACATTAAAATTCAGAAGTTGAAATTCGTTCCAAATAAATTAATTTATTCTAACTTTGCTAGTTTCTGATTTTAAAAAATAAGTCTGTTTCGGTTGTATCTGACCGTACTGAAAAATACATGATACCTATTTCTAGCAACTTTAGAATTTCAAAATTTAATAAAATAGTTCGAAAATAGTTATAATCAATTTAAATAAAAATGGTTTAAGTACCGTTATGAGCTTGAGTATAAATAAAATTATTATTATTTAACTATGTTAACAAAATATAATAAAGTTATTATTATGCTAAATAGGTAGATAATTTCACTGAAACTTTTGATGCTGATTGATTACTAGTAAATAATTAATTCAATTTTCATCTACATTTGCAACTTATTTCCATTTAAGTTACAGAAGCTCAAATTTATCAACACGTGTTTATCATCAGCAGATTATAATCACAAGTTTAGAAGATGATATATAAATGTATTTCATACTTCACTAAGCTAACTTATAAAATGTTATATTTTAGATACTGTGTTTATAAAATTCTTGGCAATTATCTTTATCTAGTAATTTAAAAGCATGAAGTTAAATTGAAAATGTTTTAAGTTGGTTTTTAACAACTAATTTAATTGATTTTAATTAGTTTAAAGTGGATAAAGCATTTTATTAAAATTGTTTTATTAATTAATTGTAAAGTACTTATAATATATATCACTTTTAATAATTCGATAAATATTTAATAAAATTAATTTAACTGAAAATAAGTTGGTTATTAAACTAAATAAACTAAATAAAAAAATAATTTTTTAAAGCTATCATATTTTTAAAAAGCAAATAACTAAAAAATTTTTTACTAAAATCTTTTAAATAGAAATTTGTAATTTATACTAATTTCAATTAAACGTTATATTGTATTGGGACTTCTGAAATGCCATGAGTTACATCTTTTTCTTTCTTTATTTGTATCCTAATTATACAAAGTAGTGTTTGTGAAATTGTGTGTTAGCGAGAGGTGCTCTTTTCAGACACCCTCCTTCGCATTTATTGTAATAAAATAAAAATTAAAGGTTTTCGTTGGTGATAGAATATCAATTCTTCAAATTTACCAAAATTCATTAAACTTTTAATCTTAAAACTCTTAAAGATAATTTTATCTATGTCTTCTAGAACTAAAAAAAATTCTAAAAATTCATATAACACTTTTTATCCAATACAAAGCAAACTTTGTAGCTAAAAATAAATTTAAAAAATCATTAATCAAAAAACTAAATAGAAATTTGTTAAACTTCTTTGAAATTTCAACCTCAAATGACAAGATTGCTGGCAAGATCATTTGATTAGTGAGCTTAATAATAAAAGTGTTGGCTACAAAAAAGTGATTAAAAGAAAAAATAAATTTTCTTATTAAAATCAAAGAGTTGAAATTTGACGGTAAGAGTTTGTATGCAAATTTGTTGTTTTTTATTTTCAGAAAGAATAATCTTGAAAAGAAATAGATTTTTTTAACTTTATCATTCTAACTATAAACAAGTGATTATAGTTTGATTATTTTACTGATTAGAATCAAAAGCAATTTATAAACTAAATAAAATCTATTAAATTATATTTGATAAATATTTTATTAAAATTATAGAATTTTTAATAAACTCTTAGCACCTGAATTGTAGACTTCCAATTCTGATTTCCATGATTTATAATTGAAGTTTATTCAGGTAAGTTTAAATAAACAGATTTTTTTTAAACATTTGTTAACATCGATTATTCAAATCAACCTTTTGATTGAAACCATAATTTACGTTAATTAGATTAAATTAAGTAATATAAAAACCAAATTGTCGAAACTTTTTAAACACATTTAAAAAAACAAAATTGAAAAAAGTTGTTCCTATAAAAATTAAGTAACAATTTTTAATGTTTTAATTATTTTAGAAAAATTACAACTATTAGAGTTTTTGAAAGATTTATTTTTACCTTTTATTTTTAAAGTATTACTATATCAATTAGACAAAACAAAAAAGATTTAAAATACTTAAAAGACTAAAAAATATTTCTAAAATTTATCTAAATTTCACAGTTTAAATTTAAAAATTAATTCATATAAGTTATATTTTATATTATAACTAAAATGTATAAACTATTTGATAAATATATTTCATAAACCAACCATGAATAAAAAATGACTATAAAGAAATTTATATTACTTTCTAGTTAAACAGTGTATACTAGTTCGACAATTGCAGAATAGTTTAACAGTTTCCGGTTCCATCTGCTGAAAAAAACCTTTAAAATCTGTTTTTCACCTCACAGAGAAATCTTTTAAAAGTTTTTTTGAATCAAAAAAAAATTTCTGTTATTTTTAATGTAAATATTTTTGAAATACTTTTGTTATTCCTAAAAAATCTATTTTGTTAAGAAATGTGAAATTTTGTATAAAAGTTTAATTTTAAGCTTTGATATTCAAAAAACAACCTTTGTTGGAAAATTGTTGGTGGTTTTTTTTGGAAAATTGTTGGAAACCAGAACAAGTGAAAGAAGAAATTAGAAAAGTCAAAATTTCGTTTTATGTTTCTTTTAAACTTCTTTGTTTACAAAAATATTTTTTATCTTTTCATCTCATATTTATTTTCAAAAATTATAATTCATTTAAAAAAAACTGTTTCTAAAATGTTGACTGAAATTCAATAGTTCAAAACTTTTTATCTAATTTCAATTTTGAATAAATAATTTAACTTTTCTTTCTAAATGACACTTAAAACTTTTTCTTTTATTTTCTGCTCATGTTGTTTTTTGTTTTCTATAAGAGTTGTTTAACTTATAGTCATGCGTTAAATAAAATAGATAAAATCACCACAAAAAACTATTTCCGTTAGGTGGCGTAAGAGAGTATTATTTTAATCAACATAAAAACATCTGAAGAAAGTTAATAAAAAAATGACGCAAACCAAATATAAGTGCTTTGAATAATTGGATTTATTTACAAGATTTAACCGAAACATCTAAAACTGTTCATAGAAAGCCAACAAAGAGACAATATAAAGAGAAAGAAGACCAATAAATCTGTACATAAAATAAAGTTTTGCAAATAAAAGCAGAAATAAAACAGAAACAAAACATATAGAGCGTTTAGATAAAAAGGTAAACAGAAAAATGGAAAAAAATAGAAAGTCACTGAAAGAAAATTGTTACTGTATCAGACATACTGTACCAAGTCACCATGGTAACCAACCAGGGCAGTTATGAGTTGGTTGCTATTGTGGACTCCACAATATGATTCAAGATTATTTGAGAAACCATAAATGGTTTGAAGAGCTGCTTGGTTGTAAATAAAACATCAAAAAAAAGAGAAAAAAAAACAAACAAAAGATTCGACGATTAGTTGGCAGCAAACAAGTAGTTTTTTTTTTACATCTTTTTTACAGAAAATAATAAAAAGAAGAAGAACGTATTTTCTGCTGGTTAGAGTTTAAGCTGATAATGGCTAGCAGCTAAACTTCAAACGAAAATTCGAAAAATGAAACAGTGGACTTGAAAGTCATCAAAGAATCCCGAAGACATTTTCGGAGACGATTTTGGAACGGAAAGTCGAATAGTTTGAAAATTTTTTTTACAAAATATACATGTGGTAGTGACGTTTGATTTGGAACATGCAAACGGGGTTAAAGATCAATCTGGGAACCTCTGACACGCCTTCTTCCACCTACAAGCCGTACACCAAAGATCTCTACGTTCCATCCCATAAACTTTTCGGCATTTTTTACCATCACCTCTAACCTTCCTGAAATAAAAAAAAGATCTTTGAAAGACTGATAAAAAAATGGATTTGCATCCGTAAGCTACATCTTTAAAAAAGTAACAGACTCATTTCTGCTCCTTTATCTAAAAGAGATGAAAAAAAAGAAATTGTTCACCATAGAAATTCAATTTAACAAAAATAAGTTCTACAAACAGATAAACTAACAGTAAATTAGCCGCTTGTGTAGTTTCAGTTTACATAAAACTTCCCCTAACCAATTACCAGATCTCGTTGTAACAGATTAAACTACAGATTACTAAATCTAATATCTTTCAATATTGTCGACAGACAACAACAAGTCATAAAATTGATTGCTTAAGGTGATTCATCACGAGATTTCTACAAGAGGTGATGTAGACTGGAAACTATCATTATCTTATCAAGGCCACATTAACAAGAAGGTCAACAACATGGATTACGTAGATCCACGGACGAATAGGGTGAAAGTTAGTGGAAAAACCTTTCTGAGGATATTTCTCATTTAAGATGTGAATAATATTTACTTGACCTGTTTACTTTTGGATATTTATCTTTTGATAAAGTGTCCTTGTTTAGCCTTACTATTAAATCAATATTTCAAAAAAAAATTGATAAGAAAGTGCTTGTCATGGTTAATAGTCAATTTACTACTAATGAAATTGGTTTATAGGAAAAGAGTTGATTTATTTAACTAATAAAACAAGTTGTTGTGACATATTTGAGGGATAAACTAAATCTCCAAGGTTAAAAATGTTTGTTTATAAATCAATTGGAAAAAATAAACAGAGTCATTGTTGACTAACAGAACGACAGAAAGAAAAGCGCATAATTACATTGAGATTAAGAATTCGGTGAATAAAATGAATATATGTGAAATAATTGATGAATAAAAAAATAAGGTAAAAAAATTCTCTATTTTTAATGTAAAAGTTCCAGATATAAAAAAATAGTAAAATAAACATTTGGAAAATTTTAAGGAACTGTTTTTGTTTGAGGTTTCTTTTGAAATAACTTGGAATTATGTAGATGTAGGTCAAACAGGTCGTCAAAGTCAAGTACTTAAGAGTTTATTGGATAATTTGGCTTTTTTCTATAAATGTTTTCGAACAATTGTAGATAATACGCCAAATTAACCAGAAAAATAAAATTAATATAATTTTAGTAATTACTTTGGAAATTTGTTTAATAAAATTAAGTTTTACTTTAATTTGAATAAAATTTGTAAAATAAATAAACATTGAAATATCATTTTTAAATTAAAACCAATCAAAATGTTTACAATTTTGAAACTTAAAACTTCAAAAGAAAAACTCGAAACAATTTTGACAAGTTTTATAAACAACAAAATGTTGATCGAAAAAATTTCTTATTTCACACCAAAATTTCCTAATTTTTATCAAAATATTATTTGAAACTCACCTGCCAATAGGAAGCGGCTTTGAAGCCATCGAAAAGCCCATTTTAGGTGAAGCAAGTTGATGAATTTGTTGTCGTTGATGAACAATAGAAGGTTTTGGCGAAAACTGAAAAAATCAACCAATCAGAACGCTTCATTATCAACTAAACAACATACAGAGCTGGTTGGTTCATTTTGCCATGAAAAAGATTTAGTGCTGGTCACTCCAATTGGGGCACTTCCTATTACTGGTCCTCTTCGTTGTTCATACAAATATGCGGCCCTGCTGACCGGTGGAGGGATTGCTAAAGGTGCAGATTGAATCGTTGTACTGGGTCGTGTTGGACTCACTGCTAAAGATGTCCTTGATCGCTAGAAGTCACGTGATTTTCAGGTTGGTTGCTATGGTGGTTTGGGTTAGTAACAACTAACTTTTGAATGGTCGGTTGGTGAGAATGAAAGATTGGCTATTGGAACTGGTGAGGTTGGAAACGGGTAAAATGTAGCAGGTTTGTTGGTGTTTGGTGAACTAGTTGAAGTTGATGAGGTTACTGATTCATCAGATACCTGAAAATTGAAGATAAATTGAAGATGATTTTAATTAATTAGTTTCAAATAAGTTGTTGAAAAAAAGCTAACTGGAAAAGAATTAGAATAATTTTTACGTTTGATTCACTAAAACTTCGAACTTTTAAAGACATTTTTAAATCAAATGATAAATTCACATAAAACGAAGATACGTAGCGACGGCGATCGAATCTTGCAGAAAAATATTTAAAAAAAGAAAAAATGAAATTTAAGTTAATTTCTAACAACAATTTTAAAGGGAAAAAAAAGTCCCAATAAATGTTCTAATTAAAAGATAGAAATTTATCTCAAATTGTTTTTTAATTAAATATTTTATTCATCTAAAAATCATCAACTACGTCACAACCGCGATTAGATGACGCAGATAAAACCAATAATTGATGAAAGACAAAACCTGTCATTAAAAATTCATCATTGCAGTGATGACGTCATCAAACAAACAACCAATCAAATTACTTTATGATAAGGACTCGGCCGATGATGATGCATCCGATATGAGATCTTTCCATCAGAAGTGTGTCCCAAAGATGAGGATGAGAGATCAGCTTGTCGAGGATTTGAGATCATTACAGGTGTTTGAAGAGGTGAGAGATGGAATTGAAAGTCTGGAGGAAGACTCGTTGCTAGGGGATGCCTGACAACGCTGTGTGGAAAGATGTAGGGATGGTAACGAGATAACATCACTGGAAACGGAACTGGTGCTGTGACGTCAGACGTTGGTTGTGAAGTGGACGGCTGTTGCTCTTCCATAGGTGTGTCTTTAGGAGGTTTCTGGACGCTTAAACGCGGAATACGAAGATCCTGAGGTTCTTCTTGAACTTCTTCACGATTTATCGAACTTTTAGGCGTCGGTGTTCGACAATTGATGAGGATCATATTGACGTCATCATCACTCGGGTCATCGCTCGGAGTCAGCCGTAATTGTTGCTCTGAAGCCCCGCTGACGTTAGCAGTTGTCGTCGATGTCGGATTACGAGTTGGAGACATATGTTCAAACTCTGCTCCACTACTACTGAGACTTTGTGGGCTTGTTCCTGTGATGACGTCATAGAAGATTAACGCGTGACTTCATTACAGATGTCATAGTTTAATTATAATATTACTGAGTAATCAAGTATAAATGTGAATATTCGTGAATATTTTTGAATAGTTAGCGCTTAGATAAAAGTATTTTTGGAAGCGATGAAAGGCAGCTGGTTTAGCGGTAAAAGCCAAGTTCGTTGTTGTTTGATCGATTCAAAGAATTTGTTTGTAGGAAATTGTTTGGATATTTTTGTACCTATTTATTAATAAGAAACTGTTCTAGGAGTAACCGTTAATAAGTTTCTCATTAAAAGTTATTTAGAAGGAACTAAAGTTGTAATCGATAATTATTTTAAAATGTTTTTCAATTGCGAAAATTGAATGCTGAAAAATAATTCGAAATTTCATTTTTAGATATTTAGATACTTTCTGTTCTAATGTTTAACTTGCTAGCTGTCAAATAATGAAACTAACATCTGTTCTTTAATTTCAAATTAGCTTTTATAGAAGGTGTAACAAAATAATTAAATTAAATTTCCACCACTTTATCCAGAAAATAATTTTCAGTACAAAGCTTGTATCTTATGCTTACTACTAGTATTCCAGATGTATTTGATATTTAGGCTTAAATTTTTGTAAAAATTGTTTGTTCCAAAGTTTATCATAAGTCGCTGAGGTTCCTTAAAAGATGGTTTGAAGTCAGCAACAACTTTTTAAAAACTTTAAATCACTTTACAAAGGAGAAACTAACAAGTTACGTCATCGATTTTATGTGAAATTAAATCAGTATTTCAGTCTCTACAAAAACTGTTTCAGTTAATTTTTATAAAAATCTATCTGTTGACAGTGATAGGAAGCTTTTGATTCGACACACCAATGCATTAACATCATGACTTTTTATCATCTATTTCAAGTTTTCGTTCATAGCCAAGGACTCTCTGAAGATATTATGAGCTTCCTAAAGATCCTCTAAGCTCTCTGAAGATACTCTGAACTTCTGGCCTCACGCTTTAAACTCTCCAAATATATTCTAAACGTCCTGAACAATCTTTGGGACCCTTGAATATTTTCTGAACCCTTTAAATATGTTTTAAATTCCTTGAACATGTTATTAATCCCTAGAAGCTTTTGGTTCCCAACAAAACGTACATCCTGTACAGATTTTTAGATACAAGTTCATACATACCCTGGTACCCCTGATCATCTGAAAAATCTCAACAAAACCTTCATTAGTACAAGAAATAAATCCTTAAAAATAGATCCTTTGAAATAAATCCTTAGATGTATATCTTTCCTCACTGAATTTATCTCATAATATTTTAAACTTTTTTGGCGAAACAGATTCAGTAGAAATTTGAGTCATCAGCTTCTGTGTGAGTTTTATTTAAGTTTAAAGATGAAACATCAATATTCCAAATTGTAGCTCCTTTTTTAATCCATTCAGAGGTGATTTGATTAATATTATGGATGACCTTGTAATCCTTGAATAAGTGTTTTTGATCAAGTAACAAAAAGAACTTTTAAAAAACGAACTTTTTGGAAAGTGTTTCTAATGTTAAGAAGTTCTAAGATTCGATAGTCAAAAAGTTTTTATGATTTCAGCTTACAAACCTTTCAATGTTAAATTGTTTAATCTTAAAGAAGATTTGAAAATAGATCGTTGTCTATTGTATAACATCACCACGATAAAAGAAGAAGATTTTTTAATCTCTTGGATTTAATCTTTTTTAAATTTTAAGTAATTTAATGTGAGTTAAACCTCTAGCAATAACTCTTGACTACAAACAACTGAATATTTCGAAATGACTTGAGTAATAATCTGGTACATTTATATATAATTAAATGAAGTTATTAAATGAAATTGGAAAATATCAACGTTATATCCTTGATATAACCAAAAGTTATAAAAAGTTTTTGATAATCAAACAGAAAAAAAATTGATGATAATTGGTTGATAGAATTCTGGTACATTTATCTAAGTTGATAAAAAAGGTAAAACAACATCAACAAGTTAGTTGAAAGGTAATCAATGACCAAGAATTTTTGAAAAAAACAACTTGATAAAAAACCTATTTGATAAATTAATTTAACAATTACTAACAATCAAATATTATTTTCTATATTGGATTTTTATTATAGTATTTCTTGAAAGTTATAATGAGAAAATTGGAAAAAATAAATAATAAAATAATTGAAAAAAAATATTAAAATTATATTTGTGGTTTTTACTGGTTTTAAAAAGAGCTTTTTAGTGTATCCGACAATTCTGAAGATTTTAAACAGTTAAGATCAAATAATAACTAATCATTTTAAATTTAATAATTCTATTAATTAGCATCAAAGAAAATATCAAATTAAATAGATAGATCTAATTAGATATCTCAACTAGATAAATTTAATTATTAAATAAATTTTATTAATTTTGCAAAACAGATTTTAATGATTTATATTATAATTTTATTTTATCAAATCAAATATGTTTTTATAGAAACTTTTGATAAAATTAGAATATGTAGAAAATTTAAGTAGTTATATTAAAACGCTTTTCACTTGGTTTGGATTTACTTAGAGAATTTTAAAAACTATTTTTAGCAGAAAACTTATTGACAAAATTGGAATAATTTGAAAAAAATTTAAAAATAAAAATTTTGTTTTAACATTTAGAAAATAAATTTAGGAAAATAACGGAAAATTTTCTAAAGGAATTGAAAAAAAAAAGAATTTATTTAGGTGAAATGTTTTTATTTAGAAAAAATATATAATTTAACTTTTAAATTAAACTAAATAAGAAAATCGATAAAATACCAAATAAATTAAGATAAAAAATTAATTAAAATAATCAGTAATATAAACTATTAATTGAATTCAAATATTATTATTATATCATAATTATTGTATTACAAATAACCGATGTTTTCATTGACAAATTTATTAAATAGTTTAAAGAGAATATGATTAAATAGATTATTATGAAGTATTTTAGAATGAATTGATACAGAAAAAATGAAATTTATTTTCAAGATACAAATTGTTAACTTAAGAAGTTGATTTTAACTTTCACTTATTCCAATACTTATCTTTCATTCAATTATTTATGATGGTAACAGTGTTAAAGTCATGAAAAAGAGAAGATCTTATTTTAAAGACTTTTGCAGCAATTAACAAATCAGATTTTTGAAAATGTTGGATTTACTTAAAATTCTTATTTCAAACTTTTGTGGAAATTTTTTTGCAAGTTTAGTTTCAAAATCAAATATCAAATATTTGATATTTTTAAATCTAAACTTTTAACAAGTAATTTAATGGAATATTTCCAATTTAGGATAAACCTGTCTTATTATCAACCACAGCAATTTCACATCCTAAAACTGATGACGTCATACGATCATGTCTCATCTAACTCTCAACTTTAATCTCAACTTCCATTCATCATTTGATGAAATTTCAAAAAATCCCATCATCATCAATTAATCCTAAAAATAAGATAAAAAAGTCACATACCAAGATTAGATGAAGCAGGTTGGTTGTGGAAGACAGGGCTACACGATAACTTGCTCAAAACCATCGCAGCTATCAGCTCTGTCATGGTTGGTTCTTCAGATGTTTTACGGTTTAATCTGCCAATGATCAGTGACGCATGAAAGATTTTGAAATCATATAAATCGATTACTAAAATGGTGACCTAGCAACAACTGTCGCTAGCAACCGGTAAAGCCGGTTGTCATGAAAATAAGGTTATAAATGAATAAGTGAATGAACGTTGAGAAGTTTTTATTGAGATAGCTACATATTTATGTCAGGTGTTGACCACGTGACTTGCCCGCAAAAAAACAAGTCGTGATGAAAAGCAGCTTCAACAACAACCAAAACGGCTTCAATTAAATCAAGAAAAAGTGTTCTAGAAACTTCACTGACAACACTGATCAAAGTTTGACCTTTGAACTTCACTTTAAGAGGCGCTACACAATTAGTAGTAAACGTCATCACAGCTAAGAAGAAATGAATAATAAAGAAAAAAAAAACCGGTTGAAAAAAAAATATAAAAATACGCGCGCAATGCACACACGCGAACATAAGTTCACGTGGTTGGCTGGTTATGGTTGAGTGAACATGAAGGTTTAGAGAGCTATTAAAAGAGAAAAAGCGATGCTGCGCGCGCGCGCTTCTATTTTCGTGAGCTTTGTTTTGGTAACTGCATTTCTACACTTGAGCATGTGACTAATCTACTAGCGCTTATGATGTCAACAACATAAAGCGTTTTGTGACGTTTCTAAGTTTTGTGAGTGATTAATTGAAATTGACTATTAAAAGTAACTTCGAGAAAGTATTAGTGACGTCATATGTGTGACGTCAGAGCAAGTTCAATCTGGATTGAGTTTTAAAGTTCAAAGGCGTTTTTTTTTAAACGGTAAATTACTTTCGACAAATATTTCTAATCAATTTAAAAATTTTTAGCAATTCAGTAAATTTATGGTGAACAAAAATTTACAAAATTATGTTGCCAAACAGAAATCATTAAAAAAATCCCAAAAAAATTATTTAAATTTTCAAAATAACTTTCACAAAATCACTAAAAGTTAATTGACATTGAAAATTATCTTAAACTTATAACAGCAAACCAATAACAGGAAAACGATAAACAACATCTAAAGTTGTGTTTATTCAATATCAAAATCAATTTTTGCAGTTTTATAAAACATCTGAGCTTTTATCTAAGGACTTTCACCTGATTTGGATTTTCAGCGACTTAAGATAATTGGTTGTCATCTCAGCAAATTTTTTACTGAGTTTTTACAAGTGGTTGTTGTTTAAAAAAAGATTTGTTTTTTAGAATAATATTATTGAAGTAATTAGCCGGAAACACAAAATAATGTTGCAGTATTTCAAACAATCAAACAATTTACTCTCGAATTGAACTGTAAAAACAAAAAAAACTTTCATAAAATGAAATAGAAACAACAACAATGAAAATTTAGAGGATCAAATATAATCTTTTGATATTTCAAAAACCAAATAAATTGAAATGAAAATAAAAAATATTTCTATAGAAAATATTCAATCAATAAAAAATTGAAACAAACAAGTTAAAGGTAATTTAAGATAAATAGAAATTTACTGGTTTGTGTAAAGAGAGATTTCGTCAATGTTTTTTTCAATTACTTCTTTTTCATTGAACCCTGGAAGCTGAATCTTTACTCTCTCTGCATCTGAAGCAAGAACATATCCACCTGCTTCAGACCCTTTATATGTCGTGTAAACCTTTCAATTTAAATAAAAAATTATTATTGATTATATAATATATTATTCAATTTTACAAAATCCATATATAAATAATAGAAACACTGCAAAAGTAAAACATAAATTGTGAATCCAAAAAAAACTAGCAGTGTTACATATCACCTGTTATATAACATTAATTAATCAGCTTATATTAGATAAGATAAAAGGACACACAGTGGATTAATTCAAAATAAATCTTTTTAATTGTTTTAATGATAAATTACTAAAAGAGTCAACAATTTAATCCATATCTTATTAGCTTTCGTTATGCTGCAAGCTGTACAATGTAAATTATATTTAACAATTCATTCTTTTAAACTTATGGATTTTATACTAAATTCAAAACAAGCTCAATGAAGATTAAATGAAAATAATCTAATTATTTAGAAATGAAACTGTCTGAATTAAACTTAGTTACCTTTTGATAAGGTTGTAAATTAATATCTTTGATTGTTTTGAAATGTAAGCCAACTATTTCATCAGCTTTACAACTTTTTAATTTTCCATCCTCAAAGCAAACCATATAAATATGTTGAATGTGTCCGTCAACATTTGATGAATATTCATTTTTAATTGACTGTTAATACAATTTTGATTAGAATATCATAAACAGATTAAATTTCAGATAAACTAGAAACAGTAAAATTTTTTTAAATACTATTTGGTAAAATTTGTACCTTTAAAAGTTTAGTTTCTGTCAATAAAACTAAATTTTAGTTTCTATAAATCAAAATTATAATCACTTGAATTGTGGCTGGTGCATAATAACCTTCTCCAATATCAACAGCTACTCTTTGACCAGTAATTGATTGGATATTAGACTTAAATGGCATTTTAACAAAATATTACAGAATGTAGTTCATATTTTAGCTTGTCTTCTTTATATTCTATAGAAACAAAATGATAGCTAAATATTAAAATATAAATTATTAGGAATTAAAATTAAATAAATTTATGCTTGTTTATTATTATTGTTTTGTTTAATAATGTTTAGAATAACAGCAACATTAGCATTATAAGCAAGAATGTTAGTTATGTGAGACATTTGGGAAAATAAATAAAGAAATTTCAGAAAAATATTTGTTAAATTTCTAGTAAATATTTTTCTGTCTCAGTAATTTAGTTTTTATTTACTCTAATTTATATATTTACATTATTAGTTTATTACAAAATAGTTGAAAAAACTTCTCAAATATATTTAATTCTTAATTTTGATGAAAAGTATTTGGCTACAATTAAAAAAAAGCTTTCCAATAAAATAAATAAAGGCATCAAAAACATTAATTTTCTTTTTTTATGGATTTAAAATAAGTAGTTTATATAATTTTAACTTTAGAAGGTGCTAAATAACTCAAAATATTTTTATATTCAAAATAAATAACTAAGTTTACAATGTTTTTATAATACATCATAAACAAATTGATAAAAACAACTTTGATTGTTTTGATATTATTATTCATTTTTAAAATAAATCCCAATAAAAAGACAAAGATAAAGATGATATTTTATTTTTAAAACATTAATTGAATATTTATTGCATGCATATAAACAATTTCAATAATAAAATACTAGGTAATTAAGTAATTAAATTTATATAATACCTATTACCTAATTTCAAGTAATAATGTAATTTATATATTCTAAATTGACAATTTGAAGATATCTGATTTTTTTGATGAAAAACAACAACTTTTACTAAAACTTCTAATAAAAACAATAATAACACATAAGTTCTTTTAATATAACACATGATAAAAGACTAAAAACTAAGCAATTAAAAAATACAAGAAAAATGAATCACCAAAAACAACATAATAACTTCTAGATACAAAAACAAAGAAAAACAAACAATTTGCGGCCGGTAATATCATGTGATACTACAGTCTAGTTCAACTAACAAGGTTCAATCATTGGTTAAATTTATGAATGACGTATTATTACAAAGTCTGTCAAAATATTAGCACTATTAGAATAAAAATTATATTTATTTATCTTATCCATATTTAACTTTTTTAATTAATGTATAACAGAATTATATTTAAAAATTAAAGCTTCAATAATTGTTTGATGTTGTAATCCATTAAAAAGCTCTTACTTAGATATTGATTAATCAAAATATAATTTAAATAAGTATAGGAACTTGTTCCTGATTCAAATGAACTAACTACATATATGTTTAAAAAAGATCTCATCAAGTTTATTTAAAGTATTTAAAACATTGTTCAATAGATTACAGAATAAAAGCTTAAAACTTTTATAAAATTTCTTACTATCTATATTTCCTTTATTTGTAGGTGTTGTAAAAGCAGATTAAAATTAAAACACTTCTTTTAGCTTTTCAACAACTAAATAATTACGTTAAGAAAATGTAATCTATTTCTATATAATAAGCGAATTGAAAAATAATCTATTTATCTTATACTAGAACTCTAACTCGGTATTTTTAACCTGTAAAGAAATTTTTGTGTGAAAAGTACCAATTCTATTATTAGTTTTATGCTTATCTTTGAGTTTTTAATAGCGCTTAAGCTTTAAAAGCTCTTAATCATCAAATAGTTTTTTATGAGATAGATTCCTATGGCAAATTTCTTTAAACTAAAGAGTTTAACTCTAAAAATTTCCAAGAGAAAGTTAACATTAGTTGTTTATACAATTGCTTAACAGTTTTTAAGCAATTAGTTTTTAGAAATTAATATTTGGAAACAAAAACTTTTTCAATTGCAGTTCTAACACTTTTAAACAAAGTTTTTAAGCTAACTTAATTTATTCAAAGTGATATTAGTGTAAGCTACTCTCTAAAGTTATTTGAAAAGAAATTTTTATTATTTTGCAGATACAAATAGTTTGAGTTTTTGTTGGTTGAAATTCAAGATGTGTTTAAAGAATCTTACAGTTTCTAAATTAATCTTCTATTTTGCCAACTTTCACCTTTTAGTAAGAAAGCTACAAATTATGGTTCCTTAATCAGACCTAACAATCTTCTTATATTAACAGGTTGGAACAGCAGTTCTACTTTCATTCTCTTTTTGGGCTATTTTTAGTGGAGAGACATTTGCATATTATTTTCCAAAATCATTTGGAAATATATTTGCTTTTGTAGCCATACCTACAACAGTGTTTGCTATTCTGATACTTATACTGTCTTCGTTTGCTCTAAAAGCGGTTGTTAGAAAGAAGAAGTTGTTGAAAACTATTGTATGTATCTTAAAACTTTATTATTACTTGTTGTGAATAAATCAGTCTAAAAATACTCTTTTAATGTAATATAAAGATAAATTCAAAGATAAAGTTAAAAAAAAGATTAATTAAAAGGTTAAACTGATTGATTTCTTTGAATAAAGTAAATATAACATTAAGATATAACTTTAGTTTTGTATAATTTCATATCTAAGTTATAAAATTGGATTATCTTTTTATATAGATTGGTAAGGATTATAACTTAATATAGTTTAGCATCTACATGTACAACATCAACTATTTTTATGCAAAATTGAACTTTTTTTAGTGTGCATATCTGTATATCGCAGTGGCATTCATAGAAATTGCTTTTTTGGTAACAATTTTCGGATTCAAAAGTCAAGTCATTGGTTTATCAAAACCTTTGGCTGTTGCAACTATTCAACAACTTTATGGAGAAGCATCTATTTTAGGAGCTTCTACAACATATACTTGGGATAGTTTCCAGAATAAGGTAACTTTTATCTAATTTAATAAATTTTAGGAGACAATTGTTTGTTTTTTGGATGAGTCTGATACTTTCTTTACCTTGATTATTATTTCTGTGTTGATAATAGTTTAAATGCTGCGGGTATGAACAAGCATCAGATTATGAACAGTCTTTTTACTCTTATGGACATGGTTTCAATAACCCTTGGCCAATATCCTGTTGTCAACCATCGGATGAATCGAAAAAATTGGTGAAAGTAACTGATTATTACAATCAATTCACTTCTTGTCGAATTTGTGATCTCTCATCTAACGCAACATCAGCAATTTATAAGGGAGTTGATGTAGATTGTACAAATAAAAACAGTACTGTGTATCAACAGGTTTGTTTGTTTATGAAAATCTTTTTACATCTTAACATTTCATTAAAATAAATTTAAATTAAAGCTTTTATTTATAAAAACTTTTTAGGGTATGAATTAATGTTTTTCTGATAACAACTTATCATATTTTTTTCAAATCACAGGGTTGTTCAGAGAGTCTTTCAAACGCTTTGGATAATTCGACCATCTACATTTTTTTGATTATTTCACTACTTCTACTATTTCTAATCTTATCTGCTGCATCGCTTTTTATAATGCAAATAGATATTTCTAATGGTAGTGACATTATGAGTCGCCAGTATGAGCTTGAAACTGATATTGAAATAAACACTAATCTATAAGTAAATAATTATAATCTCAAATTTTATTGAGTTGTTCTATTTGATTCTCATTTCTAATTTAGTTTTCATCAAATCTTAGTAAAGTTTGTTATTAGTAACATCAGTTTATATGGGTTAAATAAATTGTGTACCATTAAACTTTGTATGTTCTTATTTTTGTGATGTTGCAAGCTCGTATATCTTCTAGACACAAACAATTTGTTGCTGAATCTTGAATTAGAAAATAAAATACGAAATGAATTATAATTTGATAATTGCTAACCATAAAATTATGCTAAAATCAAGACATTCAAAATCTATCGACACAGAAAAGCAAGAATTAATATCAAAAACAGTTTAAGTCATCACAACTTTGAGATAATCTTCCACTTTCCACTTTCTTCTTCTTCAACTTTGCATTCTTTTTTCAGTTTTTCGAGATGATTTTCAACATTCTTTTTGGCTGCCAAATATAAATGTTCAGGAGTCTGTTGGTAGACATTTCTTACAATATCCATACTAGTAATAGCTTGAGGGTGTTGTTGTTTCAAACAAGATACAATTTGATCTTCTCTTTGAGATCGATGGTTTAGATAATGAGTTATATGAGATTTAGGGTCCTCTATAACCTTGCCATGGCCAGGGTACATACGATTAGAATTAGCAGATAGAAGAATTTTTAAAGAGTTGATGTAATCATATAAATCTTCAAATACTGCAGTACCTTCACCAAGAACACAATCTGCTGAAAAAATAGAGTCTTCTTCGAGAAGTTTTAAAGAAATGTGATCTGTTGTATGTCCAGGTGTATATATCACTTGTAAAGATGCTCCTTCGGTTTTAATCACTTGCCCATCACATATAGATGTATATTTGAAGCCATCTGTAGTATCAGGTTGATCATTTCTTGGATATTTATATAGAGGCACAGATTGGTTTTTAACAACATCTGTTAGTACATTGGGAATTCCCCCAACATGATCTAGATGCCAATGAGTTAATATAATTCCTTCTATAGAAATATTTGATGATTGGTTTGACTCTAAACACTGTTTTAAGTTTTTTATATATTCTGGAACATTTGGATTGCCAGTATCAATCAGTAATCTTGACTTTCCAGTTCCAACTAGATATGTGTTAGTGCCCTGTAGTGTCATGGGGCTCGGATTGCATCCTAAAATTCTGATTACCCTTTCAGATAACTTCTCAATGCTCTTAATGTGAGTTAACATTTGTAAAGATTTAAAAAAACAAATAAATCTTTTATAATTTACAATTCAATTGCTAAACTGAAAATGGAAGATTTTGAACATTGGTATAAAATTTAAAAGTATTGATTATTAAATAAATAAATAAAAATAGTTATTTAAATTGCTAAGTATTAAAATAATATAAATAAAAAACACATCATCAAATTTCTTATATAAATATTTTTTAATATAATTAAATAAAAACTGTTTTTAAATATAAATTTAAATGATTTCATTTTAAAACTAAAAGCATAAAAATATCAAAAGTAGTAAACATAAAAAGTTTTAATTTAAATTTTAAGAGATTTTAATTTTAATAATTTATTTAAAAGCATAAAATAATTTAAACAATTTTAATAATTTCTTATTTTAAATGTTTCAAAGTTTTTTTTCTGAGAATGCAAAACAAACAAAACTAAATTCAATAATACCTAAAATTTATAGCATTTATTTATTATATGAATTTAAAAAAGAATATAAAAAGTAATATAATTTATAGAAAAAAAAACTATTTATGTAGTAAAAGTTTTGTAAAAATATAAAATATAAAACGACTTTATTATAAGTTATTAAGATATTCATAATAGAAAAAAAAGTTGTAAATATAAACTAAATGATTGGCTAAATGATTATATATAAATTTATATACACTATGATGTAGTTTAACATATTATACTATATAAAACCATCTATAATAAAAAAAATATATATATAAATAATTATTATTTTGTAAACAAATACTCTTGAAGACTAACAAATAACTACAACTTAATATCTTGTTTACTTTTTTGTATAATATAAAACCACCTACATTGAAAGCAAACTGTAATGATGGACTATTATGGCGTTTTCTTGAATATAAAGTCGTCAATTGTTTAAATAACTAGCTTCTAATAATTTGCAATATATTACAAATGAATAAGGATGTATGTATTTGATGAAAAAATATATTTTTAAACAATTAAAAAATAAATAAATTAATTAATATTAATAGTAATTTTAAGAACTATTTGACATACAATTAGCGATAGATAATAATAGAGGCTATCGGAAAATAATTACTATATATTTTTTAGTTTGATTTTTTAATAAACATTTAAGAAGCCTAAAGAATACTAGTAACTAACTATCAAAGATATCATTTGATTATATTTTCACCTTAGAACTTAAGTACTTTTAAGCTTTCTTTAATTTTCATTTTTACATTAAACTGGCAATATCATCAGAAATATAACTTTTTAATTTTTGTTTTAATTGTAACAACACGGTAGCATTAAAATTAATAAACTGATGAGCTTAAGTTAATTTTGATAAGTTTACTTTTTAGAGGAGTTAGATCTTTTCTACCATAAAATCATTTGATCTAGATAATCTGAAATATATTGAATTTTTTTAAAGTCAACTTATAATTCGTGAACTAAATACAATGATTTTTTTCGAAGCAATAAATCCTTTTAAGTTGTCTATAGATTGTTTATATACTATATTTAAAGCCAGTAAGTCATGAGCGCCTGAAAGTACAGCATGTTTATCGCCCAAAAACATCAAATAAAAGATTCAAGTATCCAAAAGGATATGTTTTATAAAGAATCTCACTTCTTTAAATACAGCGTCACGCCCTTGCCTTTGTATACATTGAAGCGCTAAAAAAATTGAAGGTATAAAATCGCTCAACATCGATACAATGGGAAGATGTTGTGTCTGAGCGCTCCTTGTAGTCTTTTTTGCAAACATTTGAGGGATAAAGAGATAAACTAACTTTAAAAAAGACGTGGAAACTTTCAAATCTTTTCTGGAGCACATCCAGCTATATTTGACTTAAACATTATTATTATTAACATCTGATCGATACTTAAAGCTGTTCATTCTTAGTCTATTTATGATTTATTTTATAATTTCATATTTATTATTTATAAAAAAATTATTTGCTTATATTTGTTTAACTTTATTATTGAATATCAGAAAGTACAGATTTTTCGTATTAAATGTATTCGGTTTGCTTCTGGCATTTTAAATCTTTTAATTAAATTATTATAAAAAAAAACATTAATCACAATTTTGTGCTTTTTTGGTACAAACTAAAATATTGAGACTTTATTTCTGAAAATAAAATATTTCATTTTGCTTCATGTATGCTTTAAAGAAAATTAATAATCAAATAGAAGTTAATCATTTAGCAAATTTTCTAATTCAACAAAGCTCTAAAGAGATATATTTTTTATATTCAGTTGAAAAGCCATCTTTATTTCAAATAATCTTTCTACAATCTTTTAAAATAAAATTTTATATAATAAAATCTCCAAGCTTTATGATAAAAAAATTACAAGAAAACTATCATACAATTATTACATTTTATTTAATCATAAAAACTACTCCAAATTTATTTACATAAAATATAATCAGTAATTGAGGTCCACAATCTTCTAACTGCTACTAATGTTACTCTAAAGCATTCAAAAAACTTTCATCATTTTTCAATTATGGATTTGATTTTTTTGTTCCAGAATTTAATCCTATCTGCTTTAAAGTTTTGTTTTGCTTTTAATAAATCACAAACATGAAGGTATGGAGTTTTCTTCTTGTCAAACTTGGGCCACTTAGTAATGACTTTGTTTGGACCTTTATTTGGATTTCTGTAACATTGTTACAAGTAAATATTTAACAATTTTAAATCAAATTTATTTAAAGTAAATTCTAAAAAAGCACAAATTGAAAAAAGTCTTACCCTGTGTAAGCAAAGTTTGCTAAATATTTCATCCATACTTCAGTTAGTTTAACTTCTTCTCCACTAAACTTGACATCTAGAACAAGCTTTGCATTGGTCAGAGGTGTACCAAATGTAAAGTTGATATCATCTGAATGATCACATTGACAAAAGTCACTTTTCATCACTGCTTCTCCTTTAGGGTTGTAGGTTTCATCATGATTATATCGTAGTTGCTGGGACATATAGTAAAAGTAGGTAGGCACCTTTTTGCCTGAAAGCCAATTTAATTACTATCAATATACTTTTATTTATCAACAAAAAGCAGATGTTACTACTCATAAAAAATATATATTATTCCGAAACATATTACTCTTAAATGGGTTTTATTAGTGTGATATAATTGAATTTTATAACAGAATATTAATGGCTGTTGTAAATTGTGTTTAATTGTTATTTTAGAAATCGATATTCAATTACTTCTAATGAAAATATTATCAGTTCTTGAAAGCATTTGAACTAATAAAAATATTATAAATTCATTAAATTATAAATACAATTACAAAAATATTAAAATGTGTTTTTATCACTTCATTGTTTCGTTAAAAGTTTGCCTTTATTCTTTTTGCTTTATCTTTCATAAACAGTTTTATTTTACTTTTTGAGATTTAACTTTTTATACTGCTTAAAAATGGTTTTTAAAAACTCATTTTGACTTTTTTTATTAAACTATTTGTTATATTTTTATTCAAACATAAACCTTCAGCAAATTTCAATCAATAGAATTACAAATAAGTTATTTCAAATATTTGTTTTCTAATGAGAGTTTTACGGCTGATATACATAAATATAACTAAATTAATTTCTTTGTTATTACAGAACAAGTAAATAAAACATTTTGTATGATTAATGATTAAATAACATTTTTTAAAGAGTTGTTATCATTTCAATTAGTAAGACAAATATATGGTAAGCGGCATCAAAAGATGTTTTATTACCTGAAAACTCATTTGCTGCCTCAATACTACTAAGAAGAAAGGTTTGTTCACCAGATACAAGTCCCAGCAAAGCACTCCAGTACATTTTATCGTTCTCATTTCCAATTTCATCTTTGTACTCTTCAATAAGAGCAGCTTTCACCTTCTCAATTTTATCCGGCTGTTCAAATATTTGAAACAAATATTAACATAAAATTTAATTAAATCTTAAATTGTGAAACCACCACTTGTCAATTAGAAATATAATTTTTTTGAAATTACTTTTTTATTTATGTTTGTTTTTAATATAATAAAACTTAAGTATGAAAAGACTGAAAGCTTTTAATTTAAGATGTCAAAAGTTACTAATTTTTGTTTTTCAAGTTATACAAGATATTAAATAGACCTCAGATGCATCAATAAAAATAAAAGATTTCTTCTAATAGAAAATAACTTTTGGGGACCTTTTAACTTTAGATTCAAAATTTATGGTCTAAATTTTAGTTTAGCTGAAAATCTATTATTAATTATTTATTCTAATTTAACAATTTATTAAAGCTATTAACTTTTTAACTTTGAATATTTCAATATTTATAAGATGTTTATCAAAACTCAACAAATTAGTAAAAATTAAATAATCAATTTAATGTAATGTTTACATCTAACTTATATAAACTAGCAATAAGTTAATGTATTAAAAAATTTGCAACAAAATTTATTAATTTAAAAAGAGTTAATTAGAATATTAATGGTTAAAAAAATTAACTCAATTCCATCTTTAAAACTTTCAAAAATAACTAAAGTTATCATTTAATTGGTTGAGAAACTAAAAGTTTCTACTTTTAAGTTTAAATTTCCTAAATTTTATCTTTGATTTAAATCAACGATTTTTTCACTTTTTTAAAGCAATTTTAAATACCGGAGCTATAAATGAGATCATTCCATCTAAGAACATCTTTGCTTGATCTTTAGTAAACCCTTCTTCAAAACCTGCCCCTCGTCCCGGTGCTAACAAGCCACAACCCTCTGTGTTATTTATTCCAATTATATAAGGAACTTTTGCAAACTTTTCCGTCTTCATCACAGTCTCTGGAGTCTCTGGTAAGAATTTTCCATCTTTTTTTACTGCTGGGAAGAGAACATACTCCTGCAGAAGATGATGTTAGCTTCATTAAGACTTCAGTGAAAGTTACTTTGACGAGTTTTTCAATTGCGTTGTTCAACTCTACTGATGGTACTTTGCGCAGTTTTTCTAATTGAGTTTTCTGATCCTCATCTTCTATTTTTAATTCTTTTAGGAGCCTAGTTGTGGCAGCGCCATTTCCGTCTGTGACCATCACTGTAGACAAAACATGAATTAAAATTTTTACAAAAAGATTAAGTTATAAATAAAGAAAAATTTAATTTCTTATCTCTATTAAATATATATAGGGATTTTCAGCTTTTAGTGGATTTAAAAAAGATATTTTTTTGATGAATTGTCAAAAATTATAAAAAGTAAAAGATTTAAAAAAATCGAAATTAAATTTTTAAAAGTGAAAATGTTTTTTGGTTCGATTTAAAAGTTTGGAAAAAATCAACTTAATTCATTTCGCTTTTTTAGGGATTTTGTTCAAATCTTTAAAATCTAATTCTTTGATGCCGTTTCTATTTCTCTTTGTTCATAGAACTTGGTTTTTATTCGCTATAAGAGCTGTTGAATTTGTCACTAGCAGACAAATATTAAATAAACAAATAAATTGACTTACTTGAAATCGCAGATACACCACTATGACTGATTGCTTTATGAAAAAAGGGCTTTGAAAGAGGAGATTTCAGATGTAGACTAACTGAGATTGCTCCAGCACTTTCACCAAAGATTGTTACATTATTTGAATCTCCACCAAATGACTTGATATTATCTCGAACCCATCTAATCAATATTAATTAGTTAAATATTAAAAACTTGTTGAATCAAAACTAACTCCAAAGCCATTGTTTGATCCATCAAACCCATATTTCCTGTACAAGGTGAGTCCTTGCCATCAAATGAAAGAAATCCATAAGCTGAGACTCGGTAATTTGGGATGACTACAACAACATCATGAAGACCTGCTAATACGCTTCCATCATATGTTGTAGATGATCCAGATTGAAAAGCTCCCCCATAAATCCAAACCATCACCTGAAAGTCAATAAAAAATCTTTGAAAAAGTTTGTTGTGATAATATGAACCCAACACAGCACCTTAAGCTATACAAAAGCCTCGGCTAGTAACACTAAGCTCGTCTTTTGTGTTTCGTATGTTACTTGTACTCACCTTGTATATACTTCTCAATTATTTATTCTTAAATGATGCCATTTAGAGCAACTGATAAACAGCATTTTCAAATTTTTAATTATACTAAAAATTAGATGAGAGATACTAGTATCAATTTACATAAACAAATAAATTTCTAATTAGATTTATATCATAATAATAGTAATGATACATTAGAAATACTCTGATAAACCAGAGCTTAATTTGAAGAAGTGACTAGTATAAGAATGATAAACTATGAATTATTTTGATTAGAGTATCACTAAAAACCTTTTGTTGATTATAAAAAATCTCTTTTAGTTTTTGGTCTAATATTATTTCTAATAAATAGAAATTTTCATCTGCCACAATATTAATTAAATTAATTTGAATATTTATATCAGCTTTAAACCTTTAAACACTCACAGGCATTTTAGCTGTCAAATTTGGATTTGAAGTATAAACATCCAAATATAAACAGTCTTCGCTAATATCTTCCAAGCTCTCATCAAATTCATTCGGATGAATAATATAACTTTTAAGATCTTTTGAAGATTCAATTGCCTGCATTGGAATCAAACTTCTTGTAGTTCCATCTAAGACTCCATTCCATGGCTTGGATCTGATTAAATAATCTTACAATCAAAGATAATTGAAAAAAATTGGATTACTTTTGTGGAGGAGCAAATCTTAGATCACCAACAGGAGGTTCTGCGAATGGAATCTTTGCATATCTGTAGACTTGCTTTGCTTCAAACTTTTTAGCTTTTGCACAACATCTTCCTTTTACTTTACCTAATGGAGTCTCAACTATAGGGCATTCAGTCATCTTAAATTAATTTTATTTCAGCTGTAAATAAAATAGTAAAACGAAACTTAACAAACTTTTTAGAATTTTTCGACAAAAACAAAATCTTTGGAGATTCTTAAATGGATTGATCTTAAATGAAATAAGATGTTAAAAAAGAATTAGAAAAATCACAAGAAGAACTAATTCTTAACTACTTTCATATAAAATATTTAATTCAGCTGATAGAGAGCAGAACAAAAGGTCTTTTTAGAAACAAAACATTAGTTTGAAGAAGATATTTCACGAAGAATCAATATTATTCACAAGAAAATGTTAGGAATATAATTATCGCTTTTATTAAATTATTACATAAACATATAAATATACATTTAAACCTCTTTCAACTGGAAATTGAATTAAACTTTAGTAAATTGTTATGCTAAAAACGCAAAAATTCAAAAATGAATTTGATTTAAAAAATCAATAAGTACAGATCAAAATTTTAACATAAAGATTATTACTAGAAGTTATTGTATTTATGTTTATTTTATAAACTAAAATTAAAGAAGTAAACTAGAAGATTACATTATTTATTCTAAGTTCAAATGCTAAGTTTTTCGACTTACCTCAAGTTTAAATTCACGTTATAGATTTATTTATTTATTTATTACAATAAATGTGAAGGAGGGTGCCTAAAGAGAGCACCTCTCGCTAACACACATTCTCACAAATTAGATCTATTTGACGTGTAAACGAAAAAGCATATGACAATGAAGAATTGCACAGAATCATAGTATTGTAAAAGCGAAAAATTCACAGTTTAGAAATGGCAATGTTGGCGATGTTATAACAATTCTATGCAAATCAATAACAAAATTAAAGTAAGAATAATACTGAAAGTTGAAATTTGTAGCAAAAACATTACTTTTAAAGCGCTATTACTTGAGATATAAAAAGCTCTAAATAATTTCTCAAAGATCTTAAAGAAAAAAGGTCTTAAGCCAAACACAGATAACAAAGTTTAAATGTTTATACAGAAAATCCAACAAATCTTTAAATGACAACAGTTATGTTGTTCGGTTTTCAAATATCTTCCTTTAAAGCTTTGTAATGCCGTTTTCAGACTTCAAACTTGTTATTTTTAAAAGTTATTGCAATTTCATTTCTTAAATAATTTTGCTGATTGGAAAATGTTTGCTTAAGCAAACCTCTTAAACGTCTTTATCTTAAGCTTGAATCATAAAACTGCTTTAAGTTAAATTGGATTTGTATTTACACAATTAATCAAATGCTAAACTTTGAACTTTACTTTGTATAATTATGTTGGTAGGAAACTAAAAAGTTAGCTTCAGTGAAAAAAAGATTTTTTCAAAATATAAAATTTTTAAAAAATAAATTTGTCTTATTACTAAGAACTTAACAATATTTCATCAAATCTTTCAAAAAGTTAAATTTATATAATTGGCATTATCATAGTTTTAAGTTGACCAAAACGCTATTCTAAATCTAATAAAAACCACTAACTCAAAAAGTTTTCCACAACAGTTTTATTATAATAATAAAAAAATAAATTTGAACTTTTCTGCCTGCATATTTCACTTGAAATTGAAAAATGGTTTTAAAAAAGTGAATTTTAAATAAATTCGAACAACTTAGCTTTTGTTTGGAGAGATTAAGAGAAAAAAGAAACACAGCAGACAGATCCTTATCGATTAAAAATTGTAAGTTTTCAAAATTCGTTATTCAAACGATTTTATCAGAAAATTTTTTAATAATCAATAAATTATCTATCATAGATAAAAAGGCCGAAAAATATTAAAAGTTTAACAAAAATAGAACTAAATTTAATTAAAGTCATAATAATAGCAAGCTTGAAAATAAGTTTACTGAAAAATGTATAAAAAGGAAAAAAATGTCTTTAATTATTTTTAAATGAATAAACATGAAAGTTTTTATCACCGATTACTGTAACGAGCATTTTTATAATCACCAAGCACAAGATTTGTAAAAATGATTTTCATGAATTAATACAATATCTAAAGTAATAAATTCAGTTTTTGTAAAATCAAATTTTGAGGTAGTTGATAACAATATAGTGAAATTGATTTCGATATTTGTCATAAAGAAAAAGATAAAGAAGATTTCTAGAGATAAAAAAAGGTTTAAAGAACTAATTAAAGTTTATAATGAAAAAATAAATGAATTTATTTAATTTTTGATATATCAGTAAAATATTAACAAGAACAATCTAAATTAAATATGAATAACTAAGGTGTATATTTCTTAGTTAGGCTGTAATTTATTCATTTATTTATTTATTACAATAAATGCGAAGGAGGGTGCCTGAAAAGAGCACTTCTCGCTAACACACATTCTCACAAATCTATTAAATTAGAAGTATAGAAAGCAAAAGATGTAACACATGGTATTTCGGTAGTCAGTAAAATACCAACTAGAACAATCTAATTTAAATATGAATAACTATACATTTCTTAGTTAGGTTGTAATTATTTTTATCATCAGAGTATTTCAATTTTTAAATCTGAAGTGCAACAGTAAAGTTTTTCAGACGATTTAATTTATATATCTTTTTGTTTAAAAACCATTTTCGTACGTTTTAGTAAACAAACTTTTGTAAGATTTGTACTCACAATACTTTCTTGCTTTTTCTTGTTATTATATTTTTAAAATATAAATATTTATTTTTATGATAAGATTTTTGATAATTATTTATTGTTAAATCTTTATAAATTTTTTTCATTGTATTTACTGTTTACAAATTTTTATAGATTTAATATTTGAAATAAGCTTATTTTAGCAATTAAAGTTTTATTCCATTTTTGTTTATGATCTTATTATTAAATATCAAATATATTAAAATATTATTTTTAATTATTTATGTTTTCTTTCAATCAAATTTAGTAAAAATTATTTTAGTTATTTTAAATATATTTTTGTTTTATTTTTAAAGATTTTTTAAAATTCAATTCATAATTATTATGAATTATAAATATTTAAATTCATATCATGTTTATTTATGTTTATCTTCAAAAAGTATTACTTTCTAAGTTTAGGTATATGTTCTAAATATATCATAAATATATATGTTCTAATATTTGTTTTAATTCTATTTAATTTTAGTTTTGTTTATATATAATTGTATAATCATTGTTTATCTTCACAAATTATTGACAAATATATGTTTTAATCAACATAATTAGAATATTAATTTCATTTTTATGAAGTTTATTTTTCTAAAATTAATTTAAATTTAATAATAATTTTTTGTCATTCTTTTTATTATTTTCGTTTTGCTAAATGTGTCATTTTAATTTTGTTATTTGGCATATTTTTATGATTTCAAATAAGTGAACTATTTTTATAGAAAGTAATTCAATTGTAATTTATTTTGATGACTTTAAAAGAAAAGAATAAGTTTATTTGAAAATCAAAATGTCAGAAGTTGAAAAAGGAAACAAGAAGAGAAAGATTGAATCTTCTGAAGATGAAGACAAAAATATTGAAGCAAATGAATTCTGTTATCAATCATACACCAAACGTTTGGATATTGATAAACAAATTTTGCGATTAAAAAAAGAACAAGATAAACTATTCCTGTTATTTCAAAAAGATTATCCATTTTTAAAAAGAAAACCTTTAGAGAGAATAATAGAAGAAGAAGACATATGGGCTGATAATATCACTGTATCTAAGGAAGAAAATATTAGAATGTTCGGATCAAGTATTGATAAAGCTTCGAACTCTACTAGAAATGATTATCATGAAGATCATTTGAAAGAAAATAATAATTCAATTCTGAATTTTTTAAGTAAAATAAGAAAAAATACAAGATTTCGAAAAGTTGGAACTGTAAATGGACCTCAATTCCATAACTCAAATGGGTTTTATATCAACAAACATATAATAGATGAAGAGTCATCTTCTAGAAGTAGTACCCCTGGATCAACTAAAGCTCTTATAACTGATAAAATCACATTAGAAGATGAAACTATAAAAAAATTACCCCAAGCAAATATGAATAAAAACAGAGACACTAAAAAGCCAAAATCAAAACTTTTAAAGAACTTTTCTTGTACAAGTATATTAACACCAGCTCTGATTCTTAATCCAGCTATTCAAGGAGTAAGTTGATCTTTATTATATGAATCCTTTCAATCTTATGCTTTTAATTTAGTATGATGAGTTTTCACGTAAATTTGCAACTGGCAACTTCGGGGAAGATTTATGTCTTCAGCTAGCTGCTGCTCATATTAATGATGCCATGGACGGTAAAGGACGATTTGGTAAAGCACATGCCTTCTTCAAACCTAAACGTCTAAAAAAGTTTGTCAATTTCTCTTTTATTTGTTTGAAATTATTATAAAAAGTTGGTAGAAGTCAATTGTTATCAAAACTAATTTTTATATTTAGTTTAAGTTTTTAAATTAGTTTTTTTTTGGTTGAAATATTCACTGGTTCTTGTTTGAACTCAGCTTAAAAACCAAGAACAGTTTTCTAAACCTTAGCTCGAAATGGGTTTTAAATGAGCATCCATAAATATCTGAAGATAGTCCCTGAAGTGTGTCCTTGTAGGTCACCATTAGAGAATATCAACAAGGGGGAAAAGGCAAGAGGTGGTACAGGTCACTTGTCCTTTTTGACCTGGACACTTTTAACAGAGGTCATCACTTAGTTAAATATGAGGCCACTCCACCTATGAAAAGATCAAATCTGGTGTTGACCAAACATTTAGAAACAACCATTTAGAAACAACCATTCAGAAACAACCATTCAGAAATAACCAATCAAAAACAACCAATCAAAAACAACCAATCAGAAACAACCATTCAGAAACAACCATTTAGAAATAACCATTCAGAAACAACCAATCAAAAACAACCAATCAAAAACAACCAATCAGAAACAACCATTTAGAAACAACCAATCAGAAACAACCAGTCAGAAACAACCATTCAGAAACAACCAATCAGAAAAAACCATTTAGAAACAACCATTCAGAAACAACCAATCAGAAAAAACCATTTAGAAACAACCAATCAGAAACAACCAATCAGAAACAACCATTCAGAAACAACCAGTCAGAAACAACCAATCAGAAAAAACCATTTAGAAACAACCATTCAGAAACAACCATTCAGAAACAACCATTTAGAAACAACCATTCAGAAACAACCATTCAGAAACAACCAATCAGAAACAACCATTCAGAAATAACCATTCAGTTACTTCAGTAGTTGTTTATTTATAAAATATCATTTTTTGCAGCGCTTATAAAATTTTAAGCAGTAAAATTTGGTGGTTACTGGTGTACTTCACTATTGCTTTGCATTGTATTATTATGGGCTGGGAACAACCATTTACTCCTTGCCAAATTGGAGAAAAATGGTTTGTTCATCTTCAAAATTTATTTCTATGATATTTTAAATCAAATAGACCAATTAGTAGCTAATTAATTTTATAATGATTCTAAAAATGTTTTTTAATTATAATTTGAAAAATATAATTACTTTTTTTCATTTTGGCATCTACATCTAGTTATATGTCCTGAAATCTTCTGATGTTGTATAACAATTTGATATTTAATGAGAAAAGTTCACTATTTGTTTTTATAAGCTCTTTAAACTAATTTTATTTCACCACAAAATTTTTATATCCTAAATTCAATTTCTTTATCTTCTATTTCTATACAATCTATCTCTTATATTATTTAAACCTTTTTTGAAAAGTCTAAATACCCATTTTTATATTTCATAATTTCATTTCAAAGTAAAATTCATTCTTTCTGACTAAAACCTTTCAACCTTTTTCAGACTTTAATTGTTAATTGAAAAATTCTATCTAATTAATCTTGAAATTATTACTATGTACTTAGACAGCTATTAATATTTCCTATTTTTAACTTGAACTTTATTCTCAAGTTGAAATGCTTATCAAAAATTTACTTAAAGATTTTGTTTAAAGTCAATTTTACTACTTTGTAAGCAGACTTAGAAATGATTTTATGAATCAAACTTCTCACTTTACTACAATAACCATTCATAAAATATTTACAGGACTACAAACAGATCTTATTATTCAGCTGTTATTGTACTCAATGCTATTTGTCTTGCTATATATGTAACTGATATCTGCTTACACACTGTATTTCTTTCTTGGTATCATTTATGGAATGCAAAAGAAGCATTTTGGTTGAGGTAACTTACTGTCATCTTATACAGTTACTAAAACTGATTTGTTTATAGATTGGAATTTATATTGACTGTACTTTATGCTATTGATTTCATTGTACTGATTATACAAGTGTTTTTAGAAGTGGTAAGTTATCAAATATTTAATACCTGCTGTTGTGGAATTATTTTCTAATTTTATAGAGATTACTCTGCCCTTTTAGAGGTTTAAGAGCTGCGATGTTGTTATGTAAATCAAAGAACGTATCTCACATATTTGATGTACTTGTTAGTATCACTAGCAAGTTAGGAAAGGTTAGATAACCATCTAACAACCAACATATCTTCATTTATAAACTGTTTCAGGTGTTCTTCATCATCATCACTTTTATTGTGATGTTCGCATGTATCGGGGTCCATCTTTACTCACAACATTACCAAAACTTGACTAATCCATGTTATAATGGATCAAGCAGGTTTGAGCAAATATTTTTATCGGTTTACTTCAAGTTAATTAAAGATTTTTCAATCAATAAACTTTGTTTGGTTTGTTGGTTTGTAAGTCACAAACATATTTATCAAAATTTCTTTTTTTTTCAGTTTAAACTGTACCAGTATATATGAAGGGTTTGATTTATTATATTTATTTTGTGATTTCAAAGCTATTTTTAATCAAATATTAATTTTTTATCAGAAATTTTTCTCTTTCTAATCTTCAATTGAATAATTTTAATTTTGGTTTTCAGTTCACTTCAAGTAATAGAAGAAAAATTCATTTAATTCACTTCAAAAAGAAAATGATTTTAAGAAAAAATTTGGAATTAATTTGTTGTATGTTAAATTAATTTGAAATTTACAAAATTGAATTCTTTAATTTCAAAATTTTTCTAATTTTCTGAATAATTCCAAATTTTTTTGTCGAATCAAACTTTCGTGGAATCATATTGAAATCTTATTTTGATTTTTTGCAGAGCTTTTAATAACCTGGCTTCTGCAACAATGCATATGTTTGTTTTGATGTCAACAGAAAATTATCCAGTAATTTGCAATTTCTTATTAAATCAGATTTGATAAATTTTTTGAAACAAATTTTTGAGCTAGAGAAATTGGGTTTTTTATTACCATCATAAAAATTTGTTTTGATTGTTTAAAAAATCAAATAACTTTTTTATGAGTTTCTTTAGACATAAAAATATTTTTATTATTAACTTAACTTTTATTTGATTTTAAAATGTGACTTTCTGATTTTAAAAAATCAACCGCTAGTTGCCGCCAGAGAGCTTTAAAATTTTAATTTTTTTAACAATTGAATCTAAATTTCTTTTCAGGAGTTTATGATTCCAGCTTACACACGGAATTGGACAAATTTCTTTTACTTTGGTATCTACTTATACGCTGGAGTCTTTTTTTTAACTGCTATCTTACTAGCTATCATTGTAGAAAGTTATTGGGATTACAGCAAGCTATATGTAAAGCAAGAACGAAAGTTAGTTTCAAATCGTCAACTACTAACGCTTGAATTAAAAAGAATATTTTCGTTGCTAGGCAACAGCGCGAACAACTAGCAAAAGCCTGGAATCTGTTAGACCCACTTGGAAAGGGAGAGATTCCTGTAAACGCTCCTTCACTCTATAAGCTGTTTAAAATCATCATGCCAAAAGTGAAAAAAGCCATTTTGTCGTATTTAGTCACATGTTTTGATATTGAACAGAATACTGAAATTGAAAATGAAGCTTTGATTAAATACATCAGTTTACAAGGGAATAATTCATCTACAAATTCTGATGTTGTTGTCGCTTATGATTGGACTACAAAGCTAATTGATGCATTGAGTTTTGAGTTCGGTAAAGAAAAGAATTTCCGCCGATATTCAGACGCGTTTTCCGGGAAGATTCGAAGAAAATTACGATTCATAATAAACGTGAGTTTTTGTATCAGTTAACTTGGTTCAGACCCCACATTGAACATGAAACCTCATTTGATTGATAATTGCTTTGGGTCTAAGGAGTTCCCAGAGTATATTCAGGAGGTCCCAGATGTGTTCAGGAGGTCCCAGATGTGTTCAGGAGGTCCCAGATGGGTTCAAGAGGTCCCAGATATATTCAGGAGGTCCCAAATGTGTTCAGGAGGTCACAGATGTGTTCAGGAGGTCCCAGATATGTTCAGGAGGTCCCAGATGTGTTCAGGAGGTCACAGATATGTTCAGGAGGTCCCAGATGTGTTCAGGAGGTCCCAGATGTGTTCAGGAGGTCACAGATGTGTTCAGGAGGTCCCAGATGTATCCAGTAGAACCCAAAATATATCCAGGGATCCAGGGGTATTTAGGAGGTCCCAGATGTGTTCAACAGGTTCAAAGTATATCCATTCATGATAAACGTGAGTTTTTTGTTTTTTCGGGGTCCCAGATTCAGAGAAAGTGTCTTCTTCATATTTTCTGATAAATTTTCAAAGTAATTTTGGATTTACTCGATTCAATTTACTACAAATATCAACTTGAAAAACATGAATTTAAAACTTGTTCAAAAATCGAAATATTTTTTTCATAAAAATCTTTTCAAGTCATCAATTTTGTTTTCAGCACGATCGATTTGCAGTTGGAATCCTAAACCTCATTCTAATTCACAGGTAATTACCTCAAACTTCAAATCAAATCAATAAAACTTCTATTTCAGTGTTCTCTTCTGTTTAATGTGGGATGGAATCACAGATAACACTCAGTTGATCATTCAATCAATTCGAACTTTCATCATTTGCTTGTTCCTTGTTGAGTTAATTTTGCGTCTTCTAGTTGAAGGGAAAGCTTTATTAAATGTTTATGACTTAGTGGATTTGACGATGATAATATCTGCTACAGTGGCTTCATTTACCTGGTCAGTCAGTTACTGGTTCTACTGGTTGTTCAATGGTTCTACTGGTTGTTGATTGGTTCTACTAGTTGCTGATTGGTTCTACTGGTTGTTGATTGGTTCTTCTGGTTGTTGATTGGTTGTTGATTGGTTCTACTGGTTGCTGATTGGTTCTACTGGTTGTTGATTGGTTCTACTAGTTGCTGATTGGTTCTACTGGTTGTTGATTGGTTCTTCTGGTTGTTGATTGGTTGTTGATTGGTTCTACTGGTTGCTGATTGGTTCTACTGGTTGTTGATTGGTTCTACTAGTTGCTGATTGGTTCTACTGGTTGTTGATTGGTTCTTCTGGTTGTTGATTGGTTGTTGATTGGTTCTACTGGTTGCTGATTGGTTCTACTGGTTGTTGATTGGTTCTACTAGTTGCTGATTGGTTCTACTGGTTGTTGATTGGTTCTACTAGTTGCTGATTGGTTCTACTGGTTGTTGATTGGTTCTTCTGGTTGTTGATTGGTTGTTGATTGGTTCTACTGGTTGCTGATTGGTTCTACTGGTTGTTGATTGGTTCTACTAGTTGCTGATTGGTTCTACTGGTTGTTGATTGGTTCTTCTGGTTGTTGATTGGTTGTTGATTGGTTCTACTGGTTGCTGATTGGTTCTACTGGTTGTTGATTGGTTCTACTAGTTGCTGATTGGTTCTACTGGTTGTTGATTGGTTCTACTAGTTGCTGATTGGTTCTACTGGTTGTTGATTGGTTCTTCTGGTTGTTGATTGGTTGTTGATTGGTTCTACTGGTTGCTGATTGGTTCTACTGGTTGTTGATTGGCTCTATTGGTTGCTGATTGGTTCTACTGGTTGCTGATTGGCTCTATTGGTTGCTGATTGGTTCTTCTGGTTGCTGATTGGTTCTATTGGTTGCTGATTGGCTCTATTGGTTGCTGATTGGTTCTACTGGTCCAGAATTCACCACTTTTTATCACCAATTTGTTGTTTTAGGTATATCTTATGGTTCCAAGAAATCCGACCCGCACCCGTCTATCTTGGGGCTTGTGTGGTAGTGTCCAGCATCTGTGTTGTCATAAGGACATTCTTTATCAGCTTACACGCAAGAAGAGCTATAAGTGTCCTTAGAAGTATCTATCCAGTGATGTTCGATTTGATTCTTCTTGTCGTCATCATCGTCTTCTTCTACGCTGTCTTGGGTTTCGAATTGTTCCAGGAGAAGTAATTATCTTGATTGAGTCGACTTCTGTTGATCTTCTTAATGTAGGGACCTCACTGAGAGCAAAATACGTCAATATGAAGGAAGTTACATCGAATATGAATGTGAAACTGGCTTCGCGACGTTTGGTTGTTCCGTTTTAGTCGTTTTTCAAATCGTTGTTACAAATGATTGGCATGAAATTATGTTAGGAGCTCAATTAGATGCCGGTGAGTCTCTTATTTCATCTTTAACTCCCTGAAGACTCACAAATTGATCTTTTAGGTTGGCAGTCTGTTTTCTACTTTATCACGTGCTACTTAATCATTAATATGATCGTCATCAACTTATTTGTCGCGATTTCTATCGAAGCTTATAAAAAGTTGGCGCGATTTGATCGCAATTTCAATCAACAGATCATTAATCAAGAAGATCCACAAATCAAAGCCCCAAAAGTAGTAAGTTCCCTAAATGAATCCCACAGACACTAAAAACGCTTCAAAACGCCCCTTAAACCCCTGAAATACTCCAAAACACCCCATAAACCCCTGAAATACTCCAAAAGGCCCCATAAACCTCTGAAATCGTTTTAATCTTCCACAGTCGACTACAGAGACGGAGAATTCCGCTATGAACATCGCCAAACATCAACTCAATCAAATCTTTGCTATTTCATCGCGACGAAGTAGTACCTCGTGGCATGACATCATCCAAACCACTAATGATCCTACTATGACGTCACCGGAGTTAAAGAGGTTGAATATGAGGAGGAAGTCCTTGATGGAGAGTCTTCAACATCTTTCAACTGAAACTTCTAAGATGTAAAGATTAATTTCAAATGATCACGTGATTCAAAGATCAAATTTAGATCTTCTTCAAATATCGATCATAATCGGATCCAAGAGAAACTCCTTGAGAGGAAGCATCAAATGAAGAAGAGAGTGAAGATGAGGAAGCAATCTCGGAGGAAGACTTCAAGTGAGATTCATCTCTGAAAGATCTGATCTCTAATAATCTTCTTCTTAGATTCATCTGTGTCTTCCGTGTCACGTGACTTCAGCAAAGAGTCTTCAAAAACTGTTGGATTTGAGGTGAGTTGAAACTCGTGCTGTGATTGGACGATTGAGATTTTGTTCTTAGTTGCATCCGGTTAATCCTGGAAGTACAAAAACACATCGAACTAACATCCGAGGGATGCGGAAGAGAAATGATGGAATTGGATGGCGTCGAGACATCCATGGTGACATGACTGTGATGAATCGCGATGAGGTGATGACGTCATTAGTGATTCTCAAATTTGAGGGATTCGAGAAGTTTCCAAAAAAGATTTAAATTCCAAAAAGTGTGATGAAATTAGCCAGAGCTTATCCAGGGGTCCCAGAGCTTATCCAGTAGTCCCAGAGTTTATCCAGGGGTCCCAGAGCTCATCCAGGAGTCCCAGAGCTTATCCAGGGGTCCCAGAGCTTATCCAGGAGTCCCAGAATTTATCCAGGAGTCCCAGAGCTTATCCAGGGGTCCCAGAGTTTATCCAGGGGTTCCAAAGCTCATCCAGGGGTCCCAGAGTTTATCCAGGGGTCCCAGAGTTTATCCAGGAGTCCCAGAGCTTATCCAGGGGTTCCAAAGCTCATCCAGGGGTCCCAGAGTTTATCCAGGGGTCCCAGAGTTTATCCAGGGGTCCCAGAGTTTATCCAGGGGTCCCAGAGTTTATCCAGGGGTCCCAGAGCTTATCCAGGGGTCCCAGAGCTTATCCAGGGGTCCCAGAGCTCATCCAGAGTATGTCTATAGCTTTAAGAAGATAGCTTCTCGCCTTTTCTCGCTGCAAAGTCACGCATCACTGCACACGAGCTACCGGCTACTTCTTGTCACGTCATACGCGCGCGCTTCAGTTTTTGACGCATAATTCTTCTTCAAAGTTTCAATATTTTCATTTTAATCCAAATTTCAATTTTTTGATTTTTTTCAGTGGAAACATCTGAATCAAATGTTTAGAGGAGGGTTAGAACGACCAGCCAATGATAAACCACGAAAATTCGGGTTTGTTCTTCTTGAGGGTCGTAAAGATGTTGATTTAATATCTTTTAGAGTTGTGGATGTAATGAGAAGAGGAAGTTTTAATCTGGGATTATTTTCTGCTCTTAATAAGATTGATCAAGAAAGAAATCCTAAATCTTCAGCAGAAAATCCCAAATCGAAAAACAGTAAATCATTTTTTAGCTCAAATAAGATCTAAGATTTAAAAACCAACTTTTCAATAAAATGTTTCAAATTTCATTTTTTAAAATTCTTTTTCTTCAAAAATACTTAAAATAAATTCAATAAAATAAAAAAACGTTTTTTTTTCAATTTCAATTTTTTCTAAAAAATTGTTTATCAGATACTGCTGGGTCATCTTCTCCTAATAAAGAGTCACCCGGACCTTCTGTAGAAGATCCATTTCCAGCTTGGATGCAAAAGTTCGTTGATGAGAAGAAACTTTTGGTTAGAGGAGACATGAAGATTCAGGAAGTTTGAATCATTTGTTTGAAGATTTGCTTTCATACGTTTTCTACATCAACTAATCAAATCTTGTAGAATTTTCTCACTGTTGTTTGTTAAGCTGTCATTTTTATATTTTTTTCTTTCAACAACTGTTATTTGTAGCAAACATTCACTATTTCTATTTTTATCTAATTTTAGCTGCATTTTTATATGAAAAAAATTCATTGAAATTTGATTGTGAAATAAATTCAAGTTTTAGATGTTACCAAATTGATTACCAAACATTTGATTTTTGAAGTTATTTTTGAAGTTAAATAACTCTAACTGAAGGTTAAAATCCTCTAAAGTTTCATAACAATATTTTGGTCTAGAAAAGCTAGGTGTACTTAAGACGTATTGTCAAAAACACAGTGAAATACAAAGAAAAGTTTTAATAAATGATTTAAAATAGTTTGACATCAGAAATAAAATTTATTGATTGCTTTAAAAAGGAATATATTCAAAAGTGTTTTTAAACTAGAACTTTTTATAAACTTATTAAAATATAAAATCAAAGTTAACTGTTTTGATAGAGTATAAAAGATTAGATTAATTGTTAACGAGAATGTAATTTTTTATTTAATGAGGATTTAATTTTTCTCATACTTTTTTCATGATTAAGTAATATTTTTTAAACAGCTCAATACAAGTCAGAGATTTTGTTCTGATAAACGATTAAGTTGTTTGAGTATTAGTTCTGTTTTCTAAACAAGATTATTTTGACATGATCTAAGCTTAATTTGAATTCTTCTTTATTTAGTTTTAATAACTTTCATTTATTCTTAGAATAGTTGTTAAAGAAAATCTAAAAACAAGTTTCAGTGCAAACTGATAAAAGAATAAAATAACCATTGAATTAAAAAACCTTTTGTTCAAAATCCAATTGAATTATTTACTTCAAAAAACCTTTGATCAAAAATACCAATTGAATAAAATTTATATTCTTAGATAAATCGTCTGTAAGTGAAATACAAAAAGATTTTTTCATTATTTTAGACTTTCATCGCTAAGTTTTTTACTTTTGATTTTAAACTTTTTAACTGAAAGCTTATATTTGTAAAAAGATAATCAAGAACCTGAATCATCTTAAAGATCTAATTAAATATGATGAAGTAGTGTTTGTTCATCCTGAAAAGAAAATATTGTTCTACTTGAGAAAGGAACTTTTTTCTTTCATCAACTTTTTTAATTAGTTTTTGACAACTACTGATAAATCAAAAGATTTAATCTATCTCAGGTACATTTTTGAGAAAAGCTCTTTTGACTTATATGATATTTTTTATAGATTTGTTGTTGAAAGTTCTAAATCTTCAAAAAAGCGTTAGTAATTTGCTTCTGTTCAGTAGTAATTAAAATATAAATTTTTTAGATGTCTTACTCAACTTATGAATAATTCAATTTTGTAAATTATCTTGTTTTCTTGACATCTTCTTAAGATTAGCGATCATAGATACAAGGCTCACATATAAGTTTGTAACTTAAAAATTTTTTGCTTGTAATCTTAGAGGTTCAAAAATATCTAAAAATTATGAAATTTCTATGGTACGTAAAACTTGTAGACAAAATTATTAATTTTAATCAACTTTGAAAATAGTTGAAATTCTTTTAAATTGATTCCCAAAACTAGAATTTCTACCTTTTTTTTCTACCTAAGCTCATTTGAAAGTTTTTTCAAAAACGCTTATAAGTATTTCTTTAATCTATAATAATTCATCTTATTTTGATGTTGTTTACCTAGAACTTATTTCTATATTCATAGCCTCAAGGTTTAACAATTATTTTTAAAAATACATTTTTATTTTGTTTTTGTAAATATAAGTTGACTTAATATTAGTGTCCTTTTGTTTAAATTCTTTTTTACTTTTTCTATCTAGTTTTTTATATTTCTTTCCTTTTAATTTGGAAAAAAATCTTAATTTAATGTTATAAGTTGAACTATTTTTGTTTAATTTTTAATTTATTTGCGTTTATTTAGTAAACAAAAAAAAATGATAAAAAAAATATTTACCTTAAAACATTTCAATTTTATGTTAAAAAAATCACAAAATAAATTTCAACAAATTATTTAGTTTATTAAGCCTTAAAATCAACATATTCTGTAAATGACGTCACAACAGCGAGCCTTTATGCTTCAGTGGTTAGTAGAACTATATATAGAATCTTAATCCTAAAAGGCCATGGGCTACAACAAGGTCTTAACATCACGTTATTGAGAGGAAGATTTGAAAAGACGTTTGCAGATAAAGAGAGAAATTATTTGAACAATTAAACAGTTTATTTAAAATTTTTGTTTAGTTTTTAATGAAGATGGAAACAGTTAAAAAGATTAGTATGAATTATATTAGAATGAAATGTTTATTTTTAACGGTTTCTTTTCTTGAAAAATTGAATAAAGAAACTTTAATAAAATTTTTTTGTTTATTTTGAAATTATAGAAATAATAGTGTATTGTTTAAAGAGTTTAAAAATAACAAGTTGAATAGATATCCGACTTTTTGTAAAGTTTATTTTTCTAAATTTACATATTTAAAAACTAAATTCTATAAATATTAAGACAGAGAAAGTTTTATAAATAAAAGTTCATTGTTTTTAAAGATTTATTAAAGATAAATAGATCTATAATTACTTCTCCTTGAAAAGTTAGATAAAAAAAGAAAAAAAGTTTGTTACTTCAGTTAGTATAAATCACTAATATTTTTACTTGCTTGTAAATCTTTTGACAGAAGTTTGCTTTCTATACCAACTTCATTTCCTATTTTTATTTTTGAACGTTTTTTAGAAGTGAATCAAACTTTTTATAAACTGATTTTAGAATAGAAATCATTTTGGAAATGAAGAATTTTGTTAAGCTGTTTTCAAGTAAGAGTTTTTTAAGCATTTTATAAGTTTTTATTTATGTTTGATATTTTCAGTATTGTGCTTGATCGGTTTGGCTTCAGCTCAATATTTTGTTGCTCAACTTGAAGAAGATGCAGTAATCTTTAGTTACAAAGAAGGAGTTATAGAAATAGAAGCAGAAGCAGGGGAATTTGAAAATATTTCAATTTCTGAGTTTCCTGTTCTACCGAAGTAAGTTCAATAAAATTTAATAAAATATTTAGAAGATGTTGATTAAACAATTTGTAAGTTTTTGCAGTATTGACTTTAAGTAGCTCAAAATAGATAAAAAATGATTTTCATCTATGAATAATTTATTACGTTAAAAATACTTCTTCAATCTCTGCTTAATCTTCATTTTTTCGAAAGTTTTTTAACCTTTCAACACTGATTGTCATTCTTTTATAAATTAAAAATCATGTTTGAAACTACAAACTTTTAATGACGTTTTTTTGGAGCATACTTGTTAATTAACATTAGTTGAATGTTAATGCATCAATGCTTCTCTTAGCACAGCAAATATTAATCCCAAATATATTTCTATTAAACAAGCTTTTAGAAGCTTCGTTTTATGGGTCAAAAAACTTATACAAATCAATGTGTCTTTATTTCAAAGCTTATTTATTATAAATATTCGTTCTATTCATAAGTTGTTGTTAAATATCGATTCTATTTGAATAAGTTTCAGGTTATAGGTTCTATTTGAATAAGTGCTTATAAGTTGTGATAAAGTTATTTCTAGGAAGTGAATTGTTTATTATATATATATTATATATTTATAAAACTTTGGTGGATACACATTTTTGAATAACTGCTAATAAGCTGTGATTAACTTTTGTGGTGTATTTATTTATATTTTTACTTATTATTATTTACTATTATTTATTATATATTATTAACTTGGTATATGTATTTATATATTTATTTATATACATATCACATACATTTATCTGACTTATAAATTTTATACTTTGGTGGGAGTTACTAAAAATCTATCATGGAAACTATGGTAGATACAAATGACATGACCTTGCGGTCAAAAGCTCCAAAAAAAAAACAAAAAAAACCCAAGCAAACCAAGTTCTTCAAAACAAGCTTGCAATGGCAATTGCCAAGCTTGTAACAAAACTTGCTCTGGTAACAAAACTTGTTGGTCCTGCATTAAATGTAGATCTATGGACAAAACAACTACCTCGTCCAACACTAACAAAAGCCTATTGTCCGACATCAGCAACACCATATCCACTGAATTGGCTAAATTTAAATCCGAAACTGGCAACGATGTTGCCAAAATCAATGAAAAGATTTCTATCTTATACAAATTTATGATTGAACTGGATGCCTCCACAAAGAAGCCTCTCACATGGGCCTCAGTTGTTGGTAATTCTGGATCCGAAAAAAATACTAGCGTGGTGCAACTTCTTGCCAAGAAGGTTACTGACACGCACAAAAAACTTACTCTGGACTGGGAGGATAGAGAAAACAATGTCATCATCTTTGGTGTCTCTGAGACTGATAAAGACGATGACATCAAGACTTTTAATCAAATGTGCACTCAAAGCCTTGGTGCTGTGGACGCTCCAAAAGTTTCAATGACCAGACTCGATAACAAATTACTTTGACTTTCGATTTTTGCTTTTTGCTTTTTCTTTTTTATGTTTTTAATTATATTTTATCTATCTTCATAAAAAGTAACAAAAACTTTAGCTAATAAGAAATTAAAATACGAAAAAACTACTTGAATAAAATAAACGTAAAATTAAAATGGTAATCAAAACCAATTTTTTCTAATTACGCTGTGCTCGTTGTCTTCATCGTAAACTAACATAAGCGTCAGGGTAATCTTCTATTATTCGATTTTTTTAGAATTTATTCAGCTTCAATTTTCAGCTTATTAATTCAACTTTACTTTTTACTTGCAGACCAAATACAAAATTTACTGACATTTGTCAAAATCTGGGTAATACATTATGGACTTTAATAGATAATGAAAGTATGTTGTAACCTTTATCAATCTGAAATATTATCTTTATAGAGATTAATGAAATATTTTCACGTCTATTTTATATAATTTTATGATTAACATTTTAATTTTCATTCTAGTTCCTGACAAACACATGGCTCTAGAAGATATTGTTCTTCGCTCTTGTGTTATATATAGCTCATCAAAAGACAAACACGTTTGTGCAAATTTAATCCCAGGTGAAAGCTTTGGGGACACAGTAGAACCTTCAGAAGATGCTATTGAAACATATACTTCTTTGTTTACTGGCAATATCATCGGGAAAGTTTATATAAGGTAAGATTTTTATGTTTTTGAAAACAAATGCTTAAACGTAATTATTTAGGAGGTTATTAAAAAATTGAAATTATAAATGAAAGTGGTTAGACAAGGAAATGAAAAATTGATATTTTAAGTTGGTAGAAACTGTTTATACATTATTCATTTTTAAATATTTGTTTAAAAAATGTTTATTGAAAATTTTGTTTTGGAAACTTGTTAATATTTAAAAAACTTAAATACATGAATTATTTTAAAACAAACTTTACAAATATGGCTTTGAAACCTTAAGAATATATTTTGTTAATGTATAACTGTCATTAGCTTGAAAGGATTTCAATTTCCTGAATAATATCGTTAAATTTATTTCATATATTCATTTTATTCAAAGCATGTCTTCAAGAGATGAATTATCCAAATCTTTAAAAAATATGAAAGATAGAAAATAATATATTAAGCATCATTTAGAAAGAATAAAGCAGAATTGAAGTTCAAATTGTAAAAAATAATTTATAAAAGAATAAATGAAGAAACTGTTATTACTGGTTAAGAAATTTACATTATGAAATCATATTTTGAACATAATTTCTAATAATAGTTTTATTATGAAATAAAGTTTCCAGAATTATGGTTACTTTATTAAAAAGTTGTGTTATTAGTTTCATCAAACTCTGCCAAGTAATAAAAATGTGTTATAAAACCTTTTAATATTTTTCATGCATTTTAAACTAAGAACTTTTTAGTGTTTTCCATCAAAAATATGATGTATAAATTTAAATTTTGACAGATATATGAAAGGTTTTGCCATGTTCTATTCAAATCTCTTTTATAACGTTGACTATTTGAAAGACACAAAAGTTAAAATTGGATTTTCTGATGTCTTAGAGGGCATCACATCTACAAATGTAAAAAGGAGATGTGTAAAATCAACTTCTTTTAAATTGATTTCGAAAAATATTTCTATTGGTGGCTTTAATGATGTAGAAGGTAAGTTTTTAGAACATAAAAAGCTATTAATTTAATTTTAGAAATCAATAGCTTAGTTCATTAATCATTGCTCATATACTACTTTTAATTTCATTTTAATTTCAAAATGTTTATTACAATCTATGGTTTGAAAATGGCTTAATATTTATATATAAAATTGGATTTAAAGAAATAGTTTTCTACAATTTATATGTCAAATACAATTTTATTTAAAACTTTAATGTCTTTTTTGGTGCATCGCATATATTTTCTTTTTCTGTATTTGCACACTAAACATAATTTTAAGTTAACTAAGTAAACTGAAATAGAGACTAAATTTTATTTAAAATATTTAAACCAACTTATTTATTCATTCAGAGAAAATATCAGCTGTAGTTGTACGTTTAGATAGAATTGGAAAAACTTTAGTTATACGATCAAGTGACTCTCAAATATTAGCTTGTGCTGATATCGTTAAAGAAGCTAGTAAAAAAGTTGTTGCTAATTTTGATATGGATAAAGTTCAAATGAAAATTGATTTTACTCAAAAGTCACGTTTTGATCTAATTACATTGGATATCAATTTCGGTGAAAAATGTTTTGTAAGTTTTAAAAATATTTTCAAGTCAAAGTTTTTTTAAAAGATATTTATCTAATCTTTAATAAGAACTTTTATGATTTGGTTGAAAGCAGTTTTCTTCTTTTAAAGGCTGAAGCAATGTCAATTCAAGTTAATCAATTTCCAATTGAACAAGGTCTTGCCACAAACAATAAATGTTCTAAGTCTAATGTTGGAAATATTTATGATCCATTTGGGATATATGATTCTTTGGATGGTATGTTTAAGTCGCTTATATTTTTAACAATTTTGAAGTTTACTATTTTCTTTGCAGAAATAGAAATCTCTCCAACAATTATAAAATGTTCGGTCGGGAAAGTAGCTAGTTTTATTGAAACCCTTGGAAAATCATTATATGGGGCTAACAGTATTGTCGGAAGATCTATCAGCATGTTTGTTGTTCCAACTTTTTATATTCTATAAAAACTATCAAAATTTGAATCTTTCATCTTTTTTAAACTTCTTTAAATCATTTTTCTTCATTGAATCAAAACTTTGCTTTTGTAAATCAAACCAAAAACCAATAAGATTCAAAGCTAAAGTTCTAAATTCATCTAAAATCTAATGCTTTCAAAAGATTGTGAAAATAAAGTAATAAGAATTATTTTACAGATACAATAAGACATACTTTCGTATATTATATTTGTATATTACATTTTAGCTTATAACTTTAAGCTGCATATTATTTTGATCAATTTTCAATCTTATATACTCTATATTTTTCTAGAATAAGTGCTAATGGTTCCGAGATAATTTGTGGGAATATTGGATATCCATATGAAGTCACAACTGCAGTTGTTCAGTTCAGAACGAATCCTGTTTATGGAGAGATGTATATTAGACAAGAAAAAAATAACTGGATGTCAGAAGCATCAATTTTTATCAAGCTTGCTAATTATGTAAGAAATTTTCAGTTGAAAAACTATTTTCAAAATTTCATAAAATCAAATTTAGTATTTAAAGTGGTTTGTTGAAAACCTTTTATTGAAATTTTTACAGAATAATGAGAAAAGTGAAAACCACAATTTTCATATTCATGTTACTAAAGTTCAAAATAATTCAGTTTGTTCTCAAGCTAATGGCCATTACAACCCTCTAAAGGTTTGAATTATTTTGATAAAAAATTGATACATAAAAGTTTTTATCAAAATTAAGTTGAGTTTTTTATAAGTTTGCTTTTGATATTAATATTTATGTTTAATTTCTAGATTGTTTGTATTAAATAGATGTAAATAAGATATAAATAATCGTACAAAGAAATTGTTTTTCATCTATTAATGTATATTGAATTCTCATTCAAAATGTAAACAAAATATGAAAATATTTGCGTTAGGTTGATGTTGTTGATGAAAGCTACAAAGAGAGATGCAAGCTTCCTTTTAGATGTGAGTTCGGAGACTTATCAATGAAACATGGAACTATTAATATTGATGCTTCTTTCAACAACTCACAATCTAAAATATTTATAACGGATGAATATGTGGACCTCTCAGGTCCATTCTCAGTCATAGACAGGTAAATATGATAGTCAGTTATCAAATATTAAATTCTATGTACAGATCAGTAGTGATTCACCAAGGAAAGAGTCGTCTTGCTTGTGCTAATATTCTTCAGTTACACCCTCGCCGTGTTATAGTACAACTTAAGAAAACAGATTTTGAAATTCAATTAGAACAAGCTTCTCCATTTGATGATACAATTGTCAGATTTAAATCTTTTTAAAGCAAAATTTATTATCTTTATTATTTTAGGTATCTTACTTCACATCAAATCTTTCTTTTACTCCTTCAGTGATGAACGTTTTTCAAGTTAATGCAGATGTTGACAACTCAGGAAAATATGATTGTTCTAATTTAGAAAAACTTGAAACTTATATTCCGTCTTTCAATACATCAAGTAAATCAACTCCCTTATATTTACTTGATAAATTTTTTCAAAAGATTTTTACGTTTATTTTTAACTCAATGATAAATTTCAATTAGATTTTGGAGGTTTTCAAGCAAAGACACAAACTTTGCAACTCCTACTTTTCAACCAAAACAGTGTGTCTGGCAGAGGAGTTAGTATTGCTTACAGTCAATCTGAAAACAAAAGGTAATAATTGGTTGGTGGTTTCGGGTTTATAATGTAAATTTTGCTCATTTTGTAATAAACTAAATTGTTTTGTTTACTGAAACAAGTTAACTTTTTTAAACTTAATTTTATCTTTGTTAAATTACATTTTAATCCTACAGAAAATTTGGCAAACAATTTATATTTTTAAAATTTTCTTTTTGGTTGGAAGATTTTTAACTTAAATTCTTTAAATGAAAAAAACTTTAAAATGTTTTTGTTCAAAGTGACTGCGGGTCCTTAGATGAAATATCTTTTAAAGCAGTAAAAGCAACAGCTACAGTTACTTTTAATAAAGAAATTGAAGGAACCATAAAGTTTGTAAGTTTTCTAAAAGAATCTCAATTTTTGTTTGTTTCTTTTATTTGTTTACAAAAATTATTTGATTTTAATTAAAACTTTATTCAGAGTCAACTGATCTACGAAACTGGAGTCGCCTCTGTTACAAATGTTGCGATTAATTTAAATACCAAGAACGCATTAGAAGTTGTGAGTTATTAAATTGATTATTATCTAGTATTGATCATTTTAATCGTTTTTAGTCAAAGAACCACAAGTTTCATGTTCATGTTGAACCTATTGGTCCATCTGAAGGATGCTCTGAAGCTAAAGGTTTGAATAAAATTTAAAAATAAATCAGTTTAGTTATTTATCGAAACTTTTTATTGTTTTTCTGAGTTTTAATTTAATATTTACAGCAAAGTATAAACATCTGTTGATGATTTAAACAATAAAATTTAATCTATTTGTGAATTTAGCAAATTTCTAATCTTAACCTAAATAATCTTAAGTATAACAATTATAAAATCTAAAATAAGAGTAAATTTGATTGATTCTAAAACAAAATAAATAAAATAAACCGAAAAATAAGCAGCATTATGTCACTTGTTATAATCATAACTATATAAACATTAACTTAAACTACCTAGAGCATGTTTTTAAAATCTTTTGCTTTCTATATTGTTGACTAAATAGATGTTATTTGTGAGAATGTGTGTTAGCGAGAGGTGCTCTCTTCAGGTACCCTCCTTGGTATTTATTGAAATAAATGAACAACCTTCAAAAGTGATAGCTTTAACCGGGAAGAAAATTCATAATTAAAAAATACTTATAATAAATCCAAAATACCATATAAATAAAATAAATTTTATTTATTATTTTCTATATTATTATTCTATTCTCATTTAATACTACTCTATATTTACTATAAATTATAACTATTTATTTATAAAACTTGATCTATCATTAATTTAAATATAGAATTTAATAATTATGTAAATATTATCATATATAGAAACAAATATTTGTTTACATTTCAAATCTTACTTCATCTAAGTTTAATTTAAAAACTTTTTAGGTCACTACAACCCTTTTGGAGCAGCTATTGGAACACCTGCTTATAAACAATGTACTACATCAAATACACTTGCTTGTGAGCTTGGTGACCTAAGCAAAAAATTTGTGAGTACAAATCTAAAATCTAAATCTTTTTTTCATCCACAATTTCAGGGACTTCTTCATCTAAATGCTCCAGCTTACTACAATGATGATAACCTGCCTCTTACTGGGCCAAATTCAAGTAAATTCTTTTATTTATATTTATTTATTCATATTTATTTACTCCAAGTATGAGTAAAAAGTTCGTAATTTAGAAAAAAAAAGTTTATGTTTTTTACTATTCTTATATAAACGTCATCATTATAAGTTTTTTGAATATGTAACTTAAGGTTTATCTTTTGTTGTCTTGTGGCTACTTTGGAAGTAAACAAAAATCTATAATCCGTTGACCTTGATGTAACTGTCCCAACTAACTGGGCCGCATCACCAATTAATGGACTTAAATAAGTTAAAATAGTTTAGTGCATTTTTGAAAGCCGCTAATTAAAGAAATTTCGTTAAAAAAACATTCTACAAACAAAGAAAATCTTTTTAATTTTTTTGTCTTGATATGCGAATCTGGGATTTCTTATACAAAACACAATTGATACTTTTTCAGTAATTGGACGTTCAATTGTGATTCACTCTAAAAACAACGGAGCCTCAAGATATGATTGCGCAAATATTATTCCTCCCTTATCAGATGTATATGAAATTTGCTTTTCAATAACTCAAAAATACAATTAGTGAGTTTATTTTACTTTTGAAAAACAATTTTCAATTTAAACTTATCAAGAAATTTTAATTCACAAAAATATCTTAAAGTTTACAAACTTTTGTTTTATTTTAGAAAAAAGTCATTTAAATTTCAAAGTAATTAAAATTTTCATCATGAAGAAAAAACGTTTGTTTTTCAGTTTGACTTTTATCGAATCTCTTAGCAAAGGATTGGAAATCTTACCGAACCAAATTGTTCCTTTACACAACAAACAAGTTCCAATAGAAATAAATAAAAACTGCCATTGTGTTTTGGCTTATATAATCGGTTAGTAAAAGCTTTCAGAGGTTAATTAAAACTTTGAAAAATATAACATTATAAACAAAATAATATCTGAGTGTAAACAATTAACTCAATGTTTGATATAAAATTATTTTCAGCTTCTTTAAGTGATGAGAAGAAACAAAGTTTCATGAAAGGAGATATTCCTCTTCAAGACTATAGTACTGGTAGTTGTAGCATCCAACAATCTGTAAAGCTGTTAGGAAAGGAAAGTCAAGTTTTTAGTGGTGGACTAATGGCTCAACCTTTTTCTTTGTTTTATATCTGCTTCTTAACATTCGTGTATTTCTTATTTGCATGAGTAACTAATATATTTTATTCTGTCTAATAAACTGTTTATACTTTTGAATAATTTTCTGATAGTCTTGCCTTTCTTGCCTTGGCTGAAATTGCAGAATAAAATTAAATTTTGCTGCAAGGTATAATTATATCATTTTTATATATTATTATTATTTATAATATTATCTAGCAGAACGAAGTTTGCATGACGTAAACGATAAAAAGGAATAGATTTAATTGATACCGCTGATTAAAAAGTAACAGAATAATAATAAACTGCAAACTAACTTAATAAAATTTATTTATTTATTTAGTACAATAAATGCAAAGGAGGGTGTCTGAAAAAAGCACCTCTCGCTAACACACTTTATAATATATATTACAATATTATAATATTTAGTTAAAAATTATTTGATGATGACAAATATAAAGGAATTTTATTCAAAGCGTAAACAGAGCATAAAATGTAAATTCTAGGAAGTAGCATTTTAAATTTTTAAGGATTTAAAAAAATCTTTGCTATAAACACAAAGCTTTGAAACTTAAAAAAATTATTTTAGTTGTTAATTAATGTTGCGTAGCAATTTTTTGCCTAAAATACTCTATTAAAAGTGTGTGGAAACCACAAAGTTCTATCTTGTTTCGGATTATGCAAAATAAAGAAAAACCATCAATATCTTTCATGGCAAGAAGACACAGAAGAAAAAAGTGTAAAGAAGATTAAGGTCCTAGCATTCACACTCTTATAAAAATATTTAGCCTGGTGTGCTTTTCAAGCATTAGCTTATCTGATTACCAGCGTGCCTAATATGAAACAATTTTATCTTGTTTGTCGGGTTTTCGGTGGCAACTATCTTCTCATGTCTTAGTATAATTAATATTCACTTTTAAGTTCAAAGCTATGTTGTGTTGTAGGTTTACTAGCTCTTTGTCAACTCACGTAGAAAGGACGTGACATGATACTTTGGTAAACTAAAAGGTACTAAAGTTTCTACAAGGAAATAAATAAACACGGAAGTTAAGAATTCGTATTAAAACAATTTAAGCATCAAACTGTTATTTGTTTACTTTCAATTATTATTTACAAAGGTTTATTGATTTATTTTTTATAACAAGTTATATTAAGTTATAACTTATATTACTTTTAGATTAAGTTTTGATGTTAAAGTCTGGACTTTAAATATTCATTATGTATATCTTATTAAGATTTTTTTAAACTTTTAATCTATATTTAAAAAATATTATTTAAAACTATAAACAGTAAATTAAATGGCTAATCAAAAATAGTCTTTAATCTGCTTAAATTTTTGTAGCATTTAATTTGCAGATTAGTAAAACTAAAAAAGTAAAGTTTTAAAAACGACAAGAAAGATTTTTCTTTAAAATTACTTTTATGCTTAAGATGTCTAATTGAAAAACTCATAAACCTTAGAAAGAGAGCTGTGATTGATGACGTAGCACTTCCTTGCAGTGACGTTAAGCGCTAGACGATGAATCATAATTACACTGAAAAGGAAATTTTTATTTTATGTGTTTACTTTTTGTAACAAATATCGGTTTAAATAGTTCTTTGAAGTTTAACTTTATTCAATTAATAAGCTAGATTCTTTTAATTTAGAGTAACCAAAAAATTCAATTTAATTTTTGATGAAATTAGAATCTTAGTAAGAACCGAACAAGAGAAATGTCACTTTTTCGATTTGCTTTTTTAAGTGAGTCTAAATTATTTAAAAGGTTTATCTTTAACAAAATTTAACTTTTCAGTCGTTCCTATACTTCTAGCAACTTGTCAAGCAGAAAAAATACTGTATAAAGCTCTTATGCTTTCAAAAGTTCCAAAAAATAATATAAGTGTAGAACAAGATGGTTTGGTTCTAAATATCAACTTACCTCCAGCGTATTCTGATTATGAAACTCTTAAAATTTATAAAACACCTCCTGTGTTTTCGTACGTATTTTTGATTTTAGTTTTAAAGTTTAAAAATCTTAATTAAACGATAATAAAGATTCATTATCAAACTTTATAATAATAATTATAATAATTATAATAATTATGTATTATCAAACTGAAGATAATAGCTTTTTATTATTATTAAACATTCTAATTAACTGTACAGTCAGGCTCAATCAGTAAAAGATACTTGTGAAAAGTTAAAAGGTGTTATAGAGGGGAAAGCGACTAAAGGTAAGTCTAATTAACAAGTAACTGAAAAAATTAGTGAATAAGGAATTACAAAAACTCTTTTTTAGTTAATTCAAGAGTAACAATTACACTTCAACAAAATATTAGTGTCTTTCATCTTGGCATAGTTTTAAAATACCAAGGTGAAGTTATTTGTGGAACAATTTTACCTGTCGATTCTAAAATGGATTTTTTGGAAATTCTAACTTATCGGTTTCGATTTTATAATAAAGTTTTAGGAGATATTTATATCAGGTTTGTGACATTAAACGTTTTGTTCTATTCCAGCAATCTATCTTTGGTTGTAGACAAGTAGATGGAAGTAAAGAAAGCTTTATTTACGCCAAGCTTTATCATAATACAAATGTTCGTAAACAAACCTTTGATTTGATTTTAAAAAATCAGGAATCTAGTAATATTATCTGGAAGAATATACCAATTCAAAAATACGATGGTTTAGAAAGTAAGTCATTCATAAATTATATTTGACTATTTATCTAAGTTCCATATAGCTTTAATCAGTTTTAAAATAATTTTTAAAAATGATATATTGGTTAATTTTTTGACATAATTTAGTATTAATATTATTTAACTTGAAAAGTTATTTGGAAAATGTTTAAAATAAACCAATTACAAAAACATCCTTGCTTAATTTATTGACCATTAACAAGCATATGTTATCAGCTATTGTGGCCAGTATTGGGTTGGAATTAGATGCGCTTTCTGATTCTTCAAAACTTATTTTACAACCAACCAGAACAAACGAAGTTTTAGATAATACAGAAGGAAGAAAACTTAAAGAAAAATCAGCAAAAGCAGATATTTCAAGCAACAATATAATTATGACGGTTCAATTTAAACAACAATCAATATTCGATCCAACATTAGTTGAAGTATCAAAAGTAAACAATTTTAAATAATAATTTTCATAAAATAATTAAGTTTTGATTTTTTAGATATTGAGTTCGTTTCAACATTCAATACATAAATACCCCGCTTTGAAAGAAACAAAAACTAAATCGTTTAAATGTAGTAATGATAACATTGGTAAGATGTATTCTGCTTATGAAGATGAAAATAATCCATATTTCATTGGTAAGTTAATAATTATAATAAAATAAAGTGATTAAAATGTTAATTTCAATTCAGGAAATATTACTCACCTACTTGATAACCAACTATCAAAATATTCACCTTTAATTACATTATTTGGGGTTAACAGTATTGTTGGTCGTTCTTTCGTGATAGAAAACGACGATACACGGTATTTGCTTCATAAATATTCTAAATTTAGGTCAAATAATAATGTTTAATTGTAGAGAATGTGTAACAATAAACGGAGATATCGATTATATTACCGCTGTGGTCAATTTTCGAAAAACAAATTATGGTGTGATGTATTTTCGACAGGAAAAAAGTGATCCTTTTTCAGATACAACTGTATATGGATCCTTGGCTAATTATGTGAATAAATATATTGTTTTAGTTTGTTTATAAACTGAGAAATTAATTTTAGGATGGAGTAGAAACAAATAACCATAAATTTCATGTTCATATAAACAGTGTTAAAAATAATTGTGGCGAAACGCAAGGGCATTACGACCCAATTAAGGTAAAAGCAGGATTATTTATCTTCGGATCTCAAATCCTTGCTGATAATCTCATTAAAATATATCAATTTGTTTCTAGACATCAAAAGAAAATAGTTACAGTACACGCTGTAATCCTTTAGCTCCTGAAAGATGCGAGGTTGGAGATTTGGGTCTTAAATTTAGAAGACTAACTCTTGGATCTTCAATGGATGTAGAAAACTCTAAAATGTTTCATACGGACTCTTTTCTGCCTCTCTCAGGGACATTTAGTATCTTGAAGAGGTAATATTTGATTAAAATCTATTTTAATTGTAATTAAATTATTTAAAAGTTTGAAATTATTGTAACAATAAACAGATCAATTGTTATTCATATGGCTGATATTCAACCTGAACGTTTTTCCTGTTCCAATATCTTCGAGATAAAACCTGTAGAAGTGATTACTAAGAAATGGAAACCTCTGCAGGCCACAAAATTAAATTTAAAATTATCTTTAAAGCAAAATTCGCCATTCGATTTTGTCAAAGTAAGTTTGAAAATTATTTAGATAAATTTGATAAGAAAGGGTTTTCAGGTGAGCTGGTCTGGCAATACAACAGCAAATTTGTCAATATATTCTAACAATCTTAATCAATCAAGTGACAAATGCGATATTAATGACCTTGGTGGTGTTTATGATCCCTTTGATATAAGAACTAGTGAAAGTATAATCAATTTTTAATTTGATGAATATATAAATAAAAGAATAATTTCAGAACCACCATCTGAATTATTGACACAAGACTTATATAAAGTAGGAAGTCTAAGCAAAAAGAAATCACTTTCCAAAAAACTTGATACTAACCTTCAATTATTTACTGAATTTAGTGTTGCAGGAAGAAGCGTTGTTCTCAATTCAAAGTATGTATCATGTAACGTATAATTGTCAACAACAAGTAATTATTTTTTAGACTGTGTGATCAACTTTATTATTCATCTGGATCAACTGCAAATGCAGGAGTTAAATTGATGTCAGATCAAATGAATGGATTTGTCAGATTTGTGAGTTAACATTTTATCTGTTTATTTTGAAGTTAGTCAGAGACAACAGGTGATAATTCGAGAAGAGTATTTCAAACAGAGACTTGACCAGGATGCCTCTTGGATGCTTTTAGTCTTCCATCTACTGCTTCGGCTTGAAGAGCTCCCCTAAAAAATAGATTTTAGAATTTAACTTTGTTAAAAGATTTTGAAAATTAGAATTGTAATTTTAGTATTTGAATTTATTAATAGAGTCAGGTTATAACTGATGAAGGAAATGCAGTTTCTGTTACAGGATTGGAAATTTATTTAAAATCAGAACAAAAAAAGGTAATATAAAAATTGAATTTTTCATTTTGTGTGAAATTATGAGTTTTTATTTGAACCATATTTAAGATAACATCTTGAAAATAATTTCAGGAAATTGATATCACGTATACAATTCATGAAAGCTCAAATGGAAGCTCTTGTATCGGAATTGGAGGTAAAAACAAAAATAAATAAACTAAAAGTAAAAAAAATATATATTTTTTGAAGATACCTATGATCCTTATAAAATTAAAACTGGAGCTTATAATGATTATTGTAATTCATCTAATCAATTGGCATGTACTGTTGGTGACCTAACCAGAAAACATGTAAGTTTCATTCAAATTTCTAATAAATTTTCAGTTAATTGAATTGTTTAGGGAATATATAAAGCGGATAAGGGGAGGACATTTTTCAATGACATCAACTTACCTTTGGATGGCAGATATTCAAGTTAGTCAGCTTAAGGTGTTGTAATATTTTGACCTTTTTTGCTTTTTTAAGTTTTGGGACGATCAATAAAAATCTCCAATCCAACTTTGAATGATACTTGTGCTGTAATATTACCTCCAGCTAATCGAACATTTACAATTTGCTTTCCACAAACCGTAGAATATGACCAGTAAGTTTGAATTTTATTGATTCAGATATTTAAATCATACTTGGTAACTCTATTTGCAGTAATTCGTTCCTTTCTAAAGTCAGTCACTCCTTACAAATACCTAAGCATCGAATTCTAAAAGTTTATAACAAAAATATGCCACATGAAATAAATAAAAGTTGTAAATGTGTTATCATCTACATAATTGGTAAGTAGGAATTCAAATTTCATCTAAAATTTAAAAACTAAATCATTTTTGAAGGCGACTTGAGTACAGTTACCTCCAATAAATTAAAGAATAAGGATTTAAAATTATCGAAGTATAATCCTGGTAAATGTCCTGTTAAAACTGGGATTGTGATGAGTTATACAGATAATGCATCCATTAAAGTTACAAGTTTCCACTTCTCAACACTTATAATCATTTCTATATTGAGTTGGTTTCTTTTTTGAATTAAGAATTAAACTTTATTATATCTACATCTTTTCCTAAGCTTGTAAATTGTTTTTAATCAGTTATAAGATGTTAATCAAAAAAACTGTTATTCGATTTTAATGTTTACTTCGAGTTATTGCTCATGTTATGATAAAAAATAAATGATATATGTAGTCACATGTTAAAAGTAATTAAAATGTTATTAAAATATTCAAGAGATTGTAATTATTTTAACAAAGTATGTTTCAAACTTTAGAATCTAGAATACTTTTCTAATAAATTCTTTACAAAAAAAAAGGTTCAAGTTCAATATTACAGTTTGAAACATACTTAATAAACAAAAGCAAGAAAAGTTAACAGAAAAAATTCGTAAATTTTACTAACAATAAAACTCAATTGCAAGATACCTTTAATTAAATGTTTTTAAGAGTATTATTGGATAAGACATAAGCTTTGCTGGCTAGGTATAAGGCTTCCTTATGTTAACTTTAATTTAGATAAATATAAGTTTTGTTTCAATTAACTTTAATTTTTAATCGATATCATAAGACAATTTTTAGAATTTTAAAATACTTATTATGACGTTTGCTTTATTGAAGTAACCCAAAAATAAGGAAGTTTTAAAATTGAATAGATTGGAAATGATAACTGAATAAAATTGATGATGATTTAAGAAATAAATTAGATATTAGATTGAAACTATTATACTTGAAGTACTACAATTAGAAGCAACCAAGTTTGAAATTTAAAAAATCTTATTTTGAATCTAAAAAAAATAGCTTCAATTGGAACATGGATGTTGTAGATGCAAAGTTAAAATAAATTTAAAACTAAGTAATGATTAATAAAATTAAAAAGCCTCAAGTTCAGAACAAAGCGTTTCTTACGTTTAGGAAATATTTCATTTCCTTTTTTCTGGAAATTACCTAAATGGAAATTTTTAAGAAATTTAAAAAGATGAATATTATCAGGAAAATATACATTTGTGTTCAGTTATAACAATTTTCAAGATTCGATTCTTTTTGTGAAAATATAAACTCAAAGTCAGATTTAGTTTTAAAATCTGTTTCAAACTTTTTCAACTATTTTGGAGAATTGGACTTGATTATGAAAATGTAGTTTTTAAATGACTGAATAAATTGATTGCAAAACATTTCAATATTCATTTGAAGTAATTTGTACAAATAGAAAAGAGATTGTTTTAACTGGAGAAGAAGTATCTTTTATTTGTCACCATAATCAATCTGCAACTTCTGCCACTGAGTTTTATGTAATCGGGATCTTTCAAAATGATCCTTATATTTGCATCAATTGCTGTTATACTTCTTATAGTATCTATAGGATTTATCGTTTAAAAAACGAAAAGTTGAAGAAAATTATAATGAAGAACTTAATAATATTTATATCAAATATTAGTTTCTTAATATTTTGATATAATTTTGATACCAAAATACTATTACTGGATGTAAAAGTAATTTTCGTAAAAACAATTTTGAAGTTTTTTACATTTATTAGTTTCAATTTACTAATTCTCTTTTTCTCTGTAGTATTTTTTGTACTTTTTAACCGATTTTCAGTCATAATAAAACAGAGAAAATGCCTTTTATATTATTTTCTTTTTCTTAACAACAAATTGAAAATACCCTTGATTTAAGCATATTAAAAGATTCCATTTATAAATACATTTTTCTTTCCTTATTTTCCTTGAAAATATTTGAACAGTTTAGCACAGAATTAACCCTTTAAACCATCTGTGTAAAAATTATTTTTGTAAAAGCTTTTACTTATAGCTTAAAACAATCAATAATTTTTTTGGTTATTTTTTGATTTTAAGCTATTGTCTTTATAAACAGATTTTTATTGAATTTTTTGGTATTTCTTTTTAGTATAAAAATATAAAAATTACAAAAATATTACTAGCAAAAAACACATGGAATAATGGCTTATGACTAAACTGTCTTTTAATTTTTTGAATCTTTAACATTTGTAGTTTTAAAGTTTGTCAATTCTAAAAAAAATTAATAATAAAGTTATTACCTACTTATAAGGTTATATAAGAAGAAATTATTTTGTAATTAGTCTGCTTGAGCTAAACTTTGAAAAAAAAACAACTATGCTTAAAGTTTAAGCTCTTGGTTTGAAATTCGTTATTTCAATCGATTTTTGCTTATCAAATTATCTAAGCCCTTTTTGAAAGTCTTTGAACTTACACACATTTCCATTAAGCTAAAGTAAACATATTTACAATCTTTCAACCATTTAGAATTTAGCTTTAGCTACTGTTAGATTTTTTTTACAAAACATCTAGATCTACCTTTTTATTTAAAATACATACTGAGTATGTAACATAAAAGTAACTTTGATGATAAAGTAAAAATGAAATTAATAATTGTTAAAATAATTTTTTAAATTATACAAAAACAATCTATTGTTAGAAAATGAACTGAACAATTTGTTCGATACATGTCTATCTATTTATGGTTTTAAGGATTAAATACAACTAATACTTTGTTTGGTTTTCTTGTGCGTATTTTCATATTAATAAACAGTTTTATAATAGAAACAATTGAAAATCTTAGTTACCCCACTTTTAACTTTAATCTTGAATAAAGTTTCAAAAAAATATTTTTAATAATCAAAACCTAATAAAAAAGCCATAATAGTCAATTATATTTAAAAATAAAATTTGTTTAAAATGCTAAATTACAAATTTCTTTAAACAACTTTCAATTTGTAAACAATTGTAGTAGATACATAAAAACTATTTTATACGTTATTAATGATAATTATAAATAAAGTTTTTATATTAGTTAAACTAGTTATTTTTTTCAATTAAATTTGTTTATTGCTTATAAAATGTATTATTATTAATAAATAAAATTTTTTGTTTTCTTCTTTTTGATACAATTGCATTTTTTATTTATAAAAGTTAGTTTTAAAATATTTAATAAATGTTTTTTATTATTTATAGATAACTTATAAAATATTTTTGTCATTGAAAGTTATATATACTTTATATTTTATATATAAAATTTTATATATTTAATAATATTTATTTAACAGCTTTATTTTTATTTTTTGAAGAAAATGTTTATTAAATTTTTGTTGATAATTTTGTTTAACTTTTTTATATTTTCTTTTGGTAAGTTATTTTTATTATTTGTATAAAAATTAAATACATAAATGTAGTTTAATTATATCTTTATAAACACTTTTGTTTATTATAATTGTTTATGTTTATATAAATAATTTAAACTCAGAAAAAAAATAATCAATTATAAATAAATATTTTATAAAATTAATTTTAATATTATAGTTTTATAAGAATCTAAAACTTTCTAGATAATTATTTAAAAATTAATACTTTCAATTTTTTAGCATCGACCAAACCAAATGTACTCTTTATTGTAATTGATGATCTAAGACCTGTACTTGGAGCTTATGACTACCCAAAGATCCAAACCCCAAATATTGATCAGTTCGCCTCTAGAAGTGTGAAGTTCCAGAATGCTCACGCTCAAGTAATAAGATACTTATGATAATTTTATAATTTTAAACAATTTTTTTGTTATCTTATTTAATGATTTTTGTCAATGAAAAAAAATTACTTAAATATAAATGATATTTTTTCATTAACTTTCTACTTGTTTACTTTCTAATATGATATCATTTTGATGATCAAATTTTCATAAATATTTTATTTATAGTGTCAGATACTATGATAAAGTCAAATAGATAACTTTTAAAAATATTTTTTAAGTTTATCAATCCTGAATATGACTTTATCTGTTAAAATTTCACCAAGTGCTGTTAAAAATGCTTTTATCTTATCATTAAATGAAATATTTTATTTGTTTATTTTTTAATAGCATAAATATCATGACACAATCTTAAAAAACTTGTATATTTATCTGTAATCTATGACAGCAATCACAACGATTGCTACATAATCTTATTCTCGTGTAAAAGCTGAATTCAAACTAATAAAAATAATGAATCTATCATACTATGACATAAAATCAATAAAACCAAAGAAAACCAAGATGAACTGACTAATTAGTCTTAAAAAAGTTGACCTTACAAAATTGTTTATTCTTGATTTTATAAACTATTTTTTTCAGCAAACTGTTTGTGGACCAAGCCGGACTTCTTTTCTGACCAGTAGAAGACCAGACACAACCAGATTATATGATTTTGGTTCATATTGGAGAACTCATGCAGGAAATTTTACCACATTACCCCAACACTTTAAAGAAAATGGGTATTTTACATACAGCATAGGAAAAGTTTTTCACCCAGGTTTATATAAATCAATTCCAAAATTTCCAAGATTCAAACACAAAATATTTGATAAGGAAAACCTTCTGGTGGAAAAGATGATTATCCATATTCATGGTCTAAACCACCATACCATCCACCAACACAAGCTTACAAAATGAAACCTGTGAGTTTGACTGCATCAACAGATATGGTATTGATGTACTTGTTAAGGTTTGTCCTGGTGTTGATGGACAGCTCCACGTAAACTTACTTTGTGCTGTTAATGTGACATCACAACCTCAAGGTTCGCTACCGGATATTCAGAGCACTGAACATACGATAGAAATGATTAAACAATTTGGTTCAACAAAAAAACAAAAAGTTAGTTTTATGATTTCAAGAATTTTTCATTGTTAAACGTATTTTCAGCCTTTCTTTTTAGCTGTAGGTTTACACAAACCACATATTCCATATAAATTTCCTGAAGAATTTTTAAAACTATATCCTCTAAAAGACATTGAGCTAGCTCCGTATCCGTATATACCAAAAAATCTACCTCTTGTTGCGTATTCTTCATGGCCTCGTCTGTTTGTTCGTGAGGATTTTAAAGCTCTTAATGTAAGCTTTCCATTTGGTCCAGTTCCTGTTGCTTTCCAGGTAAGAATAGAAAATGATTTTTTTAAAATTATGTTTTTTTAAATCAAAACTTTTTATTTTAATTTTTTATATAATCTGATTGTATTTACCAGAAAAAAATTCGGCAACATTATTATGCTTCAGTTTCTTACATGGATTCCTTAGTTGGTAGAATATTAGAACAACTTGAAGCCTCTAAACTTGCTGATAACACAATTATCTCGTTTATATCAGACCATGGTTTGTGTTTTACTTAATTTTTTACATTTTTTTATGACTTTAAAAACATTTTCTCAGTAATTTTCTGCTTATTATTGAATAGTAAATTTTTGTAGTAAAATCTGCTGATATTTTTCTATAAATTTTTAGTTTTAAATTCAATTTGTCTCAAAGGTTGGAGTCTTGGAGACCACGGAGACTGGTGTAAATACGAAAATTTTGAAGTTGTAACTCGTGTTCCTGTACTAGTTCATCTACCATCAATAAATTCGAACAAATTTCCATTTATAGATGTTTTAAAGCAACCAATGAAAACTTTTAAAAAAGGTTTTTATTTGTAGTTTAGATATTTCAGTTTTGTAGCAATTTATTTTTTTGATTCAAATTAATTTTTTTTAGGACCAGTCAGTCACACCTTAATTGAGCTTGTTGATATCTTCCCTACACTCACTGAGCTAGCAGATCTTCCTGTTCCTCCTATATGTCCGAAGAAATCTTTTGATGTATTTACAATTTAACATTTAAAAAAAATATATTTTTTAACAAAAGTTTCTCTCAATTATTTTTTTCTCAAATTAATTTTTTTTCGTTTATTTATTTAAATATTCTCTAAACACAAATTTTTAAATATGAATAAATTAGAAACATATTCAATTTCTATCTATCTAAATTATTGATTTAAATTTCTATTTTATCGTTTTTTTACATGAATACAGATAAAATTATGCACTGAAGGTGTTAGTTTTGCAAACCATCTCTACAAATCTATCAACAATTTCAAATTAAACATCAGCAATAATTTAGAAGGTATTTGAACGTGTCTTATGACTAAATTTAACTTTTAAATTTAAACAGAATTTAATGGAAAATCTGCTGTATTCAGTCAATACCCACGACCTTCTGTATATCCACAAGAGAATACGGATCTACCAGATCTTAAAGATATTAAGATTATGGGTTACAGTATGAGAACTCATCATTATAGATATACAGAATGGATTGAGTTTAATCCCAAGACATTCACAGCTAATTTTGCAAATGTGATTTTTATTTTTACATTTTTAATTCAAAAAAAAAAACTTTTAATTTCATCAACAACATTGAAGCTATTTTAAATTTAGATATTTGTTAATCTATTCAAATAATTTATTTTTGTTGTAGGTATACGCACGTGAGTTATATTTACATGATTCAGATCCATTAGAGGTTTATAATGTGGCATCGTTTCCTTATTATAGTGAGCTAGTTCTAAGGTTACAGCGGAAATTAATTGCAGGATGGCGAAAAGCTCTTCCTAAATAAAAGAAGATCTTTAATTAAAAAAAACGATATTCAGTTTGTATTCTGATTTCATTCATTTGTAATTCAATCATTTCATTTTCGTCTTAAATGTAAATTTCATTCAAGTTTCTGAAGTTTATTTTCTGTTTTGAATAAAATTTCATTTTTTTTATCGAATAAACCATAAATTGTGAAATTTTTTTTACTTTGAGATAAATTTAACAATATAGTCTTCTAGATTTATATATAATATTATTATTAATTTGATTTTATATCTAATTTAATCTAATCTGTTATTTATTATTGCTAAGTCCTCAAATTATATTCAGTTAGGGTTGAATTAGATAAGTTTAATCTGTAAAAAAGACTTCGTCGTTTATTTAGCTGAATTATTAGTTCTAATTACAAATAAGTTCATTTTAATCAAATCTAAAAAAAATCACTTTTAAATCGAATTTTTATATAAATAAAAAGAACCAATTTGAAATTACATTTAGATTATAGATCTTAAAAAGCTGAGTATTTTGGACAAAAATAAGATAACACATAATTTGTTTTTTTTTACTTATTTGATTTTATTTAATCTTTTATATTTTATGTAAATTTCTAAAAAAACATTAATTAATCCTATGAAATTCAGATATCTATTATTTAGATATTTATTAGTAAGTTAATGTGAGCACAACAAATGCAGGAGAAAGATAGAATAACAAAATTAATTAATCGATATAATCTTTAAAAATAAATTAAAATAAATTATTAATTTTAGAAGCAACAAAAATAGTTTTCAGATTTTCTTATAGGTTTTTAATATTAAGATAAATGAAAATAATAAAATTTTATCTTACAAATTAAACTAAAGAACTTTTAGAATCTCAGTATAGATGATCAAATTAGATTTTTTACAAATATAAGAAAAAGCAAGAAAGTTGTTGCGTAAGTTCTAAATTAAGAGAAGTTATTTTCTCCTTACCCATATACGTATTTATTATTTAGTGGCGACCGAGTGAGAGGTTACTACTAAACAAATATTAAGTAAATGTAATTTGTTTCAATTTTGTCTTGAACAATTAGTCTCGAGTTAAAAACGTTTTCAATTTAAAAAAAATTGAAAATGAAATTAACTTAGTCAAGAGTATTTTTTAAACAGATTAATTTTGAAAAGAAAAATATTTTTTTTTCGTTCTAAAATAGATTTATAAAGATATGTGGTATATAAACTGTTGGACGTTTAGTTTTATCTTATTTATATTTGATAAAATAGTTTTCATAAGAATATTTTAGTTTATTAAGATCAGAAATTTACTATAGTTTTGAAAGATGACTTATTTGTTTCAGTTTAAAGTTTTTATCTTTTATGTTTACTATTTTTAATAGTAAAATTTATAACTATTATTTAAAAAGGTTTATTTTTTTAAATATCTTTAATTTTTTAATTGAAAAATTTGTTTTTCAGAAGATTATAGCGATTTTTATATCAATATTTTTGATTGACAAACTTTTGTTTGAAATTATTAAATTCTATTGTAATGTCTATATCATTACTCAAAGACTTAACAAAAATTGTAATCAATTTTGTCATTCTAAATTTATTCTTAAAAATTGATTATAAAGCCTTAGAAAAAGTTTGAAGTAAACATCATTAAGTAAAAAAAATAATTTCAATCAAAATGTCTTATTTTTGCAAAAGTCTGAAAACATCACTAAGTGATCAATAACCAAACTATATATGGAATTGTTTTTATAAGGTCATTGTGCATCATCTTTAATTATAAGTTAAAAGCTTTTTATTATGGTTAAATCTCTTATTAAAATCTAAAAGCTTTAGAAATTACTTTAATTAATTCATGAAGATTATTTATTTGATTTTTTTTAAATAGCTTTGAGATTCAGGAAAAAAATTGTGAATTTATTTTATTGCTCTATGGTTAGATAATTTTCAAATCTCTGTTTATTTTGTTACTTTACAAATATTTACTAGATAGATAGAATCTGTTTAACTGATAAAAATTGTTTACATCAAACTGTAACAGTAAAAATCTTTAAGTTAACTACTAAATTTGTATTTAGTTTTAATCTGATTTTGAAATTAAAATCACAAAATATAATAAAATAATTTGTACATTACTTATCATTGAATTTAAACTTTATAAATGGAAACCCACAACTGGATGACATTAAGTTGATTTACTTAAGTCATGTAATTAGATGTCTTTATAATTGTTGATCTCATAATAATTACTTGTTACATATAACCTTGAAACTTTTTTTAGCTCCTACTATTTTAAGTTATTCAAATAAAAGTTATTTTTGTTTTCTTTAATATTTTATATAGGTTCAAAGTTAAAGAATATTTTTTATTTGATAATAAACTTTTTTATTTTAGAAATTTAATTTAAGCTATTTAAAAGTTTATAAAAATGAGAATAATTTGTTTATTTTTGTTGTCCTTAATTGGAATTACAAACGCTTGTATGTGTTCACCTTATGAGGAAGTCGACGCGTTTTGTGATGCTGAATTCGGTGAGTTTAAAAATATTAAAATGTAAAAGTTTAAAGGTAAGACGTGTCACTTAATAAAACCAAGACTGGAGATAAATATTTTGTGTCAACAAACTTAAGCAAGGAAATAAAACTTTTAAAGCGTGAAGCTATCGATGTTAAATAAATTATTTTTGTTTACAGCTGCGAAGGTCTATATTCTGTCTAAACGAGAAGTAATTATGAAAGATGGTGAAGTTAAGGAAGTAGATGAAATATCTCAAAATCGTGCAAGATATTTAAAATTTGAATACCGCGTACAAGTTCATAAGGTTTCTTTAAAAAATCTCATAAAAATTCCAAATGTTCTTTTTGATTGATACTTCATGAAACAAAAACGTTTCTTAAATTTATTTTTTTGTCTCTAAGTTGTCTCAACATATGAAGACACTAATATAATTCTATCATCAAATATGTTTATAAAAAAATATAAACAGTAATGATATACATTTATCTACAGTATAAACACATATTATTTCAAATTATACAGAAATCATTTTAACATAAACATTTCGTTTAAATAGTAAACTTAGTTTGAAAGTCAGTTAATTTACTTTTTGTTGCTTGGTAGCTCTACAGGGGAAATATTGATGATATATATACCAAGATTTACACCGAGTCTGACAGATATATTTCCTGTGGCTTTAAACTGGAAGAAAATAACATTTACTTCTTAATGGGAAGATACAATAAAGGTTTGTTATTGAGACATAAGATTTGTGTAAAAATAGTTGAAATTTAAATAATTTTATTCTCTATTTTGAAGAGAGTTCGATGAATGCTATTCAAATTTCATTCTGTAATTACCGGTTGAAATCTACTAAATTATCAGCAAGAGATGTGTTTAAAATTGAAGATAATTTCGGTCGGATTTGGCCTGATAAATGTGGATGTGTTTCCCAACCATCAGAAAATGCTGGGAGCAGGAAATTTGTGAGTTTAAACAACTTCTTAACAATTTAATGGTTTCCTTTAACGTTTCAGAATCCAATGTTTAAATGTTGAAGATGTTGTGGAAATATCAAAATGTTTTTCTAAGATTAACACTTCCGTTATTTCTTATCTGTTTTTGACATTTGTTATTCGGATCTTTTCTATATTTTTGAAATGAAAACTTAAACTTTAGATTGAAAATTTTTCTCTTTTTCTATTTGAACACGTTATTGATAAAGCTTTTAAAACAGTCTTTCTTAATACATCTATTTAATTTTTTAAGCCTATTAATATTTAATTCACATCTCTAATATTTTTTATGGTTGTATGATTTTCAAATATAATTTTAAAACAATAAATTGATACTTTTTGATTTGTTATAAAGATGCAAAATAAATTAGAAAGATTATTAGTTTTTAAAAAGCAATTAGAAAAGATTAAGATCACATTATAAACTTTAATTTTCGATTTACATAAAAGATAAGTTTAGAAAATACCAAATACAAAGAAAATTAACGTTGAGTCATACTTTTTGAGGTTTTTAAGAGAAACTAACTTTACTAACAAACAACTTTTAATCATAAAAAAGTTTTTTAATTTGTAATTCATCTATTTTCTCTCAATTATTTGTTTAAAATTATCAAAAGCAGAATTTGAGATTTAACATACATCTAAATTCAAATAGCTGATTCTTTAAACTTTATAAAAAAAACAGATACCAGGATTAAATTAAAAAAAAACTTTATTTTATGTTTGTATGATTGATAAGTTTTTATAGCAAGTTATTATTATGCCCTATTTTTAAGCTAAGCTCTAAATATGAGGAAGTTGTTATTAAAAATTCAAAAAATGCAAAAAGTAATTTACAAATATCATAATTAAAATTTGCTTAGTTATTGAAACTAACAATCACCTAAGTTAAAACCAGGTAATATTTTCAAGATTTTATTTAAACGCTATCAGTAAAAAGTAAATTTTCAAATCTACTTTAAAACTGGGTAAATAGGATAAATTATTTGTTGAAACAACAAAAAATCAAAGAAAACATTATTTCAAACAGGATCAATAAGCCCAATGAACAAATATATAACAATTTGGATTATTTAAAATATCGACATTTTAATCTGCTTTTTTAGCTAACTACAACAATAATAAAAAAACGTTTTATTTACGTAGAAACTGTAAACATTTTGTTATTTTTTACAGTAAAATATAAACATACAAAATGTTGACTTTTGTATTCAACAAATCATTTAATTTTATCGATTTTTGAAGAAGTATTTTTGAAATACTTTCAACTTTTGTTGTTTGTTATTTATACTAATTAATATTTTAACATATTGTAAAATATGCTGTAGTAGCTGATGTGTATAAGTTTAAAATATATTTTTTGAATTGTTCTTATTTTTAGATATTGTTTAAGTATTTTTGTCATTAAAACTTGTAGAAATCGTTAAGAAAAGATTAGAGGTCGACATATATACAAAATAGAACATATACTCAAAAAAGAAGTTGTTATTTATCATATAATGACAAAACTCTAAAGTTAAATTCTTTCATTTTAATTTAATGTTTTTGTCTTTAAGAAATGCTTTCATCAAAAAATTTCAGGTAAATTTTCTTTCTAATTAAAAATTAATCGAAATTTTTAAATCATTTTAATATTTGTTTATTGAAAGCTATAAGATTTAAAGTTCAACCTTTGTGAAAATAAATAAAGCTAATTCTAAAAATTGAAATTTATCCTAAAAAGTATTGATTTGAAAATTTTATTACTTTTTCCGAGTTCATACCATATCACAAACCATTTATTATTAAAAATCAACATTTCAGCAAAACTTTTATAAGGTTTTTAATGAGATGATATCATCTTTGTCCTTTAATAATAATGTTAATAATATTTAATTTCAACAAATTTTTGCTTTTTATAACCTGCAGACTTTAGTTTTGCATAAATAATTAATCAGCCCGAATAGAGTCGTTAAAACCATAGATAGAACATTTTTAAGCTTATTTTTCGTAACAGTATTCCAAGGCTAATGTCTAGAATGCATATCGGGAGTCAGCGGTATTTTGCTCGTTAATTAGTTGATAGTAGATTCTCTGAGGTAAGATAAAAAAGAAGTGAAATCATTCAATTGGCGTTCTTTATTTTTAGGTCTTTTAGAAAAGAAATAAGATATAAATATAATTGAAATTATAACAGATTTTAGTTTGTCCTGAAAATTAAAAAACCATTTTATCTTTAAAAATGTGTTTTATTGAAATTTTACTGATATATAAAGGAAATTTCGAAAGTTAAAGCTGAAAGATTAATTTGTCAAAATTATCTTTTTTTAATTTATGAATACTTTAACAAAGAATTAAAAAAGATTTTTAAAGTAAAAATCCCTTTTTAGTAAAACAAACTTATTTAATTCTATAAAACCATTATTCAGAAAATTAGATGTTTTTCATTTAGATTTTCTTTGTGTTATTTAGTTTTCAGTATTTGTATATTAATTAAACGACTTGAATTATTTAGTAGAACAGACAGCAAAAGCTTTTATTTATACCTTTTTATGTTTGAATACTAATTTCCTATTAATTTTCAGAACGAATTTCATGAAAATATCTAATATACATGTAATCGAATACGACAAAATAGTTTAGCAAAAAAATATTTTCATTTTTTCAAAGAGATAACTCATTATTAGCACTTTTAACCATCAAACACTAATTTATTTGCGTTTGTTATTGATTGGCTTATTGTTGTTGAGGTAGACGACTTTTGAGTTTTCATTTATGATCAGTTTTTGTATTTTTGGTGTTGTAAGTCTTTGACGAAAGCAGAAAACATTGCAATACCATTTGCTGGATCTATGAAATCATTTTATAACTTAATATTTCACAAAATTTCGCAGTTAGAATATTTATAGTTAGTCGGAATGTTTATAGTTTTTAAAAATTTATTTCATTCATAATTCAATTTTATCATGAAATTAAAAAGATTTGACATAATTCTACTTAGTTCTAAATGTTTACAAGTCTTTTATTTTATTTTAGGAAAATTTCTAATTTTTTATGAGATAATTTTACAAAATAATTTACTTGTTTAACTCATAATTAAAAAAGAATTATAAGCTTATTTTAATAAAAAAAACAACGAAAGTTTAGGGTTTTTATTTTTTGTACAAAAATAAGAGTAAATTATAAAAAAATAGACCTTGTAAAAAAACCTAGAACTTTTATTTTAGCTATGTTCACTACAAGTTTTATTTAAAGTATTTTTTGATGTCAGCTACAACGAGTTTTTGATTACGTTGAAAGCTGTGACCAATATCCTAATTAAAACAAAGTTGTTTATCAAATAATGACTTACAGTGCTAACAGCTTAGTTATATTATTTAACTACTAACAGTTTTTAGTAGATTAAAAATGTTTTGAAAATTTTAAACTTTGTATTAAGAAAAGAAATTCAAGTTCTAAAGTTTTAAAAGTATTCTTTTTTTTATTAAATTTATGTTTTATTTTTAGAATAAATTTTTGGGGTTTATTAGAAAAAAGAAATTATTTAAAAATTAACTTGATGAAAAACGTTAAAATGCTTTTAGTAAAAAAGTTTGTTTGCTTTGACCTTTGAACTGAAATACTCTTAAGACCTTAGCACTATCACATGATTAATGTTTTCAAATCTCTTGCTTACATAAAGTTTTTTTTTCCATAGGGTTTAATCTATTTATCTAATTATGGACAAATGTTAATTTTTTAATTTATTTTATCTTTTTATTAGTTTATAAAACAATTAAAAAAATCAATAAAACTTCCATTGAAAACTAAATAAAAAAATTATACTAAAAAACTTGAGGTATAAAAATGGTTTAAACATTTTCAATTTTTATTAAAATAAATTTTATTTTTAGCTTATATGTAGACTTGATTGAAGTAATATCATTGCACAGACGTTTTAAAAAAACATCAGATTTTTGGAAAAAAATTGATTTTTGTAAATTGATTGTCATTAATAAGTGAGTTATTATTCACAGCAAATTCGTATTTTTATTTATTTCTAACACTTTAGCTTCAAATTCATTTGATTTATTTTCTAATTAACTTATTAAAGTGTTCAACTTTTGATATCGAACGGCGATTTAGTTATGTTACGTAATAAGTTAGTCATATTAATAAGTTTACAGTAATTATATTTTTATAAATCAAATAAATTATTGACGTTGTTAACTTATAGCTGTAAGAAAAATTTATTAATAATAATTATTAGAAAGTAAGTGAATTATCAATAAATAATTTCATTTTGTTTGCATCAATACAAGTAATATTTTCAAAGATTTTATTGATTTTTTTAGTTTGTTAACTTAAATCATGTAAAAAATTATTCTAGTTATTGTAGAAAAAAAAAACGATTGTCAAGCTTTTAATAATTTTTGTACAGTGTTTATTTTGTTAGAATCATAGAGTACAAAGTAAAAAAGTTCTTTCAGGACAGCTGCTTTATAGTAAGTCTCTAACATTCAATTTAGTGCAAGCTAGCCTGAGTTTTTGGCTGAGTAAGCAGAAGATAAAAGAAAAGAATGATGCAGCCATCAATTTAGAATTTTTTTAAAACTGCAAATTAAAATCATCAAATAGAGATTTCCTTATAAGAATAAAGTACTTTAGAGATAATTTAATCACTTTCAGTTAGTTGCTGAAACCTATCTATTTTCAGTTAGTATTATTCATCTTAAGTTAGAATGTTTTAAATTTTAGCTAATCATCAAAGGCAAGCTTTGCTGACGCTTTTTTACAAGCAGATATTTGAAGAGAGAAAATAAATCAACTGTTGACAAACGCAGAAAAAAGAAAATCTATTCAGATATAGTGACGACCAAAAGTTATTTTTGTTCAGTTAATAATCTAGCCATAACAGAGATCTCTTTTAAAAGATTGTTATGAAAGCTTTATTACTTTAATGTAAGGACTTAGAAGGAATTTTTTGCTTCAGATTTTTCGGAATTTACATTAATCAAGAAAAAATAGTTCTTCTTGCTTTTTTATTTCACCAAAAATGTTCTGAACATTTTTTCTTTTATTAGTTTTATAAAAATAATTGATTTTTATAAATTTTATTTTTGTTTGTTTACTTTTAAAAGACGTTTTGGTTTTAACTGATTTTGAAGTTTATGGTTGATTAGAAATAATTTTAAAAGAAAATAACTCTTTAGAAAAATATTTTTTTTACAATTACTATGTGAAACAAACCAAACAGTTAAAATTCCTTATTTGTTCATTCTGAATATAATTGTTTTATTAAAACCTATTTTTTAAACTCCTTTTTTACATTATCATGTCCTACTGCTTCGATAACTTTAAAAATTAACATTATAAGTCACTTTATAAAATAAAAATAAGAAAGTGAAACTGATCAGTAAAATACTTAAGTAATTTTAAGATAATTTTCTTTGTGTTTCAACAAATTAATATAATTAAATGAAAGACAATTTGGTTCTTTTATTTAATTACATTTTTTACAACTTTCCAAGTTTAATTTCAAGCCGATTTTCATGAGTTTTTAAAGTAACTTAAATGATTATACTTTATAATACACTTAAAGAAACTGAAATCAGTATTCCACCAAACTAAACTAAGTTATAGTTTAACTTAGTTAAAGATCAAATTTTATTCCGTTGTAAGTTCAGTTACGTCAGTTAAATTGACATAAATGATATAGAAGGTATTTGAAAAAATGTAAAGTAAAAAAAAACAAGGTTCTTAAACAATTATTTAAAATGCAAGGTTGACATTTAGAAAGCTAAATTTAATTAGATTGTCAAGATTATTAAAATAGATTTAGATAATAATTTAAATAAAATTTTGGATAAACTAAATTATTTTCAAGTCATTAAGTAATTTCAGTTAAGATAACCGCGTCACTTAAGAATTAATCAATTTGATTTGGATTAAAAGAGTTTGAAACAAAATCTCGTGAAGATAATTTGATTTGAATTCTTTTGATAAGCTATCATTTGTTTGAAGATGCTTTTATTTTCAACTTTTAGTTCTTTTATTTAGTCTTTGTTGGTTTTTACTTCCTGACTTATAATTATGTTTCTACCTTTTTAGTTGGTTGGTTTTGTCATTAATAGATACTAAAAACTTCTAAGGAAGAAATGATTTATCTTTCCTTCTTAAGTACTCACAGTTTTATTTTTTATGTTTTTTTTTTACAAAATAATCAAATTTATTTCAGTTAAAATGTTTTGCAGCATGAAATTATTATAAATCTATAATTTTTTAAGTAAATGTTTCAAAAATTAAAAGCAATTTCCTACTGAATTGATTTTAGTTTTGATGCTTCTAAATTTGCTTCTAAGATTTTTTTTTCATTTCCGTCAATAGAGAAATCAGAAAATTTAATTTATAAAATTGAAAAAGATTTTATTTAAAACTTAAAATCATTTTTTACTTTCTTCAAACTCAAACCTTTTCAGAAAATTTTTACAAGTTTTTAAACACCCAAAATCTTAACCACGTGACTTTTTACTTATAGGAGCTTATAATCAAACTACAAATATGGGTTGTGGCTACTCAGTATCTGAAACAGAAGCTAAATCACGTGCAATTGACCGACAGCTTCGAGAAGCCGCTAAAGACTACAACCAGCAGGTGAAGCTGCTACTACTAGGAGCAGGTGAGTCAGGAAAAAGTACAATTGCAAAGCAGATGAGGATTCTTTATATGGATGGATTCAGTGTGAAAGAAAAAAGAAACCTGCGTCACGTGGTCTTTGCAAACGCAATACAATCGTTAGTCGCGATTATAGACGCGATGATTGCACTTGATATCGAGTGGAATTACGATGAAGAAACGCGAAAAAGCGATGTAAAGACTATCATGGCGGCTTCGAATCTTCTTGGGGATGTAGAACTTCAAGGAGAGATTTCTGAAGCTGCAATGAGGATTTGGGAAGATGCAGGAATCCAGGAGTGTTTTCGAAGGAGCAATGAGTATCAATTAAATGATTCAGCTTCCTACTTTCTCGATGCTCTACCAAGGATTGGTAGCGAGAAGTATGTCCCAAGTGAGCAGGATGTGCTCCGGACTCGAGTTAAAACAACTGGGATCACAGAAACAAACTTTACTTACAAATCTCTTCAATTCCGACTCATTGATGTTGGAGGTCAAAGGTCAGAACGGAAAAAATGGATTCATTGTTTTGAGGACGTCACTGCAATCATCTTCTGCGTCGCGCTATCTGCTTATGATCTTCTTCTCGCTGAAGATGAAGAAACAAACCGAATGCACGAAAGTATCCGTTTATTTGATTCTATTTGCAACAATTCTTGGTTTCATAATACCTCTATGATTCTATTTCTTAATAAGACGGATATCTTCCGGCAAAAGATTGAATATTCTGCTCTCACTAAATGTTTTCCTGGATATACAGGAGATAACACCTTTGATCAAGCCTCTATCTACATCCAAAGAGTATTTGAATGTCTTAATAGAAGTCCTGAGAAAACTATTTATAGTCATTTCACTTGTGCAACTGATACGTCGAATGTTCAGTTTGTTTTTGATACTGCTTCAGATGTGATTTTGAACAAAGTTCTTGGAGATTTAGGACTTGTAAACGAGTAAAGAGAGTTTTGTTAAGATCTCATTGATAGGAAATATTAAAGATTTTAAATCTTTTAAGATGCGGTGCTTGTTTTTTACCAAAACCTTTTTGTTCAATTGATTTTCAAATTCACAAATCAATAATTTTCTGTAGTTGCTAATACAGAAGTATTTACCATTAAAATAACTACCTGAAATCTGCTTTTTAAAGTTTTAGTACTCTAGAATTTGAATCAAAACAGTCTTTCACTAATTGATCTAAATAATTTTGTCATGCCAATTTTTATATGTTTCAAAAGATTGTTAAGAAATTAGTTATGCTTTAAACTGAACATTTTTTTTATTTTGACATAGATAAATATTTTCGAAAGCAAAAATATCTTATAAAACATCGACAAGTTGTCCTTCAGGAACATTTATATTTACTATTTAATATTATTTTTGAAACATATGAATTTTACATACTGTTGTAGAACAATGTTTAGTAAATATAGTAATACCCAAGCTAAACTACATCAACATTTGTTAAGCAATAGCTTAAGCTGAAAAGTTTTTTTAACTTGGAAAAAAACCAAGGTTATTAATGACCTTAAATTCTAAATTAATTTTTTATTACCGTCTAATTGTCGTTAAATATTAAATTATAAAACGACTGTAAACGTAGAACTTTTAATCGTTTTAATTCAGCTGTATTACCTCAGAATTTATAATGAGTTTTTTGCTTATGTAACTTTCTGTTTAACCCAAAAGTCATTTGATTTAAAAAGAGCTTTTCATTGAAATTGCAACTACAATCAATACTACTGTAAGAAACAAATCTGTAAGATTTCTCGCATTAATTGATTTTGTGATATTTAGCAAGCCATGTAGTTGTTACTGTGAAAATAATGTTTTGTGAAAACAGAAATTCTACAACCGAAATTAAAATGTTAACATTTCTTAAAACTAAAAAAAAAACTTTTTGAAAATGTTTTATAAATTTTCTACACATTTTTATCTCTTGTGAACATTGTACAAATGTATATTATGGTTTACTAAACAATTTTCACAATTATTTTTTTTCAAAAGTGTTCTGTTTTATTTATGATTTCAAAATAAGTAAAGCAATAAAAAAATCAACTGGAAATTTTTTTCATTTTTAGCCTAAAACTTTACAAAAGATATAAATTTTTTTATTTAGAATGATTCTAGAAACAATAATTCTTAAGCTTAGATAAACTAAGATAAGATAAAGATCATTTAAACGTTTAGTAAGATTTAAATCTGTAGTTTTTTCACAAAATGTTTTTTCATGAAATACTCAGAAATCTGTTTCAGCTATTTGTGATATACGCCTGCGTAATATCAATCAGCATATCATATTGAAAACAACACATTTTGTCGAATCGATAATGTTTCATTAATCGATAAAAAAGCTGTTTTATAACAGTAATTATGTTAAAGTTAAATTTAAAAACATTTCCTTTACTTACTTTATTTTAAAGAATTTTTTACCTCTATCATTGCCTCGCTATTGTTTATTTTAATTATTTATTGGTGGCTTATAACTACAAGCTTAATATGATAATAACGAACAAATTATTTGGATGAAGCTGGATGTTTAATTCATTAATTTTGTAATAGTATAACAAACCTTACTCATAAAATTATAAAATTGCTTTTACTGCGATTTAAAGATTTTCTTTAAAAGAATAAAATTGAAAATTCAAATCTACTAAAAAAATCTTTTTATTAAATATATGAAGAAAATTGGAATATTTTAAATGTTTTTTTTTTTCTGCAAAAAACACCAATTATAAAGTTCATCGTTGAAATTTGGTTGACATTTTAAAAGAAGCTTAAATCGGTCGCTTTAAATACTGAAAAATATCGGATATGCTTTTTATTTCTAAGTAAAATTCGTTCTAAAATTTACAAATGTCAAGTTTATTTTCTTTCTAATATTTTGAGGTGTAACGGAGGATAGGAAATAAATTAAACATGAAAAAATGTTGTGAGGAAACTTCTATCAATTCTAATCTTGTCTATCAGGTTTTAGAATGATTTTTTGCTTTACATAGTTAAAGTTTAAATAACAAAATACTACAAATCAAAAAATTATAGATTAAATTTGTTGCTTTTTTCTTTCAATTTTTTTTACAAACTATTAGCTACATTTAAAGTAATTTTGTCATAATAAGTTACTTTTGTATTTTGATTACCCTAATGAAGGCCTGTAGGGAACTAAAATAGGTTCTTAACCATGTGTAATAGCTTCTTATTATAATTCTCTTAGACCGTGTCATAATAATTGAACAAGGTTTATTAAAATGTTATGATAAAGCAAGAATTATGAAAGTTCAAATACATTTAACCTTATGCAGCACGTTTTGTTTCAAAATTTTAGATTTTATAAGTAGCAAGTTGTTATTAAATTACTTTAAAATGCCATTTGTAAACTAATCTATATTTATTTATTGAAATTGACAACTCAAATATTAAAAAAGAATATAAAATCGAGTTACTTGGTTAATAAAAAGGTATCTCTCTTACTAAAAACATTAAAGTTTAATATGTTCTTATACCATTATTAAATACTTACTTATTAATCTACTAAAAAATTATGAAAGTAGTGAAAAAGAATCAATTGTATTTATCAAGCTGAGTATATCAAACCTAAACAAAACTTTTTGTTAGTATCTACAACATAGTATAATGATTAACTTTAATTATTTACTGAATAAGAAAGCATGATTATCTAATTTAATCTCATCTGTATTCTCTGGCACACATTTTGGAATTACATTTTTTATTATGGAACTAATTTAAATTTATTCTTTTAAGTGAACAAACTGCTTTAAGTTTTATGAGACTGATTAAATTTTAACAAATCTAGAAACGAATACCGATTAAGAAGCACTTTATCTTTTATTCAAAATCTTAATTAAAAATTATATGTTAATTTTAAGGCTTAAAAGCTTTTAAAGTTTTGTTCTAACGACATAAAAGATTTGAGAATGCTAGAAAGCTATAGCTAAAAAAATAGCAAAATGCTGTCAAGTAAACAGAAAATAATTTCCAAAAATAAAATTCAAAAAATGTAGCCAACTCTTGTAACCATCAAACTATCATTTTAAAAATAATTATTCAATGTTCAAATGTTGGTTTGGAGCCGCTTTATACAAACAGCAATATTTTTAAATATTGACTAAATTTTAAAGATAGCCTCAAATTTACATTATAAATTATTCATTTATACATGTAAGAATAGAAGTTATCTTAACATTTCCTAATTCTTAAGTAGTAACCACTAATGCGTATGACAAAAGTCTTTGAAGAACCTATTTCTATTTAAAAAAAGGAATTATGTTGTGATAGGCTTTAGAACTATTTGAAACGACAAGAAACGTCAAATTTGGCATTTTAGTTTTTGTTATCCTAATAACAAAGTTAAAAGCATGGTTTATGATTCTTGCCTAAAATTATAAGATAAAAATTTAGGAAGACAAAATTGGTTAAAAAATCAACCAGGAAATTGTGAAAAAAAATTGTAAATAAAACTTCATTAATTTTATAATAAGGGATCATTTTGAAACACATAGTAAAAATAATTTAATTTTAAAATTTTATTCCTCAAGCACTTGTGCAAAATAAGTACTAAAAGAACAATAATCTTGTTCAGTCATAAATAGTCATAAATCTTGTTATTAAACTAATTCTATTAATAAATTAATTATTCAAGATGCAATTATTTTAATGAGTGAAAGGTTTATGAACTTTAATTGTACTTTTTAATTCAATCTTACCATACATTTTGGAGCTGGATTTTGAAGACAAAAAGATTAAGCAACTTGTAGAGCTTTTAGTAATTCGAATAAAATTAAGCTAAGATAGCGCTAATTGTTTAAATTAATTTATGTTAAACTATTAGTATTATTAAACAAGTGATAAAAAATTATTTTTACACTTTAAAATAAATTAAACAATTTAATAATTGTTTTAAGTATTTGTACAATTTTTAAATTTCGGTTTATTTGTTAAAACTTTTCGAATAAATCTAATAATCTTTAAGCAAAGATCTAATATTCATTTAATTTTAATTTCAGATGAAATACTATCAGGTTTTTTTTAGTTTATTGTTGGAGCCTCAAACAAATTAAACATTACATTTTTTTGTTTCAATTAACTCGTTTCAAAATCAGATTTTTGCAACAAACGAAACTGAATTGCGTGAAATGAATTTCAGATAATATTTTGAATCTAAAATTAAACTGAAAGCTCAGAAATCAGTTATAGAAAATTTAATTTAATTACAGAAAATACTCCAATACTTTAATAACAATCAAAAAACTTAATGTTGTTGTTGCATTTTTCTATAAAAAAACAATTGAACAAATGAACCAACAAAAATATCATAAGCAATCAATATTTTGAAATGAAACCTTGAAGTTATTTTGTGAAAATTATCATCAAAATCAAGATCAACGTGATGAATTTAATATTTCTGACAGCTCTTGTCACCTTCTGACATTTAAATGAAAAATGATTTCTTAAAAAATTTAAATGAAGTTTTATTATTATTAAAAATAGCGAATACTTTTTGTTTACTTATAGATATTATTGAAAGTAATATAATTAAAATTTTTTTTAAATATCAAAAAGATTTAGTCAAGTAAAAAATTATGGTTTTTTGCTCATACAAATTTGATTAAATGTTTTTAACGTTTTTTGAATAGAATTTGGAAATAATTTTTGATTTTTATATTTAAAAAAAGCAGATGTAAAAAGGATTAATTTAATAAATACTAATTTTACAATTTTATAAATTTCTTAATAAGTTTTAAATATTATATTTTAATATATTCCTTTTTCAATACTGATTTATACAATCTGTGTAATTCTTAAAATCTTTTAAAAGAATAGTTTATATAATTGATAAATTTATCAAATGGCTAACACGAGCTTAAGGTATAAAATAAAATGCTTTTCAAACTGCATTCAAGCTACCATTACACTTATCATAAAAAGAAGAATTATTTGAATATTTTTGAAAGGTAGTTTCTAAGAAGGTCAAATAATATATTTTGTATTCTTTATTTTACAAGAAAAAAAAACGTAGACTAAAAAAAGTATGATTTAAATCGTATATTGAGCAAGAAACTTTGATAACAATTTTTTCTGTAGATATTTTTAAAAGTAGATCTTTTAACAAACAAAAATAAAGTTCCATCTTATAACAACCGTTTGATTTACGTCATCAGCAGATAAATGATTTTAATTGCAACTTAAGTAACTTAAATGTTTTTTGTTATTAAAATAATGAAAGATATAAGAATTTAAGTTTATTTACAAAATGAAAATATATCAGTTAAATGTTGAAGATGAATTATGAAGATAATAATATATAGTATAAACTTTTAATTTATGTGACAGATAAATTATACTTTAATAGAAAATAAGAGTAAATTTGCTCACCTTAAAATACATCTTCTAAAATACAAATATTTTTACTTTATTTAACTTTGCTGTAATTAGAGATTTAAAATTATTTATAAGTAGCGAAAACATGCTTACTAAGTTGCTTTTAGGTTATCAATTATTGAAGTAAAATCGATATAGAAATGTTTTTCAGTATTACAAAGAAGTGTTGTTTCTTGATTTTTTAGTTGTCATACAATTTAATTAAAAAAATTGATTGGTTCTGCAAACAAGCTATTCTTTCTTATCACTGAATATACATCATTATCAAATCTGTTAAGAATAATGAAAAAAACTGAAAAAATTTTGAAATGAAATCTTTGCAAAACAACATTAATGATTTTTCTCGTACTCTTATGATTTATTACAAGTCAAATGTAAAAATAACTGATTAATACACTTGCAATTGTTCTAAAAGTTATATATAGCTGCTAAAATTATTAATTTTATGTGATTATAACAACTTTTTTCTTCAAAATAATCTTTTATGAATACTTAAGCTTATATTATTAATCAAAAAAATTCTATCCTGATAAAGATATATAAAATTTTTTCACATCAAACAAAAAAACAATCGTTTAAAAGTTGAACTACAGTATAAGTTTAGTTCATTCATTTATAAAATGAATTTTCTTAATAGTTTATGTTTATAACAAAAAAATCTTTTTTTTCAAATTTAAAGTAATTTAAATCAGTTTAGTTTATTATCAATTTGATATCGAAACTAAAGTTTTGCGATGTAAGTTCTAACTGAATAATCCCTAAAAGCTTCCTAAAGAAAAGCAATAGGCCAAAAAAAATTTCAAAAAGTAATAGAGCTTATTGACTAAACAGACTATTTAGTTTCCTATCATCTGTGTACATCTACAGCTTACAACAGATAACTCTAAAAACTCTGTTCGTAAAACTCTAATAGGAAACTGAATAATTAGAAAGTCTTTTTAGACTGTATACTCAAAAGTGTTTGTTTTTAATGTTTTTTGTTTCATAAAGTTACATAACCGTTATATCAAAGGCTATATTCTTAAGTTTTCCAATTTGCTTTGTAAGTATAAACATATTCAAATGAGAAAAGTCCTCTAATGGGTACACTGATTATAGCTGAGATTATAAGGTAATTATATTTCATAATTCTAATTTGTAAGCTTTCCACTTACAAAAGTAAGTACTTTCGTACTTTCGTACTTGTCGTAGAATTGTTAAAAATATATTTACATTGTTCTGTTTATAACTGTTAAGTTCTTTACCAAAGTTTTATGAAATTGTTAATTTCTAATTATCATTTACTTTAAGTTTATCGTAATTATATTTGATTAAATCAGTTGCAATCTATTTTTTTTCTATCATATAAAAAATATATCTAATTGTTTGAAGACAATAGTAATAGTTTTTATATATTTTTTATTAGTTACTTGTTTTATACATTTTTTGTTTATACATTCTTTTACTAAATTTCTCAATTTTTATTTTGTTTGTTAAAAGTTTTAAAAATACACTTTAAAAAACTTTTAAATATTTTTCGTTAAAAGATTTTTTTTAAATTTCAATTGTTTAGTTTTAATTATAATTTGTAATTTATCCTTATTAAGAAAAGTCTTATGAAGAGAATACTTTGTATTTAAAGTTTTGTAGACGACAACTATTTTTAATCAGAACAAGCAAGGAAATATTTTTCTCAGTATTAGTAAATTTTATATGTCAATTTAGAATAATTAGAAATTAAATTTTGGTTCTATTAGTTCTTATTTAAGTTGTAAATCTTCAATTTAAAAAATGAAACTTTAAGTTGCTTATTGGAATACTTACACTATTAAGCTTCTAAAAAACCAAAAAATTAAATTATACTTTTCAAAATACATACAACTTAATTAATTAATTAATTAATCAACCTTTAGCTTTGAAATGAATTGTAAGAAATCAAATTTTTAAGATTTCAGAAAATGTTTTAACTAACTTTCAAAATGAAAGCTGAAAATAACTCATCTATTATTCATCATTTTCTGATAAACTATTAACCTACTAAAAATGATTTATGTTTAGTTGGCTTTCTTAAACAAGTTAATTTTCAAAAGTTAAATTTAACAACGCATTCAATGATACTCTCCGCAGTTGTGAAAAGAAGTTTAATTTTTATTTAGCAAAAAATTTAAGATTAATTTACTATTATAAATTTTTTCATTATAAAAAAATTCTTTCTTAGTGGACTAATCTATTTATTGCATAAAGAAACCAAAATTTATTTTTTGCATAATTTAAACCTTGCTCTTAGCTTTTAGAAATCAAATTAGTTTTTTTCTTGTGGTCAGTTAAAAAAATACTACATTTAAAATAAACTGTTGTGAATCATAACTTTTTAATTGATACTTTAAGAGTTTTGATGCTTTTTAAACTAAGATTTAAACTAAACTTTTTCAATTTAAAACCTTTTAGTATCAAAAACATTTTTTACTTTTAATATATTTTGGCCATTTCTTAGATATATTTCATTAAATATTTGAATTTTACACATAAAAATATTCTTTATCGCATTAATTTTCAATATCTGAATAGATTTTAAACTTTAATTGAGCTTTATTTGAAGCTATAATCTGTGACAAATTGGCTACACAAAAATTATTACGAAATAAAAACCCTAACTCAAAAGACAACAGTTGGGAATTTATAAAAAGTTATTTTTAGCTGGAAGAATTTTGTTTCAAGAACGTCACAAAATTATTTATCTGCTACTATCTTATAAAAATCTTTCTTAATAAATTATGAAAGTATGACTTGATTCGAGTTTTTAAAGTTTAAACTATGAAATGAGATAAAATTGCTATCTTAAAAACAATAATTATTTTTATTAAAGCAAACTAAATTTTGTTACTTCAAAGTTGTGTTTAGTTTTAAGAAATAAATTCTGATGATTTACTTGTTAATAATCAAAGATATCCTTTTTTAAATGTTGTTATTCTTAATTAATTATATTAAAACAACTATTTTTGATGGCAGTGAACAATCAATTAAATATAATTGTTAAAAATTATGACAAAATAAACTGCCGCTAGCTAACGCTATCATGAACAACTTGAATATAAATTATTTGTCAAGGTACTTATTTGTCAATAATTAATAAAAACAAAAATATTTTTCAAATAATATATCAAAACTATTCTCTTTGTGAAGCTAGTATCTTTAGTTTTATTAATTCCAACATTTTATGGAGCTTTTGCAAGCTTTTGTATCGTCCGGATTTTGTGGAAAGAACTTTCTGTTTTTTTTTATGACAGAAAAATATACAAGCTAGAAAATAAACAAGCTGAAATATATTCTTGATTTATTAGTTATCCTAAACTTAAAAGCGTTCAAAATATAGAATTTTATTGTCTTTTTTCAGATTCTAAGCCAAATTATATTTTAATGTTTTAAATCATGTTGTTGTCTTCTCATGAAATCTTTATAAATCCCTTGAAATTTTTTCAGCATTTTAAACATCAACGACATTTTAATTATAATTGTACAATTTACAAGATCAAAATCTAGTTAAATTGTAAGTACAAGATTGATGTATAATTGAGTAAAACGTTTATTGAGCTTTCAAGTTCTATTTTCACGTCACTTTTACAGTTACAGAAAAACAAGTCACTTTAGAGGTTGAATTAAATCTTGTCTAGACTTTTATGTTTTATATTTTATTTTATTATAAAAAAATCTACCACGTTTTAGTTTTCAACATATCGATAAGTTTTAAAAATTAATATTAATAATTTAGTAAACTAAATTCATTATTATAATACTTGTTTTGTCTGCGTTAGATTTTAAATTTGAATAGTTAAAAAATAACTACTTTAAGTTATATTAGTCACTTATTAATTTGTAAACAAACTATTTGAAAGCTCAGTATACAAAATCATGAATAATTATTTTATGACTTTTTTTTCGAAAATAACTTTGAAAATCAGAAGTTTTATAACCTTATAAATTAAAATGTCTTTTAAAATTATAGCAATAAAAACACTCTAACAAATTTTCACCAAGTTCCTTTAAACTAAAATTGTTTTACAGAAATTATAATATAACTAAAACACTTTTAGCTTACTATTTTCATAATGTTTTAAAATGATTGTAGATAATTGTTTGACAAAACAACAAGGCTTTTTACAAGGCTTTGTAAAATTTAACATTATTTTATAATAGAGTGCTATCGTTTATTTATTTAAATTTATATTTGCTACAAATTCAACTGTTCCTATTACGGGTAAAACCAAATATTAAAAGTAGAAAGGTAATGAAAGTTAGTTGAATTCATTTCAGAATTTAAGACTAATATAGAAAAAACGTAAACTATGAATCATAAGACTTTATAATAAAAGAAAATAAAAAGAAAATGAGGAAAGTGGTATGTGTGACTTGCTCAAAAAATATTTTGTTTATTTATTTTAAACAGTTTTATTAGATGTGGTGATGGATTCGAGAAAGAGAATTCCAAACCGTGGTTATCTGTCTTGCGCTAAGTGAATAGTTTAAATAAGGAAGTATTTTTTTGCAGTGTTTGCTTTCTCTGATTATTTCAAAATAATTTCAAGACCATAAGCAAAGTTAAAACTTCTAAAATTGAAAAATTGAAAAATTTTGGGATTAAAAAATCTTATTTGGAAAACTTCAAATATTTGAAGACAACATAATTCAACAAACCATATTGCAATAATAAAAGTTTCTTTCTGAAAGTTGTCTTTCAGTTTTTATCTGAAGTTTTATTTAAAAATAATGATGAATTAAATTTGAAGTTGAATGAAAGTATCGATAAGATAATCTCACAGTTCAAAATGAACAAGGTTTTTTAGTGGATATAAAGTTTGCATTGCTTTTTATTACATCATTTATTACATCATTTATTACATCGTTTTTTATCGTAAAATCTATTTTATTATGACAAATTTATCTAATTTTCTACTAGCAGACACGCTACTATCTGTTTATGTGGATTTGTTCAGCGATTATAAAGCACTTATGGCAGCTAGGCAAAGTATGCCTGTAAAATTATAAATTTTTATGGTGATTTTCCTTCCCTTGTACAATTTTTTTAGAAGAGGTTTTTATATCTAATATCATGCCAATATGATAGGAATATTTTCTTTAATTTTATGTATTTTTGCTTAAAAACGTATATAAAAAAGTGACACCGTAAAGAATTATCTTTTTTGTTTCATGATAACATTTTTTAAATGTAAAATTTTCTGAATTTTGCTGTAAACTTGGTTTCTATGTTTTTTATATATAGCAGTCTGCAAGCAATTTGTTTTGAAATGTTAAAAAGATCATCATATGGTTCATCAAGTAGAAAGTTACAATATCAACAACGTTTCAAGTATTTGAGTATTTTATTCTTGATAACCTTTATCAGTTAAGACATTATTAAAATCTTTTTATGTAGAATTTTAAAGATTTTAAAAAGTCTCTCACTTTTTCAATTTAGTTCTTTTGCCAAACCTTTTATTGATTTGAATAGCAAATACATCTATAACTTATATTGGTAATATGTAAGATCTGCCAATTTAAGAAAAAGATATATCAAGAATAAATATTTTTACCACAATTTAAAATGCTCTTTAATTTTTGTTTATGTAAAACTAGATTTCTTTCAATATCAGTTTTCAAGTAAAAACTATTGATCTTTTTTTATTTTCTTCTTTTGGTCTGCTTTAATAAAAAAATGTAGTTTAAAATGATTTAAGTTTACGAAAAAACATTTCTGTCTAAGGGTATAAAGTTCACAAATATACCATGTCTTTTTTTGTAATTCTCAATTAAAATCTGATTTAATTTATTAGTTTACTCTTAACAATTATTCACGCAGTTTTTACTCTATTGAATTAAAAATAAACTTTTAAAATAAATTTATATGCTTACTCCACTGAAAAAAATATTATCACTTATCATATTACAAATGTCTTAGCTTATAATAAAAGGTTTTCCTAATTGGTTTATTTTCCATAAAAACATTTTTTATTAAATTTCATATTGAAAAGTAAATGACTAATGTTTCAGAAAAATGTAAACAACATCAAAAGCAAAATTTTGTTTGTTTATAAAGTGTTTAACTTTTATAGAACTTGAAAATTATTATTTACTTTTCCAATATTTTTACTTTCAAAATCATTTATGTTATAGCTACTCACAAAAGCGATGAAGTTTAAATATTTGAAGTAACTTAACAGTGAGTCAACCTTAAACCTAGGCAAAGTCTTTCTCATTGACTAAGTATTATAAGTATTATAATGTGACTAAAAAAATATAGAACTTATATGATTAACAAAAGGTATTATTTAAGTTTGTGTTATATCAATTGAAAGATTTATCATAATTCATCTACTTTCAATAGTTGTATTTCTCTTTACTGTGACATTTTTTTTGTTAGGACATTTTGTGAACTTAACAACATTAAAGTTTAGTTAATTATTGGCTGATTTTTAAACCTAAATAAATTATGTTTTACAGTAAACACTCATTAGTGTTTAATTTTAAGCCTATTAAACTTTACTTATTTATTTGTGATTTTGCTTGAAATTCACTATTTGGTTTTCAAATTTATTATCTTTAATTTTAGAAAGTGTGTTAGCGGGAGGTACTCCCTTCAGGCACCCTCTTTTGTATTTATTGAATTAAGTAAATTTCCTTAAAATTTTCTTTTTGTTGTTGTTGTTACCAAATCTAACAGTAGAAATTCGATTAAAATTAGAGTATTAAGTCATTTTTCTAAGTATTAGAACTATTTACAACTTTCAGTATAGCTAAGATAAGTGCTAAACTAATATTAACCAAAATCACTTTCAATTTATTTGTTCAACTTTACATTTTTAAAAACATTTAAAGTTGATTGTTAGAAAAATGAAAAAAAAAGTTCGTCTATAATTCATGACTGTAGTTTTTGAATGTCTAAGCAGCTTACTAAATCTTAAGCTGACCTTCTTATTGAAATTTTCCTACAACAAACAAACATAACTTTAACTTGAGCAAACATTTAGAGGTTTTACTCAAATGAAAATGCTTATTGCTGTGGAACACATGATTTTTTAATATTGAAAGTTTAACCAAACAATGAATTCAGCAAAAGTATTGTCTAGATTCAGTCACCTTGCTAGTTACATTGCAGTTATGGAAGAAAGCTCGTGAAATGATCTTTAATTGATCGTGACGATTTTTTGAACAGTTTTATTTTGAAACTACCTTGTTTTATATTCAGTAAAGAAATTGAGTGAAGCTTTATACTTTTAGTTAGAAGATTTAAGGTGTAATTGTTTATATATTTATTTATTTATTTATGTATAAACATTTATAATTATTAATATTCATCGTAAAGACTTTGTTGTAAATACCATTTTTATTGAATAAGACTATCTTCTTTAAATTAATGTTTTTTTTTCTACAAACTCCTAACTTATGTGTTGCGTTTCACCAACTCAAATTGAAAATTCAGCTAAACTTTATATGAAAGCAGCTAAGAATAAGTTCTTGTGATTTAAAAAAAAATTCTTTTTTATTATCTTATTTCATTTAAGATCAATCCATTTAAGAATCTCCAAAGATTTTGTTTTTGTCAAAAAATTCTAAAAAAATTGTTAAGTTTCGTTTTACTTTTTTATTTACAGCTGAAATAAAATTAATTTAAGATGACTGAATGCCCTATAGTTGAGACTCCATTAGGTAAAGTAAAAGGTAGATGTTGTGCAAAAGCTAAAAAGTTTGAAGCAAAACAAGTCTACAGATATGCAAAGATTCCATTCGCAGAGCCTCCTGTTGGTGATCTAAGATTTGCTCCTCCACAAAAGTAATCCAATTTTTTCAATTTTAAATCAATTATTTTTATGAAAAGCATCTGTCTTTGACAATAAAAAGTATTATAAACAATTTTTCCTAAAAGATAAAGATTTTTTAGAAACTGAAATTAAAAGCCAATTAAAATAAGTTTTAACTTACTCATAACAATCTTAAATATTCTGTTATGTTTAAAAGAAATGGACCTTGGGACGGTGTGTTGGACGGTACTGTTCGTGGACCAATGCCTATGCAAGCAGAAGAGCTTGGTAAAACTTTGGAAAACGCGATGGCACTTCCAAATGAGTTTGGAGATCTTAAAGATGAATATAGTGAAGACTGTTTGTATTTAGATGTTTATACTTCAAAACCAAATCAGTCCACTAATCTACCTGTAAGTGTTTATTAGAGATCTTTTGAATTTTTTACAAAAATGATTACTCACGACTGCTAGTATTGCTGACGGTGAAATATTCATATATGTCTTTTCTCTGCTAATTTTTTGTATTGTTGGGGTTCTGAGGCTCGATCCCACCTCGACGTTAAATATATGGGTCGCCAAGAGTTAAAATATGAACATGAGTAAAAAGTACCTTCTGTGGAAAGCTACTAAGGAGTAGAGTTAGTTCAACACAATGCATATTATATGTGTACGAAGAAAAAGTCCGCCTTCTTCTATCTACTGCTTTGGTTTACAAAGCTCAACCAAAATATATCTTTTCTGCCTTTTTAATGTCATATAAGTAAGATTGTTTATTTTTAGGTTTTAGTTTGGATTTATGGGGGAGGGTTTCAAATTGGGTCATCTACAACGTATGATGGAAGCGTATTAGCAGGTCTTCATGATGTTGTAGTAGTCATCCCAAATTACCGAGTGTCAGCTTATGGATTTCTTTCATTTGATGGCAAGGACTCACCTTGTACAGGAAATATGGGTTTGATGGATCAAACAATGGCTTTGGAGTTAGTTTTGATTCAACAAGTTTTTAATATTTAACTAATTAATATTGATTAGATGGGTTCGGGATAATATCAAGTCATTTGGTGGAGATTCAAATAATGTAACAATCTTTGGTGAAAGTGCTGGAGCAATCTCAGTTAGTCTACATCTGAAATCTCCTCTTTCAAAACCTTTTTTTCATAAAGCAATTAGTCATAGTGGTGTATCTGACTTTCCAAGTAAGTTCAACATATTTAAATTACTTGAGACTCTAAAGTTTAATATTTTTTGTCTTTACCTCTAAGTTTTAAACGTTTACTAAACTTTATCTAAAATCTTTATTATTTGGTCAAACAGAAATTAAGCATTAGTAGTTTATTTGAAGTCATAATTGCAGTGATTAAGCGTTTTCTGCTGTAAAACACAATCGAATAATTTTTGTAATGTAAACTGCATATATAATACTGAAGTATTATTTTAACTGAAAAATATTTGACAACCCTAAAGTTAGAGTAAAGAACTGTATTAATATTTGAACTACTAACAACCTGCATAAAAAATACTTTTCACTGTAAAATTTCATATAGAATAAATAAAACTTTTGCAATTACTATTATATTTGAAAGCTTTATAAAAAACTACACTGCACAGGTAGTTTTAAGATAATGGCAATTGTAAAGTCAACTTTTAGTCTTGTTTAGTCTTGGTTTTAGTGGTTTTGGGTGTATACTTTTAATTGTGCTACTTTATAAAAAATTAAAACTCTCCCAAGCTCTCTTAAAATGCGATTTCAATTTAACAACTTTTTTATATATTTGATTAGTTTTATTTTGTTGTAATAATCTAAATGAAATACAAATATTAAATAAAATAAACATATTTTATATTTGTGTTTACAGTGATAGTTGCAGACAGTAATGCTTTTAATGTTAACAAACTAATGAAGGAATTAAGTCTAGATGACAAAGATGTCAAAACTCAATTTGAGGAATTGAAAAAAATGCCTGTTGACAAGTTAAATAAAGTTCTGAACAAAATTGTTAAAGTAAAATTTCAAAAAGTTTAGAGATCAATTTTAATATCTTAGTTTATTAGGAATTAACATTTTTCGCTGTCATCAAAAAAGACGGAAAATTCTTTCCACAAACTCCGGAAGATGCAATGAAAAGTAACCAGTTTGCAAAAGTTCCTTATATTGTTGGAGTTAATAATACCGAAGGATGCGGAATACTAGCTCCAGGAAGAGAAACTGGATTTGATGATGGCTTAAGCGAAGAAGAAGCAAAAAAACTGCTGAAACAACTTTTATACGAATACCCAGTTAGTAGCTTTTTAAATCATTTTTTTTTGAAAATAGATTTATTCGTAGCTTTGATATTAAATCAAAACTTTGTAACAATCTATTGGAGAAACTACTTCATTTAAATAATTTTAATTTTAATGACTGTTAAACATAAGAAAATATACTTTTACAATTTCCTAATAACTGAGCACATAAAACTCATTGTATTTAGTCAAATAATAATTATTATCGCATAAAGATATTTGATTATATTTCAAGCCAGAAAAAATTGAACAAATTGAAGCAGCTGTCATTGAAGAATATAGCAAAGGACTTAATAAAAAAGATAAACATTTTTGGAGCGCTGTATTAGGTCATATGTCAGGAGAAAAGAGTTTTTTGGTAAACAGTATTCAAGCAGTAGACGAGTATTCAGGTATTTAGTAGGCCTTTACGTTCTAATTTTTCTTAAGTTATAATTAACTCCTTTTATTCAACAAATCTCTCGATTTAAAATTAAGAACTGATTCAACAAGTTTGAATATTTGAAAAAAAACTTAAACTTTTAACAGTTTATTTCAATTTATTAATACAAATTGTATCTTAAAAGAAAGTTTTTTAGGAATTTCAAATCATCAACATTTTGTTTTAAAGGTAAAGATGTTCCTACTTATCTCTACTACATGACACAAGATGTTAGATACAATCACGAAAAGCAATACAATCCAAAAGGAGAGGCACTTATGAAAAGTGATTTATGTCAATGTGATCACGGTGATGATATCAATTATACTTTTGGCATTCCATTCTTCAACGGGAAATTAACTTTGGATGTCAGCTTCAGTGATGAAGAATATAGGATGAGTGATCTGTGGATGAAGTATTTGGTGAATTTTGCTACTACAGGGTAATTTAATTAAATATATTTGAACCATGTTGATTAGATATAACTAATATATATTTTTCAGAAACCCTAACAAAGGTCCACGGAAGGTTCTTGCTAATTGGCCAGCTTACTCAACTAAGGATAGGAAGTATCTTGAAGTTAATTCCAAACCAAATGTCAAAAGTGATTTGCAAAGTAGTCATCTTAAGTTTTGGAATCAAGCTCTACCAGCTATTTTAAAGAAATGATTTATTTGCTTCCTCACATTAACTGTATCTTTCTACTTACGAATGTTTAAACTTTCAAATTAAGGTATAAATTATGATTATAAAATCTTGCAAAATTTATTTTTAGTTAGTTGCCTTGTTTGTAGTAAATAAATTCTATCTTAATTTATATCCCAAATTATATCTCAATCAATAACTAAGAAGTTCATAACTCAATTTATTGATAAACTATACAATAAAATCTTGTAAAATTACGTTGAATATTTTGCTTAAATTGTATGAAATAAAACATAGCCTTATTGATTTTTGTTTGAAACTTTTTGATAGTATGTAAGCAGTGAGTTAAAATACAAATTGTAAACGTTTATCCGTAGCTTATAACATAGTGGTGTTGTTAATAAAACAATTTTATAGTTTTAAAATCTTTTTTAAAAATTGTTACTATTAGTTATAAGTTATATAGTTATAAAAAGTCAATTTTGTCTAACAACTTTTAGTAGTCATTGATTTCTAAGAAATTCTAAATCATTTTTATTTTTATGTTGGTGTTGTTTACTCAGTCATTACTAAGCTGAAGTTTTATTTAACTTTTGTTTAACGTTTTAGAAATACAAGCTTTGTACAATCTAATTTCGAACTAGTTTTTTTGAAGTTTTGAATTACTTGAAAATATAAATATATACATTTTTTGAAATCAGTTTAAATAAACTTTATTAAGTATTTTGCCAGAGAAACATTTTTTTAATCAAACAGTTTGTGTTTGTACAAACGTTTATTTCTATCAAAACACAAAACTTTTTAAAATTTTTCACAAAATATGCATAGTGGTATTCCACTTCATATATTAGAAGACTTTAAACTTCATAAGATATAAAAAAAGACTTTTCCTCTAATTGTAGAAGATTTTGTTCATAAAAACTTTTGCAATTTTCTTAATGCTCTTTTTAGTGGCTTTGGTAGTCTTAATCTTTTTTAAACTGATCGATTTATTTATTTAACACACAGGATGTAGAAAGCACCTCCCGCTAACACACATTTTCACAAATAACATCTATTAAGTTAGAAGTATAGAAAGTAAAAGATGTAACACATGGTATTTCAGTAGTCCTCGAAGCATATAACAGTGAACAATTACATAGAATGTTAATAATATAAAAAAAAGAAAAAAATCACTTTTCTGAAATGGCAATGCTTGTAATATTATAACCGTCCAACTTATATTTGAACTATAACGGTTCAACTTCTACTTGAACAGCACGAGTGATCCGCCTCTATCGTACAGTCTGTCACAACGCCTTTTTGGAACCAGAAGATTTGTGTCCAGTGGTACAAAACTCTCGAATGTGTCATAATGGACCTCGAACTTTGTATTTGAAATTTGTTGGTTGTTCTTTCTGATTTCGGTTATACGCTTCTTTTAGAAGATGCTTATTTTCTGAGCGATCATCTTCACACATATCATGTGCTACTTTTATGCGCTCGAAATTTTTCTCAAGCTTTAGCTTATACAACTTGGCAAGAAACTTGTGTTTGTTCCAATTTTCCAGAAAGGACACTTTTAACGGTCTTTGATGATCTGAGTTTTTCGCTCCAAGTCTAGTCATTGATACCTTTGGAACGTCCACAAAACCAACTCTTTGAGAGCACATTTGATTAAAAAACTTCCTGTCATGATCTTTATCAGTCTCAGAGACATTAAAGATGATGACATTGTTTTCTCTGTCCTCACGGTATAAAGTAAGTTTTTTTGTTTGTGTTGTTGACTTTCTTGGTAAAAAGCTGCACCATGTTAGCATTTTTGTCGGAATTGGAGTCGCCGACCACCGAGGCCCTTGTAACAGGTTTCTTTGTAGAGGCATCCAATTTGTCCATTGATTTAGACACAAATTTTTTTGTTGATTGAACATCGTTGACAATTTTAGATTTGAATTTGGCAATTCAGCGGATATCGATTTGCTGATGTCAGATAATAAGTTTGGATTAGCGTTAGAGAAGATAGATGTTGTATCCATGTTTCTACATTTAAAGCAGAACCATTTAAACCCCCTCTTCTTCATCTTGTAGTTATCAAATATATTTCTTTGCTCACTTCACTACAGGTGAGATGAAACCATGAAAGGCATTTAATAAATTCTATTACCAGACCTTTAACAGAGCAACCTTATTGCAGGATTAGCAATTGCCATTGCGAGCTTGTTTTGATGAAGTCGGTTTGTCAGAATTTTTCTGTATAGTGGAGCTTAATGCCATACCACTTTCATTTGGATCCACCATAGTTCTTACTTTCATAAAAAGTTTTTAGTGTCACAAACCCAACTAGTTCGAATTGATTTTTATCCAGTTAGAATAATTTGTTACAATTGATATATAAATCACTTACTAATAATACTTTCATCACATATTACAAGCTGTGACAATTATTATCACTATTCAATAAAATATAACCTATTTAAATCGAATGTCTACTTATAATATTTAACATTCACAAATTATAACTGAAAAATCAATATATTTTTTGAAATAAGTTTTTAATTTATTTATCAAGAGCTAGTTTTATTCTTGTAAAGCAAAAAAATTGAAACATTTTGAGGTACTTCAGGTAGTAGCCAGTTTGTAAAATTATTACTTTATTGCAACAAATATTTTTAAATTTTATCAGTTTAGTTGGCCTTCAATTTCATACATTTTGTCAATTAGTATTTCCCTCAAGTTATATCAACCCAGACAACATAGGTTAAACCTCAATAAGCCCATATCACATGGTACATTTATCACAAAAAAATTTTCTTATACTGCACAAGTATTTATTTAATTGCTTTGCGTTTATTGTAATAAACAAATAAAGCTTAGGAAAAAAAAACAAAAAAAACGATTCAGAACTCAGATTTAACGTTTTCATTTTGATTTAAAATAATCTAACTTCCATATATTTTAATATATCTTTTGTTAGAAAATAAATTATTTGATCTGAAAATAAAGACATTTTAAAGTTTTTCTAAGACCTCAAATTTTGACCTTATAAATGCTTTTAATGTAAAGGTATGCAATGTAAGGTTTTATCGTGAGTCAAAAATCAGTTGCAAATTGATAAATGGATGAAACTATTTTTGGTTGTAATATAAAATAAAGAAAATAGTATAAAGAAAATAGAGTAATTATTTCATATTGATAAATTGATAAAATCTTACTGAGATTTTGTTTTGAAAAACAAATACTAACTCTTGAACAATTTCACTACATAAAACACCTCATAAAAATTGCTTTTTAAACATAAAGTTTGTTCATGCTTTAAGATCCTTTATGTCGTGAAGTGGTCTAGCATTAAACTAAAGTAAACCCCTTATTCGACAAATATTAGGTTTGGTTTATAATTCTTTAGTTTGTTAATAGCAATGCTTAAATAATTTGCTTCTAGATTTGATATACTACTTGAAGCACCTCATTTAAAAAAATGATATCGTATATTTAGTGTTTTTATCAAAATTGACTGAAATTTTTATGAGAAGTGTAATTACTAAAATATACCAAATAATTAATAAATAACGTATTTATGATTGCTTATCTGTTTTTATTTATTTATTCATTACAATAAATGTGAAGGAGGGTGCCTAAAGAGAGCACCTCTCGCTAACACACATTCTCACAAATTAGATCTATTTGACGTGTAAACGAAAAAGCATATGACAATGAAGAATTGCACAGAATCATAGTATTGTAAAAGAGAAAAATTCACAGTTTAGAAATGGCAATGTTGGCGATATTATAACAATTCAGCTTTTTTGAACAACAGAAAAATTGTCTTTTTGACACTTGTAAGATTTGGTGGTAGGCTTCTGTGTACTGTTATCTTGGGCTGGAAACATAGTAATAATAATTTTGTGCGAAGAGAGGTTGAATAAGGATGATGTGGGTCCAGTGGTTATTTTGCACTTCCATTATTTTAAAAGACCTTCACAATCTTTAAAGCCCATGGTGGACCTCGAACTTTGTATTTGAAATCAATTGGTTGCTCTTTCTGATTTTGGCTGTACGCCTCTTTTAGAAGACGCTTATTTTCTAAGCGATCATCTTCACACATATCATGTGCTACTCTGATGCCCTGGAATTTTTCGTCCTGCTTAAGCTTATACAGCTTAGCAATCTATATTTACTTTTCCACCTTATTTTTGCCTAAAATTGATTGCTTCTCAAACTGAACTAAATTAGAAACTGCAGTTGTTTCTACTTTCATAATCTGAATATTTGAACTGTGTGCTTAAAAGATAATAAGTCGGATATTAGCATATAAATAATGTAATTTCATTAATGATTGAACTGTACTTGGGTAGAGAGAATGTGATATTTTTAAACTGTATAAAAGAAGATTATATTACTACACAAGGAAATATTATTTGTAGGAAGCCTAAAAGAGCGTGTGTTATTTAAAATTATTTGTACAAAGTCCTGCTTTGTGGCAAAGTAGTTACTACACCTACCTTCTAGCTAGGAAAGACCGGGTTCGACCCCAGGTGGAGACATATTTATAAGCTCATGAGAAAAACCATAAAAAAACTCGTGAGAATGTGTGTTACCGAGATGTGCTCTCTTTAGGCACCCTCATTCGCATTTATATATATAAATAAAGAAAAAAGTGCTATAAGTTGCTTGCCGTCTATATTGTGTTCATTAAGAGTTTTATCATTATACGTAAGTTTGACGATCGTAAGATATTATTAATCTAGGCAAAAAACTAAAACCAACGAAAACGCTTAAGCTCGTTATTAAGCAAAAAAGTCTTCGTCTTATCTCATATTGTCTCTTCGTTTGATGATAGATTAGAAAATAGGTTAGAATACAGGGCAAGTTTATTTAAATTAGCAAGGTTTCAGTTTCGAATATATAGTTTATCAATCAAGGTCAATAAAAAAAGAATTGCTTTTTATAATTGAATAATGCTTTTGTAATGAGTAATTATGATTACAGTTCATTCAATTGTATTATTGTTTTTTTCTTAGGCGAGTTTTTGTTAGTTGTTTTGGTGTTATTAAAGATTATCGCAGTTAAAGTTTGGCCACGGATAATATAGTTTCTTTTTGCTATACCTAGTCAAGAATTGAACAAAATTCTGTTTTAATAATTAAATGTTAGTGTCTTCAACTTTTAACTTTTAACAAAGTTAAAAAATAATGATCTGTTAAAACTAATAAGTCTGTCGGTATCCAACAAATGGCGTTACTTTAAGAAATATACCCTTGATTGAAGATACAGTATATAAACTGACTGATTACTTTTTTTGTTTCTTATGATTTAAAACGACCCTATAACCCTATAACCCATAACCGATAAAAACAAGAAATTTACAGCTTTCGAGGCTGAAGGTGAGTTACTTGAAGTTAATGTGATTCCATTTGGATTAAAAAATTGGGATATATTTTAAAGATGATGATCGAAATAGTGAGAAACGATAAGCCTAAAAAGACATTAGTATATTTTGATAATATTATTGTTGCAGGAAACTCGTAAATTACAAACGCATTCTACAAGGTTTCTTAAGTCTATCGTAGACAGAAAAATTACCTTGAACAAATTTGTAACATTTAGAGTAGAAGAGCTTTAATTTCTGGGGTACTGTGTGAAGAAATCAAACTAAGCATTACCCAGAGGGTTTGAAACTTCTGATAGGTTATCAGCCCTCAAAAAATAAAAAGTTGTTCCAAAAAGATGTGGGACGTTTTGCTTACTACTCAAGATGCATCTGTAATTTTTATAGACGAAACCTATTGTGCGATAAACCTATAATACTAAACAATTCTAAAGCATTTAACTATTAAGAAAAAGGAGATTTAGTATTTTAAAAAAAGTTAAGAAAGATAATGATTGTTGCCCAGTCATGACGAAGGAAACCTTCAAGTTGAATCACAGTTTAATGAGATACAATTGATCTAACAGTATCAACAACTCTCAACCAAAACTGACATCCAGTATATTTTTTCCTTGAACAGATCAAAAGTGAGTGGAGCTTTTTCTAGACTCTATGAAGAAATTGAAGATGCTTAAGTATCTTTGTGTCTACGGGTATCACTAGAATGTAACATTATGTGAGATCAAAAAAGCTTTCTCTGGGTGAAGATGCTGTGATGAGCGCCAAATAAGTTCGGAAGATTTACCAGATCTATTATTGTTTTTTATTATCTTATCAATGCTACACGACCTGTGAAGAGATGGAACGTGGATTTTAAAGGTTCTATTGCATTTTTGAGGAGTTTTTTAAATCTCGATTTCTTTTCTATACTTTGGATTCACCGATTGATTAACTTCTTGGAGAAATTTTTTCACTCTTTGGAGCTTATAATCCATTTAAATCGGGGGTTGGCTTAAATGTCTTGATACATAAAAGATTATCATTATTATTACAAAAGGGAAAGCAGTAGTAGAGGACTAGTACTTACAAACCTTTGTATGCAGAAGCAAGGATGATGATGGTGTAAGGAAAGTTGAACTACTGGACGCTAACCCCAAATACGTACGGGTCTGCAAACCAGATGACAGAGAATCCAACGTTTCATTGAAGGATGAAATACTGATAATGAAGGTTCTGATGTTCATTGTGTACACAGTGACATGGCACTGGTTTCACTTAGTGATGTGAATGAGAGACCAGTCTACAAAATGATAACTGGAATAAAAGGAGAGTTCTTTTGTGTGTGTTCCCTATAAAAAGATAACGACGAGTTTCGTGATCAGTGCACCAGAAGCTGTTATGTCAAAAAGAAGATCAACTTAAACGAGTGTAGAATCACAGAGATCATTTTTTAGGAATCTGGGATCTGAAAGGTGGATTTAATTTCTTCCTCAGATAAAAGCAAATAGTCACGCTGTAGTACCTTTTTGCGAGCAAGAAGAAATAGAGCTAGAAGATGAGGAAAAAAATGGAGAAAAGAAGTGAAATTCAGCAATAATTACCAGAAATTTTACTTATAAAATAATCAAGTTAAAACTTTAATAGGTAATAGGTAAAGGTCTTTATTAAGAAACGTATTTCATAGAAGTTTATTTATTTATTTATTTATTTATTACAATAAATGTGAAGGAGGGTGCCTAAAGAGAGCACCTCTCGCTAACACACATTCTCACAAATTAGATCTATTTGACGTGTAAACGAAAAAGTATATGACAATGAAGAATTGCACAGAATTATAGTATTGTAAAAGAGAAAAATTCACAGTTTACAAATGGCAATGTTGGCGGTATTATAACAATTCAGCTTTTTCTTGAACAGCATAAGTGATTTTGACATGACAATCTCTGATGGCAGATTGTTCCATGTACTGATTGTGCGGTATGAGAAAAAACTTAATCTGGTTAACGTAGCTGGTGGAGTGGGCTTATTAAGATGTAATTTATGTCTTCTAAGTTGATACAACTTGAGGGAGGGACTAATGGAGAAGAAGTCATCAAACTGAAGATCAATTAGGTTGTGAATAATTTTAAAAATCAGAATAAGGTCGTATTTAAATCTTGGGATTTCTAAAGTATCTAGATTGAAGAAGCTGAGACGATGCTTATAACTCTCGTATTTGATATTAAGTTTCCTGCAAACCAATCTCGTAAATTTTGCCTGAACAGATTCGATTTTTCTGATATCACCAACTTGATATGGCATCCATGCACTGACATTGTATTCAAGAATAGGGCGTATGTACAGTTTGAAAAGGTTCACGTAAAACCATGGATCTTTAGAATTAAAAGTCTTTATGATGAGGTGGACAAGCCTGATAGATTTTCCAAAGATTCTGGAAACATAACTGTGCCATTTGAAGTCAGATGTCAGAGTAATGCCGAGGTCTATGACTGAGGATACTCGTTCAAGAATAGATCCATTGATGTAGTATTGGTTGCTGAAGTTGACAGCTGGCTTACGGGAGAATGTTATAACTTCAGACTTTGTTGGCTGGATTTTAAGTTGCCAATTCGCAGACCAGTTTTCTACAATATTAAGTGCATTTTGGAGTTTTGAGTGAGAACTAGATAATAGCTTGATGTCGTCTGCATACACAAACACACTGACATTGTCTACTGTTATTAGTCTTCTGATGAGGTCTTCAATGAAACTCAAAAAGAGAAGTGGACCCAGGACGGAACCTTGAGGAACGCCGCTGGTGACTTTACTAGGAGTAGATAAAGATCTTTCTACACGGGTTCGTTGGGTTCTACCTGATAAGAAATCTTCAATCCATTTTAAGATAGAGTTGCTGATTTTTATGTTTTTCAATACAGTAATGAGCTTGTTGTGTGGAACAGAATCAAAAGCTTTAGCAAAATCAAGGTATATGATGTCACATGGAGTATTACTTTCGTAATGAGCTGTAAGCTCATTGAAAAAATTGAGATGTTGAGTCAAAGAAGATCTTTGCTTAACAAAGCCATGCTGGACATCAGATATTAGATGATGCTCCGTCAAATGGCTAGTTATATGGTTGTGAATGATGTGTTCTTGAGTTCTGCAGATAACCGAAGTCAGCGAAACTGGTCTGTAGTTAAGTGCAGTGTTTCTGGGACCCTTCTTATAAATTGGAGTAATAATAGCATTCTTCCAAATTTGTGGAAGTCTTCCCCGCTTAAGAGTCATGTTAAAGAGTAGCGATAAGGGTAGCGCTAAAGAAGAAGTACTTTTTCTTAAAAACAAAGCTGGGATTTGATCTGGGGTGTTGGAGACTGTTGATTTTAGAGAAGTAATAGCCTTAGATACTATATCATCTGTTATGTCTAGATCTACCATTTCAGTGATATTTGAAAGGATATTGGAGTAGGAAATAGTAGGAGTATTGCCATCATCGGTTATAAAAACCTTTTCAAATTGTTTGTTTAGCAATTCAGCTTTATTCTTTGGTTCCATCACCAGCTGATTAGCGTTATCAAGCAAGGGAGGTAGATGAGATCTCGCCTTAAGCTTGTGATTAATGAAGCCAAAAAACGTTTTCTTGCTAGGTGAAGATAAGATTGCACTTTCTTTTCCTAAATAGAAGCTATAAACTGATTTCTTGTAGACTAGACAAAGATCTTTGTATAGAGGTTTGATGGAAGGATCTGCTTTAGTTTGTTTGTATAAGAGGTTTTTCAAATGCTGTAAATTCCTTAAATATCTTGGCAAGTGTGGTTTTTTGTTGACTCTATATAAAGGTATGAACTTTTTAATTGACTCATTAACAATGTTAGTAAACCTCGAGTAGATATCATTGATGTCTTCGGAAGAGTTGAAAACAGAAATCCAGTCAACACCTGATAAAAACTTGTTTATACTGTTATAATTTCCACGATAAAAGTTCCGTATGCTTGGAGTTTTAACGTTCGTAGAAAAAGTTTGATGGAGCTTGAATTCAATCATGTTGTGATCGCACGTCAGAGCAAAAGGTTCATTTTGATCAACGTAGATAACGTTCTCAGGTTTTGATGTGATGAGAAGATCCAAAGTATTACCACTAACTTGGGTTGGAAAAGTAACCATCTGAGATAGATTATTGGCATCAAGGAAGTTTACAAGGACATGACTCAGATTGGCTGAATTAGTTTTGTCTCCATTCAAATTAAACAATTTTTCATTTAATGCTAAATTTGGGTTATTCCAATCAATTCTACTAAAATTAAAATCCCCAAGAATATAGATCTCAGGACAAACTAGGCTTTTCAGAACCTTCAATAAGGCCTTAATAGTAACCTCATCGTTAACTTTAGACGGTGGTAGGTAGGTACATATAACAGTTGGATGTTGTAAAAACTAAGATTTGATGACAAATTTAATTACTAAAAGAACCGTGACAGTAAAATTCTTTTATGCAAACTATGGTGGATTCACATAAAAGTGGCAAGACCTTACGGTCTACTATAAAGAAAAATCCTGAAAAACCAACTTTATCAAAACCAGATTGCAATTCCCAATCCTGCAATAAAATTTGCTCTGGTGAAGATCCGGTAATTGAATGCTTAAAATGTCTCTCTTGCTTTCACCTCACCTGTAGTGATATGAGCAAAAAATGTACGATATATTTGATAACAACCAGACGAAGCAAATGGGATTTAAATGGTTTTGCATTAAATATAGAACCATGGACACAGCAGCTCCCTCAACTAATTCTGATGAAAACTTATAATCAGATAAATCGGTATCTGCTGAATTAGAAAAACTAAAATCGAAAGTTGCCAAAGATGTTGCCAAGATTGACGAGAAGGTATCTAGTTTGTCCAAATCAATGGACGAACTGAATACCTCTACCAAAAAACAAGTCACATGGGCCTTGGTGGTCGGTGATCCCGGTTCTGACAAAAATGCTAACATGGTGCAGCTTCTTGCCAGGAAGGTCACCGACACGCACAATAAACTTACTTTAGACCGTGAGGGCCGATAAAACAATGTCATCATCTTTAATGTCTCTGAGACTGATAAAGATGATGACAGTGAGTTTTTTAATCAAATGTGCTCTCAAAGCCTTGATCTTGTGGACGTTCCATAGGTATCAATGACTAGACTTGGAGCAAAAAGCTCAAATCATTAAAGACCGCTGAAAGTATCCTTTCAGGAAAACTGGAAGAAACGCAAGTTTCTTGCCAAGCTGTATAAGCTAAAGTTTGAGAACAAATTCTAGCGCATTAGAGTAAAAGCTAAGGCTTGACAAAAGGTTCGAGCGCATTAGAGTAGTACATGGTATGTGTGAAGATCATCGCTCAGAAAAAAAGCGTCTTCTAAAAGAAGCAGGAGGAACAACCAACTGATTTCAAATACAAAGTTCGAGGTTCACCATGGGCCTTGAGAATTTTCAAGGTTCTTTCAAAAAACAGAAGTGGCAAATAATCACTGGACCCACATCTTCTTTTTTCAAACTCTCTCCGGACACAATTGTTAATACCCAAGATATCAATTTACAGAAGCCCATCATCAAATCTCAATAGCATCAAAAAGATAATTCTTCTATCACATTAGGTATGTTCTTCAACGCACGGTGAATTAACAAAAGTTTTCAATTGAAAGCTCTTTTGCATTCCCAATATTTCACATTTGTTTTTATTACTGAAACTTGGTTGAAACCGTTTTATCCTGATTCTTTTCTGGTTGACGGTAATCTTTTTTATGTTTTGCGTTGTAATAGATTGTATGATAGAGGCGGCGGTGTTTGCGTAATTTACAAAATATCGCTTGCTACCAAGATCTCTAGAATTCAGATCGACCCCATTAATTATCCAGGGTTTGAGATTATCGCTTTTGATTTTCATTACTCAATGTCCAAATTTTCTCGTTTTATATCTACCCTCTAAAACTAATGATGAGGTTACTGTTAAGGCCTTATTGAAGGCTCTGAAGAGTGTTGTGTGTCCTGAGTTATATATTTTAGGGGATTTTAATTTTGGTAAAATTGATTGGAATAATCCGAATTTAGCATTTAGTAGAAAATCGTTTAACTTGGATAGCAATAATACTAAGTCATGCCTTTGTAAGTTTCTTAAATGCCAATAATCTATCTCAGATGGTTACTTTTCCGACCCAAGTTAGTGTTAATACTATGAATCTTCTTATCAGATCAAACCCTGAGAACATTATCGACGTTGATCAAAAAGAACCTTTTGCTTGGACATGCAATCACAACATGATTGAATTCAAGCTCCATCAAACTTTTTTGATGAACGATAAAACTTCTGCGCAAAAGGAATTTTTACTATGGAAATTATAACGGTATTAACAAGTTTATATCAGATGTTGACTGGATTTCTGTTTTCAACTCTTCCGAAGACATCAACACTATTTACTCAAGGTTTACTAACATCATTGAAGAGTCAATCAAAAAATTCATACCTTTCTATAGAGCCAATAAAAAACCACATTTACCCAAAAATTTAAAGAATTTACAACATTTAAAAAACCTCCTATACAAACAAACTAAAACAGACCCTTTCATCAAATCTCTGTACAAAGATCTTTGTATAGTTTACAAGAAATCTATTTCTAATTTCCATTTGGGAAGAGAAAGTGCAGTTTTATCTTCACCTAGCAAGAAAACGTTTTTTGGTTTCATAAATCGCAAGCTTAAGGTGAGATCTCAAATACCTACCCTAATTGATAACAGCGACCAGCTTGTGATGGAACCAGAAAATAAAGCCGAGCTGCTAAACAATCAATTTAATATATATCTCGATTTTGCTAAAGTGTTTGATTCTGTCCCACACACTAAGCTCGTTACTGTATTGAAAAACTTAAAAATCAACATATTTTTTATACAGTGAATTGAAGATTACCTATCAGGTAGAACTCAACAAACTTGTGTAGAAAGATCTTTATCTACTTCTAGTCAAATCACTAGTGGTGTTACTCAGGGTTCTGTTCTGGGACCCCTTCTTTTTTTAATTTTTATCGAAGACCTCATCAAAAGATTAGTAGCAGTAGATGATGTCAGAGTGTTTGTGTATGCAGATGATATCAAGCTATTATCTTGTAATTCTTCAAAACTTCAAACTGCACTGCACACGGTAGAAGACTGGTCTGTGAATTGACAGCCGAGAATCCAGCCCACAAAGTCTGAACTTATAACTTTTTCTCGTAAACCAGCTGTAAATTGCTTGAACCAGTACTCCATCAATAGATTTATTATTCAACGAGTATCTTTGGTCCTAGACCTGGGCATTACTCTATCATCTGACATTAAATGGTGCAATTATGTTTCCAAAATCTTTGGAAAATCAGTCAACCTGGTTTTCCCTTTTATAAAGACCTTTAATTCCAAGAATCCATGCTTTTTTATCAATCTTTTCAAATTGTACATTCTTGAAAACAATGTTAGTGCATGGATGCATCAAGTTAGTGATATCAAAAAAATCGAATCTGTTCAGGCCACATTCACAAGATTAGTATGTAGGAAACTTAATATTAAATATGATAGTTATAAACATCGTCTCAGTCTCTTCAATTTAGATTCTTTGGAAATCTGACGGATTACATACAACTTAATTCTTATTTTAAAATTATCCACAATTTAATTGACATTCAGTTTGATGATTTCTTTTCTATTAGTCCCTCCTTCAAGTTATATCAGCTCAGACGACACACATTGTATCTTAATAAGCCTATACCACCTGGTACAATAGTCAGACTGAATTTTTCTCATACCGCACAATTAGTACATGAAACCAGCTGCCATCAGACATTGCCATGTCGAAGTCACTCGCGTTGTTCAAGCAGAAGTTGAACCGTTATAATATTGCCAACATTGTCATTTCTAAACTGTGATTTTTTCCCCTTTCTTATATTATTAACATTCCATGTAGTTGTTCACTGTTATATGATTTGAGTGATATCGAAATACCATGTGTTACATCTTTTACTTTTTATATTCTTGGCTAAATAGAATTTAATTGTGAGAATGTGTGTTAGCGAGAGATGCTCTTTTCAGGTACCCTCCTTCGCATTTATTGAAATAAATAAACAAATAAATAAAAATGAAAACACGTCTTAAACTACCTTTAATGTTCTTAGAAATAAAAAAATACTTTATTTTTTATTCAATTTCCGAATTATTTTTTTATTTTTTATCTTTGTTAACTTTCATCTTTTAAAAAATAGAAACTAAAATCAAGAAGAAGCTGATAGTAGGTTAAAGACAGTTAATTAACAAAAGCCCGTTAAAGTGTCGAAAAATAGATCTTCAAATTTAAAATATTTATTAAAACAAATTATAACAAAAAAGTTGATGAAATTTTTATAATTTATATATTTAAAAATGGATTTTTCTGTTTAAATCGTTCCTAAGACTAAATAAATCAAATAATTTTATCTTTTTATTTATTCACAGCATTTGATTTCTCTTTCTAAATCATTTTAAATCGATAAATTGTCTGCATAAATGTTAAATAAACATCAACAAACAATAAGGAATTATTTAACATTTTATTTGATTAAAATACAAAGAGATTTGCTATTAGAATAAACAATTAAGAAAAAAGAAATTAACAGATTCAATCAGAAACTTTAAACCATCAATTTAGGAAACTCTTCATTCCAAAATCGGACTCTTTGAGTCGCAAACTTCTTTTCCATCTTCATCTTATCATTTGCATTCAAATAATTATCTTCAGTCGGATTATAAGGAGTCCATTTAACAGGAGCTTTATTAGGACCTTTATTAGGATTCCTAAATAAAAATAAAAATTACTCTACTCCAGAAAATAATCAAACCTCTCCTACCCGCTAGTGGCGAAATTAACAATCAATTTCATCCAATCTTCACTAAACTTCTTTTCTTCTTTCGAGAACTTTGCATCAAAAGTCAATTTGGAGTCATTTAGAGGCAAACCAAAAGTAAAGTTGATATCATCACCATGATCGCATTCACAAAAGTCAGCTTTTAACTCCGACTTCTTCTCATGATTAAAATCTCGATCATGATGAAGTCTCAAAGATTGTGACATTATATAGAAGAATGTAGGAGCTGATCCTATTAAAGATGAAGATTATTAATTGATCAGATGAATAATGTTGGTACCAGAATGAATAGAAGCCATTTTCTTTGTACCAAGTACGAACCACATATCTGCAAATACTGTTGATACTAATTTACTCCAAAATACTTTCTCGGAACGATTAAAATCTTTCTCATAAACTTCAATCAGAGCTTTCATCACTGCCTCTACTTTTTCTGGCTGAAAAATTAATTCGTTATTTTTAGAATTTACTTTTACAAAAATTCAATATGTGTTTTTCAACAACCTACTTCAAAAATATTCAAAAATCATCATTCAAAATGTTGCTTAAAAATTAGTAGGATTTCGTCACTCAAATTTAAAGAATATTTTAGATTCGTTATTTAAAATTGAACATTCGCTAAAAATGTTTTAAGATTTGTAACTCAAAATTCATCATTTAAAATATAAAATTCAACTTTAAGATTTATTATTCAAAACTATTTCAAAAATATTCAAAACCATTATTAGAAACTTGTAACGAAAATTCGTGACTAAAGTATTCAAAATTTAAACTTCAAAATTCAGTATTTATTTTAAAAGTTTATTATTTGATTACAGTTCGGAAGTAAAAATTAGATTTTCGTGATTCGTTGTTCAAAACGACATCGAAAATAGAAATCGAAAAATCTTTTTGATGTAATTGATTTCCTATTTACTAAATTATGAAATTATTAAATTTTAAATAAAAAAAAACATTAATAAACAAATTAGATACAAATAAAAAAAAAACTTACAGCAACCATCATACTCAAAACTGGATTTAAAATTTCTTTTGCATCTTTCTCGTTTAAACCAGTTTTGAAATTTTTATCAAGTCCCGGAGCAGATAGCCCCATACACTCAGTTGAATTAATACCGATTATGTAGGGAACTTTTGCAAATTTTCCTTCTTTCAAAACAGTAGCTGGCTCAACTGGAAGAAATTTACCGTCCTTGGTGATCGGTGTTATCAAAACCATTTTCTGAAAGAAAATTTTGAATTTGTTGAAAGGTTGAAATTTGAAAATTTAAGGAATTAATTGGAACAAGAATTTTGGTCAAAGAAATAAGATTTAATTTAAGAAAGGCAAATTGAAATTTAGTAATTGTTTTGATAGTCAACATATTAGGCGGAAATATACTGCAGGTTTGAGCTAATGTGGATACATTTTTGCAACAAGGAAAAGTCCATAACAAATTTGTGTAGAAGGGCTCTGTGAGTCTGGTTGATGACTTTTAGGAGATGCAAATATCCAACTTTAAGCCGAAATTGGAGCCTCGTAAACAGTTCTTCACTGTCGCTTTGGCAGCTCCTGCAACGCCAGCTGGTTGTAGCTGCATCAATTCCGTTGTAAAAACTTCTTGGCATGGAAAGTGGAATCGTTCTATGGACGAAGACTGGATCTTTCTTATTTCTGTCTTAGCATACATGACCTAGCATACATGACCGTTCTCGGCCGAGGCAGACCAAAACAAGCAGTTTTTTAGAATTAACAGGGAGTAATCAAAGCTGAATTTAACCTTTTTGAAGCTTAATTTTTAGTTAGTTGATTTCAAAATAATAAACGATGATAAATAAGAATAAGACAAATATAAAAATCTAAATTAAAAACGATATCAAAGCTTTTTTGATCCAATTTTGAATATTTTTAAACTATTTAGAAGTTAAAAATTTCACATAAATAAAGTTAAAAACACTTTAAAGTTTTATTGTTAGTAAATGATTTGTCAAACTGACTTTTATTTTCAATAAAAATATTATCAAAAAGAATCTACGTTTGGAATAAAATTTTGTTGTATCAACAACAAATCTAAAACTGAAATATCAAAAATTGATTATCGAATATTAAAGAATTAATTGGAATGATTTTAAAATTCACGAATTTATTGTATCTTGGTCAATTATTTAAAGTTTACAGATTTAACGACATTTTATTGAATAATAAACAAGACATAGGTATCCAGTTATTTTAAATCCAAAAATTAAATAAAAGTTTAAAGTTATAGAATCAGAAATTGAAACACTATTTTGTGACAAATGCAAATCTAGTTGTTTAAAAAAACATCATTATTACCTCCACAGACTTATATTGAGCTTTCAGCATATCTTCTACTGGAAGACTTTTTAAGATCTTAACAATCTTCTTTGGATCTTTTTCAGTGATGTTAAGATCAGATAAAAGAGCATTAATAGGGATCTGATTATCTTTCTTCACCATCACTAGAATCAGATATTTAAATTTTATTAAAATTGGTTTTATACAAATTACTTTCAATATCAGAAGTTCCGCTGTGACTAATAGCTCGATGAAAGAGTCCTTTGCTTAGAGGCGACACAAGGTGAAGACTACAAGAGATTGATCCAGCACTTTCGCCAAATATTGTCACATTTTTGGGGTCACCTCCAAATTTTGATATGTTATCCCGCACCCACCTACAAAAACATAAACATTAATAAAAGTAAAAAAATATTGTTAAAAGTTTTATGCAAACAAGAAATTATATTTATTTATAATTTACTTAAATTTCATATAATTAATATCAAATCTTCATATCAACTTTATTGTAAAAAATTAAAACTAAAATAGGAAAAAAATAGATATAAAAAACTTGGAACTAAGATTTAGTTTATTATTATTACAATTTTATTAAATAATTATAAACTTATGTCAAAGTCTGTACTGATAGAAGTTTAAACTATAAAATTCATTTCAGCTACAAAATTAGTTAATTATCTCTAAATATATTTCTTGAAATTAATTTAAAAAAGTTTCACTCAAAAACCGATTTATAAAATTGTTAATAAATTGTAAAGAAAATTTGTAGAAAAAATTTTTGTAGTGAAACAAGAAATCTGCTTTCATTTTAAACCTAAAATTAAAAACTCACTCAAGAGCTTTGACTTGGTCCAACATTCCAACATTACCTGGACAAGGAGTATCTGGTCCAGGGAATGACAAATATCCAAGGAAATTGACTCTGTAGTTTGGGATTACTACAACTACATCATGAAGACTTGCAAGGACTTTACCATCGTAACAAGCTGAAGCCCCCATTGTGAAAGCTCCTCCGTAAATCCAAAAAAGCACCTGAACATAGGAATAAGATCATTTTGATAACAATAGATTAAACTTATTAAACAATAATAAATTTGTCGAGGAGTTTTTACAAGTCAAGGTGCCAAAAGCAAGTGAGTCTTCAGCACCTTTAACCACCAAACACAAGATTTGTTTGTAAGACAAGTTGTTATTGACTTGGTGTTGGTGGCCGAGGAGTTTGTACAAATCAAGGTGCTAGAAGCAAGTGAGTTCTCAGCACCTTTAACCACCGAACACAAGATTTGTTTGTAAGACAAGTTGTTATTGACTTGGTGTTGGTGGCCGAGGAGTTTGTACAAATCAAGGTGCTAGAAGCAAGTGAGTTCTCAGCACCTTTAACCACCAAACACAAGATTTGTTTGTAAGACAAGTTATTATTGACTTGGTGTTGGTGGTCGAAGAGTTTTTACAGGTCAAGGTGCTAGAAGCAAGTGAGTCTTCAGCACCTTCAACCACCAAACACAAGATTTGTTTGTAAGACAAGTTATTATTGACTTGGTGTTGTTGGTCGAGAAGTTTTTACAAGTCAAGGTGTTAGAAGCAAGTGAGTCTTCAGCACCTTCAACCACCAAACACAAGATTTGTTTGTAAGACAAGTTATTATTGACTTGGTGTTGTTGGTCGAGGAGTTTGTACAAATCAAGGTGCTAGAAGCAAGTGAGTTCTCAGCACCTTTAACCACCGAACACAAGATTTGTTTGTAAGACAAGTTGTTATTGACTTGGTGTTGGTGGCCGAGGAGTTTGTATAAATCAAGGTGCTAGAAGCAAGTGAGTTCTCAGCACCTTTAACCACCAAACACAAGATTTGTTTGTAAGACAAGTTATTATTGACTTGGTGTTGGTGGTCGAAGAGTTTTTACAGGTCAAGGTGCTAGAAGCAAGTGAGTCTTCAGCACCTTCAACCACCAAACACAAGATTTGTTTGTAAGACAAGTTATTATTGACTTGGTGTTGTTGGTCGAGAAGTTTTTACAAGTCAAGGTGTTAGAAGCAAGTGAGTCTTCAGCACCTTCAACCACCAAACACAAAATTTGTTTGTAAGAAACGTTATTATTGACTTGGTGTTGTTGGTCGAGGAGTTTGTACAAATCAAGGTGCTAGAAGCAAGTGAGTTCTCAGCACCTTTAACCACCGAACACAAGATTTGTTTGTAAGACAAGTTGTTATTGACTTGGTGTTGGTGGCCGAGGAGTTTGTACAAATCAAGGTGCTAGAAGCAAGTGAGTTCTCAGCACCTTTAACCACCAAACACAAGATTTGTTTGTAAGACAAGTTATTATTGACTTGGTGTTGGTGGTCGAAGAGTTTTTACAGGTCAAGGTGCTAGAAGCAAGTGAGTCTTCAGCACCTTCAACCACCAAACACAAGATTTGTTTGTAAGACAAGTTATTATTGACTTGGTGTTGTTGGTCGAGGAGTTTTTACAAGTCAAGGTACTAGAAGAAAGTGAGTCTTCAGCACCTTCAACCACCTAGCACAAGATTTGTTTATAAAACAAGTCTTTATAGTCAGTCATTCTCAGACTAAAAGATGACATGATAAACGAATTGCGAATACGTGAAGAAGTTTGTTTGAATAGGACGCGTTATGAACAAACTTTATTTGAAAGGTTTGTTTGATTTGCAAACAAATGATTCAGCAAATTTTAGTAATAGATTTGTTTACAAAGTAGTCTTTGATTTATTACAAAGTCAATCCAACACTTAGAGATGACTTTGAGACTCTTACAGCATCAACTAACCGGCATTTTAGCAGAAGACTTTGGCTTTGAAGTATACACGTTGAGATATAAGCAATCTTCACTCATATCTCTCCATTCTTCTCCAAACTCATCAGAAAATGGCATCAGATAGTCAAACGGTTTTGACATCTCCTCACTCTGCATCGGTGATTTAGCCATCTTGGTACAATCTAAGACATGGCTCCAAGAATCAGGACTTAAAAAGATCAATAAATGATCAGATTTAAAAGATGTCACTTCTTAATACTTTTCTGGAGGTTCAAATCGAAGTTCTCCTAATGGTGGTTTAGCAAATGGAATACTCGAATATCGATAAACTACTTTGGCGTTTTGCTGTTTTGGTTTCGAGCATTGTCGGCCTTGTACTTTTCCTGCTTTTGTTTCAACTATTGGACAACTTGACATGTTTGTATAAAGTCTGTTGATGAAAGAAATTATTTTTTCGAATTATAATTTAAGCAAAAATAGTTGTTAACATTAAACAAAATAGTTTCAAAAATCAACAAAGAAAAAAAACGATTAAGAAATATTTAACTTAAATTTTAAAAAATAATTTAATTTTAATTTTAAAAACTAGTTCGATGTCATCAAAAACAATAAGATTTTCAAAACAAAAATTTTTTTTCCTTTACGAAATTTATGAAAGTTAAAACCTTCTATGATTTCGTAAAAATAAAGAATAAAAAGTTATTTAATTCATAAACTATAGAAAATATTTAGAAGTTATTTAAAAATTAAAAAAAAAAGATTCATTTCAAAACTTTTTTGTAAATTTGAAATGATTATAAATTATTTTTTGAACACTCACTTTATAAGAAGCTTTTGAAATTAACCGAAATTTGGCAACAGACTGATAAAATATTGTTTTCCATTCTCTCGGTTCTTCTTTTTTTCAGCTCTCAAACTCAGCTATTTTCCAGCAACGAGATTTGTAAAGAAACCGTTTTTAAGAGATATTTTCAAAAAAATTAAAAGCAAAACTAAAATAGTTTTGTAGAACACTTTTGTTAAATTTGTTAATGAAAAATTTTAGAAAAATATTTTTTTTCAATTTTTAGCTTTATCCTCAGGTTTCAGTGATTTGTAAGTTTCAACTGATAAAGACGTTGGAATGATTGAAAACAACACAAAAATTTAATTATTTAACATTTCTTAAATTATTTAGAGAACAAGGTATTTACAAGTATTTGTAAATAATTGTAGTTTAAAAAGCAGAAAGTTAAAAAAAGTATCTTGAGAGCTTAAAAATTTCACAACTTAATTGAGACTTAATTCAAATTTTATTAAAAAGCAAATAAAACTCAATTAGGACTTTAAGTAAACAAATTTTAATGACATACTGATGTCAATAGCAACTATATCAAAAGCCATCACTACATAAGAACCATCTTTTAGTTCCAGTGAATTTTCTCTTATCAGACTAATATTGTTTTAAATACGAACAAAGTATATTTAATTGTGTATTTTGAAAGAATAAGTTTTTAAACTAGAAAAGAAATATAATAAAATGAAAATGAAAATGAAAAGTTTTTTTTATTATTTTATAAAATTGTAACCGCTAGTAGACGCAGTTTTAATTAATCTTTTTGGTAGATCAAAAAGAACAGTTGTATACTATAAGTTTCAAAAAAATGATTTGTCACTACAACTTTTATAAGGTTGTTTGTAACACGTGATGAACTACAATTAAAGATTAAATAAAGTAAAAAGGAATAAAAGAAATAAATATCGTGTTACTGAGAATTAAATGATAAATAATAAATCATCATCATGTAAAGTTAAGGTAATTAGGAAAAACTGAAAGCTTTCATTGAAAATTTTCTTTTAAGGAGTTCAAGTGGGAATGCTTAGTTGAAGTTTGAATCCACTAGAAGCTAATAATGATTATTTTTTCGAATTTTAGCTCAAAAAATTATTTGATTATTTGAATATTGTAAAGAGAATTAATGAAGTAGAAACTTAAGGATAACAAATATGATCTTCAAACTAAAAGAAACCAAAAAGAAATTATGTAAACATGACTTTATTGATTTGCTATTCATTATAAACTTAATAGTTAAATGTAACTTTCAAACAATAGATTAGACAAATCATTCTTTAAATATATTTTTGTTTGGTAAACAACTAAACAAAGTTTAAGTAGTTAATTTCTAAAAACTTTAATAACAATTAATTTAGAACTGAAAACATTCTGTGGTTTTTAGAAACTAAAAAAAATTAATAATTATTAAATTAGAAATTAGAAATAAAAAATAACCAAAAGTCAAGTTTCTCAGAAGAAATTTCCACTTTTTTGTAAAACTCCCATCAAATCATTTTTTAAAAGATTAATTAATAATATTACCATCAATAAAATTCTTATTTCATTCAAATTAGAGCTTCTGGTGAAATTAAAGGAACTTCAGTTTATAAACATAAAATGTTTTTGAAAAGATTTAAAACTTATTTAATCAATTTAATTTAAGTAAAAGCAATTTGTTAAGCAAAATTACAAACAAAATTTAAACTCTATAAATGCTATAGTGCAGCGCTTAATTACCTTCGTTTAAGCGTTTCAAATAAAAGCACCGCAACTACAAGCCTTTGTTCGATTTACAATTTTCAATTCGTTTATCTTTTACCAACATACTTGATTATTTAATTATTTAATAATTAACTTCAATTCTTAATTATTTATTATAACTAATTATTATATAACTGATATTAAATGAAACAAATATAGAGATTGGATTAATGAGTAAGTCCATCATTTAAAAGTATACTTCTAAAGCGCTACCTTGGGACTAATGGGCATTCATGGTAATTATGGTAAAAAGTGCGGTCTTAGTACGATCCAGCTATTTAGTTGGGGAGAATGTGAATCATTTGAGTTATATATAAGAAATATTACACCGCTTACATAAGTTGTCAAGTTATTATGGCACATTCCAGAATACTAATTCACTCTGTCATTCAATCTTTGTTTACCGTTGTTGATAGTCGCCTTTTACAATTGATAAAACTCTTTTAATGATCTAATATCACGACAAGTTACCTAAACGACAGTTTAAGACATCTTTGAGTAGCTGAACGACTAGATAAACAGAACATGATGAAATCTTTACGAATCTCAAAGGCAGACTTCAGCTTCTCTTATAAAGGCAACTAAAAGAATATGATAAGATCGGTATAAAACAATAGTTATAATAATAAATAATTATATTTTATAAAAAAAAAGTTACCCTACTATTTATTTTTTTAGATTAAAAAACTTAAATTCAACTAAATACGTTCCAAGCGACTTAACTATTAAAAGAAATAGTACATAGTTGGTATAATCTGTAAGAAACAGGAATAATGAAGTAACTTAAATGCAGTTTCGAAAATATCTGAAATTGTGACCTTAATATTCTATAATTCTTTTAAGATTTTTGTATCAGTAAAGTCTATTAAAGTATTAAGTGCCATCAAGTAGTAAACCACATTGTTAACTTTAAAGAATCTTTAATCTTTGACTGTTGGATATATAATCAATGCATCACCGCTAAGTTTTTGCATAAGGTTGAATTCATAGAAAAAAACATTTTCTTCAAATATGAGAGTTAAATGAGCTTATTTAACAATTCCAACATTTTATTATAGTTTCATAACTTAGGCAAGTAGATAATTCCTTTTAAAAGATTTTTTTTCTGATGTTTCTAACTTAAAGAAAAACTATTTTTTATCTTGCGTGCCAACTTAAGAGGTTTTCATTTTGTTTTTCTTAAAAATAAGTTTTGTAATATCTCTTAGCATTAATCTACTAAGAGCCTTTTATTACTTTAGAATAAAGATTTGTTAAATAGATTTAGAAAAATATAATATAATATAAAATATATCAACTATTTTTTTCTACCCGAACCTGTTGAATTATCCGATTTTAAGAAACTTTTTTAAGTCTCTGCTTATTTGTTGGTAACAGTAAAAATCTTTTTCAACCAAAACTAGTTTTTACTTAAAATTTTATCCAAAATATTTAAATCAACAAGAATATAATTACTGCAAGTAAAAATTATTAATTAAGATTATCATTAATCTAAACCTAAATGCCTCAGTTGTAATGTAGATATTACTTTAGTTAAACATTATTTTTAAACTTATTAATTTCTTCAAAAAAATATATTTTAAAATAAATGAAAAGGTACCATAATTTTGTAATAAATAATAATAAATTTGTTTTTTCTGCTTTTCATAATCTTTTAAAATCAATAAAATGTTATCTACTTCAAATTGAGAAATTTTTAATTTTCAAATTGATTGTTAGAGACAACAAAAAACCTATTTACTTATATTTTGAAAAATTTTGTAAGTCAATATTTATACCCTTGTTAATATGAGCAGAGTAATTCTATAAATTGTCTCATAGTTACAAATAGTTAGATTTTCTTATGAAATTATAACATTTTCATTTAAACTCTGATTTTCGAAAAAATTAATATTAGAGAGACTATTAAACTTAAATTATTGAACTTCATGAATAAGGTTAGTACAAATTTATTTTTAAAATTATTTAAAAACTTTAATGTCAATATATAGGCATCTTAAACATGTTTTGATCATTAATTTCACAAATAATTCTTTCAATTTGTAAAAATAATTTACTTTTATCTGACAATTTGAATTTTTATTTAAATAAATGGTTTAATTAATAAATTTTAATTTAAAAGACTTTTTGAAATTAAACAGATTTTGTTTGAGCTTTTACTTAAATATCCGATTTAACATGTTTAATACAGGCAAACCTTCTAACTGGGTTTAAAAAAATATGTTTATTGCTTACTTAATGTCATCTAAATACTATAAACAATTACTATATAAGGTTGGTTAGCTAGTCTGACACTAACTTTTGTAATCAAAGTTTCGTCATTTCGCACTAACATGACGATTTCAAAAAAATAAAACTAAATAAAAAATTAAATAAAAAATTAAATTAAAAAAGATTACTAAGACTTCACTTTCTTTATTAAATTTATACTACGTTAGATGAAAATCTTTAAATCTTTAAAAATGTATTCATTTTATATTTACTTTCTTAGATTTGTTTGGTATAGTTACGAGTAACTATTATTCTACGGCAACTGTGTACTAAATTTGCAACTTAAATTGTCTTATTTCTCAAATAAGATGTAAAACTTCTTTTAGTCAGTATAAATTCAATTTCACAAGACAAAAAAATTTATCAACTTAAAGAAACTCATTTAAAGTTTAAAATTTTACTAAGTAAACTTGTAAAAAGGAGAATTACAAGATTATTGTAGAAGTTGTTCTCTTAACAGCTTAAAGATTCTTTCCAACTATAATCTATTAATACTACTATAAATCTATAATACTAATCGTACTAATAGCAATAAGCTAGATTAAACTTTATTGACGAGAGCGCAGTTTATGTTAAGTACTATGTTTAGAATATCAGATAGCTGTCTATTCAATACGAGAACTAAAAATTGAAAACTAAAACTTTCCACCACATAGTTCGTGAACTTCGTGTAGCAAATGACGCTAAATTAGTACGTTTTTGGAACATTTATGTTAATCAAATCTCTTACAATGTAGAAGGAATGAATTTTTAAAATGCAATAGATAAAGTTTATGCCAACAACGAATCCTAAATCTTATACTATTGAAAATTGGATGCATTAGAAAGTATCTAAAAATATTGCATGCATAAAAATTGTCGGAAAAATCCTTATGATAAGATACACCAAGTAGCGATAAAAAGTACAATCGCAGAATGTTTTCTGTTTAAATGAAGGCTAATTAAGCCAATATTTGAAAGGTATATCCAGCTGTATTTCTTATAGTGGCGTGATTGCAATCTGACCATGAAACCCTTACTTTGCTACAAATTAATTGCCAGAAGAAACAATGGTTTAAGTTTTTATAGACGCAGGCTACACGAATGCAATTAATACACTTTTAAAATTTTGTAGAAAAAATCAGCTTCCTATGCTTACTTCAACAAAAAGTAATCTAATGATAAAGTTTAGTCATTTTATAATACATTTCAACGTAGAAATACAAACTTCTTGTTGGTATAATTGAACGCTGTTTGTATAAAAGAGGCCTTAAAAACAAATTAACAAATCAAATTGTAGTTTTTTCAACCGCTTTTATAAGTATTTCTGGAGTTCAAATAAGTCACATATTTGAAGTTATAAATGAGTTTGCGACAAACCAAAAACAGCAAAAAATACCTCTGTTTTTCTAATTTGTGTTTTTCTTTCAATTTATTTCTTAAATTGCCTTTAACAATTTCTGTGAGTATCAGTTTTATGCTATGATTTACCGAGTTTTGACTACAAATAATTTCTAGATGCCTTACTTAAATAGCTCTTCTAATTTTTTGAAGTACAAACTAAGCTTTATTATCTTAGTCAGTTTTTGCTATGAGTAGACACGACTACTGAGTTAGGTATATAACTACTATTTTAGTTGATTATTAACCATTAAAAGTGATTAATTTTGTAATTATACAGGTTTTTTATGTAAATAAACCATTTTGTAAGCTGTTAAATTCTGGAGAAATGGTTTTGATCAAAGTGCTGTTTCTCTTTGTTACTTATATTTAATTTAACTAATTAATTAATTATAATAATAATAATACAATTTGGCTCTTTGAAATAGGATAGTTCATATCACGGTAAATGGCACTTATAGATCGATTAACTGAATTATAAAAGAAATAAAAAGAATAGAAACAGATTAGAGAGAAGGTAGAACTAAGTCCTAAGGTAATGTAGAAAAGAAGATCTAAAATACAACCTTTTAAATGATACATTCAATGGTACATTGATTAAGAGATTTAAAAGTTTTAAAATTGAGAAATATGAAATAGCTAAAATAGTAATTAATAATAATTTAATTAATATTATGTTACTTATATTTTAAACTTAAATAAATCGTTGTCAGTTAACATTTTTATAAGTTAATATGATTTTGTGAGGTTCATGTTGACTGATATATATTTTTTTCTATCGACAAATGAGCTCTGATTAATATAAAAGGGTAGCTAAAGTATTCTACCTCTTTCAGATTAGTGTTCCGTAACATGATCTATAAGCAAGGTGTATGATCTCAAGATCAACGGATTGTAGGTTTATTATAGTCTTTCCTACATTTGATGGCACTACTTAAATAACACTACTTAAAGTACCTCATTATGAAATCATAGCAGGGAAGCTTTCTTTTTAGATTTTAGAAAAATATGTAATAACTTAGTTGAAATCTTTTTAAAAAAAATTTGTGACAAACAGATATTCAAAAATAATATAAGGTAAGAATTAAAATTTCAATAAATTTTTTCAGTAAAAAAAGGCTTTATAAATACAACAAAATTTTACTACTTGAAGTACCTCATAATAAGATGTTTGATTTTTGCTCAATAAATTGTTAGATAAAAGTTTAGATTGAGATAATAATGGAATAAAAAATCCTTTCATGAAATATTGGTTCAAGGAATTTGCAGTTTAAGGAAGAAACCTCTAAATTCAGGCTTTGCGGGCTGAATTCTGAGTTGCCAGTTCATAGACCAGGTTTCTACAAAATCTAGTGCAGTTTGAAGTTTTGAAGGATTATATTTGAACAATAATAGTTTGATGTCATTTGCATACACAAACACTGTGACATCATCTACTGCTACAAGTCTTCTGATGAGTTTTTTAATAAAAATTGACACTACACATTGTAGAAAACTGGTGTTCTATCAGATGTTGACTTCATTTATGTTTTCAACTCTACAGAACACCCATATTATTTACTCAAGGTTTACTAGCATCCTTAAAGATTCAATTGAGAAGTTCATAGTTTCTTTTCGAGTCAACAAAAACCTCAAAATTTGAGAAATTAACAACATTTAAAAAACCTCTTATACAAACAAACTAAAACAGACCCTTCCATCAAACCTCTGTACAAAGATCTTTGTAAAATTTACAAGAAATCTATTTCTAATTTCTATTTAGGAAGAAATAGTACTTTGCTATCTTCACCTGGCAAAAAGAAACGTTTTGTAGCTTCATAAATCACAAGCTTAAAGCGAGATCTCAAATACCTCCCTTGCTTTACAAACAAACTAAAACAGAGCCTTCCATCAAATCTCTGTACAAAAATCTTTGTATATTTCTAACTTCTACTTAGATTATACAAAGCTTGTATTTCTAAAACGTTAAACAAAAGTTAAATAAAACTTCAGCTTAGTAATGACTGAGTAAACAACACCAACATAAAAATAAAAATGATTTAGAATTTCTTAGAAATCAATGACTACTAAAAGTTGTTAGACAAAATTGACTTTTTATAACTATATAACTTATAACTAATAGTAACAATTTTTAAAAAAGATTTTACAACTAACAAATTGTTTTTTTAACAACACCACTATGTGATGAGCTACGAATAAACGTTTACAATTTGTTTTTTAACTCACTGCTTACATACTATCAAAAAGTTTCAAACAAAAATCAATAAGGCTATGTTTTATTTCATACAATTTAAGCAAAATATTCAACGTAATTTTACAAGATTTTATTGTAGAGTTTATCAATAAATTGAGTTATGAACTTCTTAGTTATTGATTGAGATATAATTTGGGATATAAATTAAAATAGAATTTATTTACTACAAACAAGGCAACTAACTAAAAATAAAATTTGCAAGATTTTATAATCATAATTTATACCTTAATTTGAAAATTTAAACATTCGTAAGAAGAAAGATACAATTAATGTGAAGAATCAAATAAATCAGTTCTTTAAAATAGCTGGTAGAGCTTGATTCCAAAACTTAAGATGACTACTTTGCAAATCACTTTTGACATTTGGTTTGGAATTAACTTCAAGATACTTCCTATCCTTAGTTGAGTAAGCTGGCCAATTAGCAAGAACCTTCCGTGGACCTTTATTAGGGTTTCTGAAAAATATAAATTAGTTATATTTAATCAACATGGTTCAAATATATTTAGTTAAATTACCCTGTAGTAGCAAAATTCACCAAATACTTCATCCACAGATCACTCATCCTATATTCTTCATCACTGAAGCTGACATCCAAAGTTAATTTCCCATTAAAGAATGGAATGCCAAAAGTATAATTGATATCATCACCGTGATCACATTGACATAAATCACTTTTCATAAGTGCCTCTCCTTTTGGATTGTATTGCTTTTCGTGATTGTATCTAACATCTTGTGTCATGTAGTAGAGATAAGTAGGAACATCTTTACCTTTAAAACAAAATGTTGATGATTTGAAATTCCTTAAAAACTTTGTTTTAAGCTACAATTTGTATTAATAAATTGAAATAAACTGTTAAAAGTTTAAGTTTTTTTTCAAATATTCAAACTTGTTGAATCAGTTCTTAAATAAAATTGAGAATCTTGTTGAATAAAAGAAGTTAATTATAACTTAAGAAAAATTAGAACGTAAAGGCCTACTAAATACCTGAATACTCGTCTACTGCTTGAATACTGTTTACCAAAAAACTCTTTTCTCCTGACATATGACCTAATACAGCGCTCCAAAAATGTTTATCTTTCTTATTAAGTCCTTTGCTATATTCTTCAATGACAGCTGCTTCAATTTGTTCAATTTTTTCTGGCTTGAAATATAATCAAACATCTTTATGCGATAATAATTATTATTTGAATAAATACAATGAGTTTTATGTGCTCAGTTATTAGGAAGATTTAAAATTATATTTTCTTATGTTTAACAGTCATTAAAATTAAAATTATGTAAATGAAGTAGTTTCTCCAATAGATTGTTACAAAGTTTTGATTTAATATCAAAGCTACGAATAAATCTATTTTCAAAAAAAAATGATTTAAAAAGCTACTAACTGGGTATTCGTATAAAAGTTGTTTCAGCAGTTTTTTTGCTTCTTCTTCGCTTAAGCCATCATCAAATCCAGTTTCTCTTCCTGGAGCTAGTATTCCGCATCCTTCGGTATTATTAACCCCAACAATATAAGGAACTTTTGCAAACTGGTTACTTTTCATTGCATCTTCCGGAGTTTGTGGAAAGAATTTTCCGTCTTTTTTGATGACAGCGAAAAATGTTAATTCCTAATAAACTAAGATATTAAAATTGATCTCTAAACTTTTTGAAATTATACTTTAACAATTTTGTTCAGAACTTTATTTAACTTGTCGACAGGCATTTTTTTCAATTCCTCAAATTGAGTTTTGACATCTTTGTCATCTAGACTTAATTCCTTCATTAGTTTGTTAACATTAAAAGCATTACTGTCTGCAACTATCACTGTAAGCACAAATATAAAACATTTTTAATTTATTCAATATTTGTATTTCATTTAGATTATTATAAGAAAATAAAACTAATCAAATCTATTAAAAAGTTGTTAAATGGAAAAAACTCTTCAGAGCTAAGATTATATTCCGTTTTACAGCAGAAAAAGTAGTTCACTGTTATTGTGACATCACTAAACTACTAATGCTTAGTTTTCGATTGACCAAGTTATAAAAATCTTAGATAAAGTTTAGTAACCGATTAAAACTTAGAGGTACAAATAAAAAATATTAAACTTCAGAGTCTCAAGTAGTTTAAATATGTTGAACTTACTTGGAAAGTCAGATACACCACTATGACTGATTGCTTTATGAAAAAAGGGCTTTGAAAGAGGAGATTTTAGATGTAGACTAACTGAGATTGCTCCAGCACTTTCACCAAATATTGTTACATTATTTGAATCTCCACCAAATGACTTGATATTATCTCGAACCCATCTAATCAATATTAATTAGTTAAATATTAAAAACTTGTTGAATCAAAACTAACTCCAAAGCCATTGTTTGATCCATCAAACCCATATTTCCTGTACAAGGTGAGTCCTTGCCATCAAATGAAAGAAATCCATAAGCTGAGACTCGGTAATTTGGGATGACTACTACAACATCATGAAGACCTGCTAACACGCTTCCATCATATGTTGTAGATGACCCAATTTGAAACCCTCCCCCATAAATCCAAACTAAAACCTAAAAATAAATAATCTTACTTATATGACATTAAAAAGGCAGAATAGATATATTTTGGTTGAGCTTTGTAAACCAAAGCAGTAGATAGAAGGCGGACTTTTTCTTCGTACACATAGCATATGCATTGTGTTGAACTAACTCTACTCCTTAGTAGCTTTCCACAGAAGGTACTTTTACTCATGTTCATACTTTAACTCTTGGCGACCCATATATTTAACGTCGAGGTGGGATCGAGCCTCAGAAACCCGAAAGTACAAAACAATTAGCAGAGAAAAGACATATGTGAATATTTCACCGTCAGCAATACTAGCAGTCGTGAGTAATCATTTTTGTAAAAATTTCAAAAGATCTCTAATAAACACTTACAGGTAGATTAGTGGACTGATTTGGTTTTGAAGTATAAACATCTAAATACAAACAGTCTTCACTATATTCATCTTTAAGATCTCCAAACTCATTTGGAAGTGCCATCGCGTTTTTTAAAGTTTCACCAAGCTCTTCTGCTTGCATAGGCATTGGTCCACGAACAGTACCGTCCAACACACCGTCCCAAGGTCCATTTCTTTTAAACATAACAGAATATTTAAGTTTGTTATGAGTAATTTAATACTTATTCTAATTGGATATTAATTTCAGTTTTTATAAAACCTTTATCTTTGTGGAACACTTGTTTATAATACTTTTTATTGTCAAAGACAGATGCTTTTCATAAAATAATTGATTTAAAATTAAAAAAATTGGATTACTTTTGTGGAGGAGCAAATCTTAGATCACCAACAGGAGGTTCTGCGAATGGAATCTTTGCATATCTGTAGACTTGCTTGCTTTCACACTTTTTAGCTTTTGCACAACATCTTCCTGTTACTTTACCTAATGGAGTCTCAACTATAGGGCATTCAGTCATCCTAAATTAATTTTGTTTCAGCTGTGAATAAAAAAGTAGAACTTAACAAATTTATAGAGATTCTATTAAATGAAATAAGATGTTAAAAAGGATTTTTTAAAATCACAAGAACTTATTCTTAGCTGCTTTCATATTAAGTTTAACTGAGTTTTAAATTTGAGTTGGTAAAAAGCAACACAAAAGTTTGTAGGTAAAAAAATTAATTAAAAGAAGATAGTTTCCTTTCAATAAAAATGTTATTTGCAACAAAGTCTTTACAATGAATATTAATAATTATAAATGTTGCTACATAAATAAATAAATATTCATCTACACCATAAATCTTCTAACTAAAAGTATAAAGCTTCGTTCAGTTTTTTTAATGAATATAAAACAACGTAGTTTCAAAATAAAACTGTTCAAAAAATCGTCACGATCAATTAAAGATCATTTCACGAGCTTTCTTCCATAACTGCAATGTAACTAGCAAGGTGACTGAATCTAGACAATACTTTTGCTGAATTCATTGTTTGGTTAAATTTTCGATATTAAAAAATCATGTAATCCACAGCATTAAGCATTTTCATTTAAGTAAAACCTCTAAATGTTTGCTCAAGTTAAAGCTATGTTTGTTTGTTGTAGGAAAATTTCAATAAGAAGGTCAGCTTAAGATTTAGTAAGCTGCTTAGACATTCAAAAATCTACAGACATAAATTATAGACGAACTTCTTTTTTCAACATTCGACTTAAAATGCTTTTTAAAATGTAAAGTTGAACAAGTAAATTGAAAGTGATTTTAGTTAATATTAGCTTAGCATTTATCTGAACACATCATACTGAAAGTTGTACTCTAATACTTAAAAAATGACTTAAAACTCTAATTTCAGTCAAATTTTAAAATTTGTAAAATTTCTACTTTTAGATTTGGTAACAACAACAGCAAAAATAAATTTAAACAAAATTTACTTATTTTAATAAATAGAAAAGAGAGTTCCTAAACAGAGCACCTCCCGCTAACACACTTTCTGAAATTGAAAAATTTAAATGTTGAAGACAAAAAGTCAATTTCAAATAAAATAAAAAATAAAAAGCTAATGTGTAACAGGCTAAAAATCAAACACTAATGAGTGTTTGCTGTTAACCATAGTTTATCTAGGTTTAAAAATTAGCCAATAATTAATTAAAATTTAATGTTGTTAAGTTCACCAAATATCCTAACAAAAAAATTGTCACAGTAAAGAGTTGAAATATTGGAAAAGTTAATAATAATTTTCAAGTTCTATACAAGTTAAACTCATTATAAACAAACAAAAACTTGATTAAGATGTTGTATACATTTTTCTGAAACGATAGTCATTTACATTTTTTTATAAAATTAAAAAAAAACTGTTTTTTTTAAATAAAGCACAAAATCAATTGGAAAAAGCTTTTATAATAAGTTAAGATATTTATACAATTATAAGCAATAATATCCTTTTAGATGACTAAGCATATAAAATTATTTTAAAACTTTACTTTTAATTCAATATTTATTGAAAACTTTGTTAATAATTGTTAAGAGTAAACTAACAAATTAAATCATTTTTCTATTGAGAATTGGATTACAAAAAACATGGTATATTTTTCAACTTTACACCCTCAGACAAATATGCTTTTTCGTGAACTTAAATCATCTTATACTACTTTTCTTATTAAAGAAGACCATAAGAAGATAAAAAACATGATAACAACTTTTTACATAAAAATTGATACTGGAAGATAGTTAGATTTACATACACATATTAAAAAACTATTTGAATTGTGGTAGAAATTTCATTTCTTGATATATCGTTTTCTTAAATTGACAGATCTTACATATTTTCAATACAAGTTGTAGTTCAAATCAATAAAAAGACAAAAGAATTAAATTAAAAAGTGAAAGACTTTCTAAAATCTTTAAAAGTATAAATAAAAAGATTTTAATAATGTCTTAACTGATAAAACTAAACAACTAAGAAATATAAAAAGTACATTTAATCTTAGTGCTTTTTTGTATGGATTTGCTTCAAAACTTTACTATCAATTAATTCTTCTTTTTTATCTAAAATATAATACTCTGTTTTCATATAATTGATACCCTTAAATATTTTTTTTTAAAAACTTACTAAGAAATCGCATACATTAATTATGTATTTTTGATTATAAATTTGCCGTTTATACTTTGATTCACAAATTTTGGTTTTTTAAGTTTGGAAATGGCTAATTACAGATACCACAGCAATGTTCAAATCTACTACCGTGGCTAGACAACTTGCATGATCAATGAAAAGACAAGATGCGCATAGCAAGTGATAGAAATAGATAGATCAACACTCTTGCTCGAAATTTTTATACACTTTAAATGAGAAATTTTAATACTTATGTTAAGTCTTAGCAATAACAAGTAAAAGGCTCAAGAAGCAAACTTTTAACTAAGCAATTTAGCAGCTAACTATCTGAAAGTATTTGCTTGTTGATCTTGTTTGGTTAGATCTTACTGAAAAATAAATAACTTTTTAGCCTTTCGAATTGATATCACAACAATCCAAGTAAATTAAAATTTTATTAAAAGACGAAAAATAAAACAGCTTTATTTAGTAAATAAAAGAACAAAAAAACTAATCAACGTAATTTCGACTATAAAATTAAACTTTTAAGGATAAATCATTTTTGAAAATTGCTGGAGTTGTTTGGGAGCTTCTTGGCGTGGTTACCATGGTGTTTCTCCAAATACTTGAATAACTTAGAGGGAATATTTAAGAAATTCTTGCAACTATTATGTCCTTTGAAAGTTGAACAAAATTACGGAATTTTTGTTCCACTTTTAGAAGATTTCCTTAGATTTCTGCTAATAGCGAATATGTGCCTGTGGATAATGTTTAGCAGCATATTCTCTTCTACAAATTTTAAATGGGAAGGTTTTGTTTGTAAAGATTGGATTTAATATGCCGGTTAAGGCTAGTCATATGTGCAAATTGTCGATTGCACTCACTACAAACAATTGTACTTTGATTAAATGTCTTACGAGCTTTGTGGTTTGTATGCAATCGTCTGCAGATAATCTCTGCTTAGTTAGAGCATTGAGAACTTGTAGCAATGTCTTCACTTTTATCATCAAAACTTCCTTCAAGTTGCTCAGAAGGTTTACAAGAGTATTGAGGAGTACTGCGTGATCTTAATCTTTTAGGTGAACCACTTATAGCAATCTTAACAGGACATTTTCTTTTCCTTTGTCGACCGCCTTTTGGTCTTAAAGCCTTAGTAGTCATTTCTGCTTCTTCATTTACTTCCAACACAGCTTTTTCCAGCTTCTTTCGATTTAGTTTCGGCGTTTGATTATTTTTCAATGAGCTGGTAACTTCTTTTTCTTCATCCTTTTCTTCTTCAGCTTCTTTGTCTTTAAATTGTTTAGCTGGTAAAAGTTCTTCCGATCTTTTTTCTTCTGTGGCATTATTCAAAGAACTTCTTGAAACTGAACTCACGATTTCGATACAGTCTGGAGACTTAACAGGCTGTTGTGCGTTATTTGTTGCTATGCCAATACATTGAGAACATGTTCCTTCATCTTTTTCACAAAAGAATTCCTCTTGACAATGAGAACAAGTGACTTTATTCGGTTCAGGTGTATTTTGATTACCTGAAGGTGATGAACACATGGAATCAGGTAAAGGTGATACCCTAAGGTCTTGTGTGTTTGAAGTTAGACTTGCTGATGGCTTTAAATAAATCTTAAGAGGTTGTACGACCTCACTAGAAACTTGCATAGTTGAATCAGCAGTAGCTTCTAATGTGGGTAGGTTAGTAGTTGTTTCTACTCGAGATGGACTAATATCTTCAGTAAGGTTTGGTTCAAAAATATTATTTTCAGTTGTTTTTTCTTTAATAATTTCTCCTTGTAAATGACAATCAGAGTCATTTTCTTTGGATTCACTCGCCGAAGTGGTAATATTTTCGCTTTCTTGTTGATTTACTTCTTTTGGTAACTGATCTGCCGGCGTGCTAGATATAGGTGAAAGTTGGATCGAATCTGTAGAAGATGGAATTGGGAGCTCCAAAAATAAGTTACAAACAAGTTCTAAAATTTTCCTGTTGAAAATATTGTCAGTAATTTGTTATAGGGTTTAATATTTACCTTTTAATTCTGGTTTGCTTAATTTTTGGAGAAATTAAAATCAACTTGTCGGCTATAACTGCAGAACAGCAACTGCACTTTTGGATGACCATCGACAAATTCTCACAGAATATTGTGAGATCAGCAATTATTCGATCTTCATCACTTTCATCGTCCGGGTTGCTTTTTCTCATCAACTTAACATTAAGAAAATGCAATTGAACTTTAGATTGCATGATAAAGGAAAGAATCAAATAAATGTAAATAAGACATTTAAATATAAAAATTGTAAAATAGTCTTACTTTGCCTAGATGGTCGAGCATATTTTCGCAGATACAGTCTAAAAGTCCTTCTAATTTAAATTCATTAAACTTAACCAGAAGATCTGTCCATTTAGAAGACATCTAGAGTTCAGTATAATCTTTGATTAAAATATTATTTTTTATTGATTAGAAACTGACTTTATTAGTACAACTGGAACAGATCAACCAGATTAGTGACTGTTTTGAAACCATGCGAGAAACGAGAAATTTTGATCGATCCAGACTAAAAAATTCTATCAAAAATCTTCTGTTTTTAGTCAAGATTTCTAAAAACTAAACAAAAGCCTGAATTTACTATTAGGGTACTTTAAGGTGATATCAGAAAAGTTACTTTAGTAAGTATGCTCGATGCAGTTTCATCAAAACAATCATGTTTTTCAATAATTGCTTTAAAAAGATCACACACAATGTTTGGGAAGTTTTGCTCGCACGTAATCTCCAGGAATGAAATAATAATTTCGACAGAGATTTTTTTTCTGAAATTGATTGGATTAGATGATAACTCAACTATCAATTCAATTTACTCACTCTTTGAAAAAATTAATGTAAGCCTGAAAAACACTTTCTATCAGAGGTTTTTCACTCTGAAAAGTTTCAGGACTTAATTTCTTGAATGCTTCAATATGTTTTAGAGAATCAACTAAGAAGGCTGATTTTATTATAAAAAGGCAACTCTTGGTTAAAGAAGAATCAACCTAAATGAAAAAGATTCAGTCAAAATATTGTAACTTCTAATGATTTCAAGAAGTAACTTGATACAAAAATTCTTACCATTTTCGAGTTCATAAATTCATCAATAATGCAATCACCTAGCCATTTGCCTTCTGAGGATCCAGGATAACATTGATGAAGTCTAAAAAATAAGTTAATGAATTGAAATTATAACTTGGGATACTTTTAACGAAGTTCTTAAAGAGCAAATAACCTCCGAGTAAACGCCGGAACAATAGAGTTTAACACCAACTGAATATGATCATAGGAACTAGTCCAGCCTGGCTTGATTACAGTTTTAAGAAACTCGAAAACATCAGGAATCGAATAATTTTGAATTAATCTACAAAGTTATGAATATTTTACTAAAAAATATTTAGTGAAAAGCTTGCTACATACTGATTTATAGTTCCTATGTTGAGTACATCTAAACACGAATCTTCAGACTTTAGAAAATATAGTGTAAGCCATTTTATTACTAAAGGTATTTTCAAACTAATGAACCGAGATCTTGTAAACAAGTTATAAAGTCCCCATGGGTTTTTCTGGAGAAAGAAAAGAGGTTTAAGTCTGATGATAGTATTATGTATGAATACTGAAAATGAATATTATTCTTCAAATTTGAAAAGAGAAACTAGAAACAAAAATAGTTTACCGCAAAAGCACAGGAGACTTGTTGAAGAACATTTTCATTGATGTCGATTCTTGATGCGAATTCTAGGAGAGAAATACCGGCTGAAAAAACCTTAGCTGGAGCAGCTCGTTCACGCGCTTGCTTGTTAAAGCCTTGAACGTTTTCTATCCGAATTCCATTTCTCGCTAAATTGTAAAGTTTGGATGAGTCCAAGAGCCATTCGGGCTCTCCAAATTTGATTTTATATTCTTGTTTGTTACACCACTTTGTGAACCATATTTGGAAATCGGGATTACCCGCTAGTGTTTGGTTTTTTATAGTACACATATGGAAGAAAAAGATTATTATGGTTTCGTCTATGGTTGTAAGATTTGTATTTTCATTTGGCACATAAGAGGAACTCATAAGAATTTTTTGACAGCTTTGTTGTAAGGTAACACCTGAAATTAATAAGACAACAAATATTTTTAAAATTCTTCAATAGCAAAAGTTATCAAATAGAGTAAAATAAAAGTATATCATTAAAAATTTAATTACATAGTTTTTAATACTAGGAAACGATTTTTAATGCTTTAAAAAGAAATATAGTAACATATTCAAAAATTATTTTGGGCTTAGAAGCCTAATCGTAAACCAAAAGAATAAAAACTACGAATTCTTATCCAGAATTAGAATAAGTATAAATAAAAAAATTACAAACCATCGAATAGATATGGGTTATGTATATCTTCTCTATTAGTAGGTTGACCAACGATTAGATTAAAAAAATCTAACGCAATGTCTACTGTGATTGTAGAGAAGTCGAAAGAATGATTTAATAAGATTATATTCCACAATGAATCAACTCCAGCACAAGCGGTGGATTTAAGAAGTTGTTCTTGCAGATATATTCTATGAGATAATGAAATTGAAATAAGAAGTTTATTAAACAATCATTTGGAAAACCTTGTTTGGTTTTTATCAAATTCTGATTCGTATGTAAATCGAACTTCAACGTTTGACAGATATCGACTTAGTCCAACAAAGCTATAGAAAAAGGTTTGGTTTTATTAATATTCTTAATTTTAATTTATTTTAAAACAAACTTTTTGGTTTTTTTCAACTTTGAAATACGAATTCTGATTACATCAAATGTTTCTAAGAGACGATCTCTATTTGTTAAAATGTCAAATTTATTTGTTCTCGCCAAAATTCGTTGGAGTAAATCATTGTGCCAATGTCTCATCTGGCGATAACTGTTCAACAAAAAGTTCGGATCTCGATTAAATGCTATCGAATCAAGCAAAGTAAAATTACAATATTGATTGATTTGGAAAATTAAATAATTCAAATAATTTAGTAAACTTTAAAACAGCTGTAATTCCAAATTGATGATTAAATTTAAATATGAAAAACCCTTATAATATTTTGCAAACATTTATTATTTCAAAGTGAAATGAAACCAAAAGTTAGAATTTTTATATTAATACGCCGTTTTTTTTGTACAATTATTTTAGTAGCGATAAAATGTGAAATTAGTTATATGTTTTCTAGAAGTATTAAAGGATTAACTCACTAAAATATCTTGTTAGTCGGTTTTGAAAAAAATAATATAAAATTAGTTTAAAAAATTAAATAAGCAACAATAATAAAAAGTGGAACTATATAATAAAATCTAATAATAAAATACCTAGCCATTAGATCAGGGAGTTGAAGTGGCTCCAAGGTAGCAGAAATGCATTTATTGAAATTATCAACAAAGTTAGGATCAAATTCATACATAGTGAATAGTAGAATAAGTTTCGGCGTTAGATAAGAATCAATCAATGCAGGCATGTGGCATTGAGAATTTTTGGATGGATGTGATTGAGTTTTTCTTAAAAAAAGGATTGAAAAACTAATGATTGATAAGTTTAAATTTCTCACGTGGTATGGTTGAAATCTTGAGGTCGGTGAGATAATAACTCTGAAATATAAGCTTCATAAGCAGCTACTGCAGCTACTGGATTTTCAGATAGACTACAAAGAATATCTTCTGCAACTCGTTTTACTTCTATAGATACTGGCTCGTAACTGCAATAATAATAATCTAATAATCATGTAAAAGATTAATGCTTGAAAATTTATTTTTATTCAGTTTTTGTAGTAGAGCAATTTTTTAATTAATTAATAAGTAATTTTTGTAACAGAAAAACTCTGAGTTATAAACCAACGAATCAAATTAAAATCAAAAAGATATTAATGAGAAACATCCATCATTCAGGAGCAACTTGACTTAATAATCTCTTCAGCTTTGCTGATTGATAAATCGTTGGACTGTCTCCAGCATAATACAAATCTTCTACTAACATGGTAATGTTAAAGTTTCAAAATGTTCTACTTACTCAAAGGCTTTTCCACCAGCATGAAGTCTTTTACACTGAGGGCAGCTTAGATAAGATTCATTAATATTTGCACTATGACAACAGCAGTTGCATGGAACTTTAGACGGATGACAAGGAGTTCCATCCACGTAATCAAAATAAAGTTTGCGAAGGTTTATGATATAGTGTTGAATGGTACTTTCTGTTATAAAATTGAAACTATTTAATTCAAATTACTTCAAATTAGGTAATTACTTATATAGGTATTAATTGTAAACAAACCAGTTTGTCTTAATTGAGACTGGTCCATCATAGCTGAAGAAGCTTGCATAAATACTGTAGGGGTAACATTACATCGGGCTCTCCAAAAATTAGATCTATTGTGAGCATTACAATGTGGGATGTGAAAATCATACCATGACTGACACTGCAAAATAATTTCTTTTTAAATAATTTCAATTGATGAAATATAAAAGTAAATATTAAAATAATCTAATCTACAAATTTACTAACCATGTCAGCTGGCAAGTCACAAACGTAGCAACGACAGAGTGAACATTTTTGAATATTTGTCAATTCCATTGTGGATTCATCGGTATAACGATACCTAAGAGCCGATAAATTTATCAAAAAATGTTTTATGTCATAAAAAAAGTAACTCAATGTTAAAACATTGCAAATGAAGTGAACAATAAATTAATTGACCCAAAACTGATTTAACAATGATAAAATAAATGATAGTTGCCAGCTAAATAAAAAAAGGAAGCTTACAGAAATTCATTTTCACTGCAATATTGTCGTAAATGGGGAATTTGTTGTACTGGCGACACATTATCACCATTTTCAAATCTAGTTTCATCTTTAACTATTTTAAAACAAAAAATAAAGTTTATGTTCTTTTCTTTGTAAACGCCGAATAATTTTAATCATATCTTTTTTCACATCAACATCAGTTAAGTCTTATAAAATATCCTTATCAAAAATTTATCATAAGTAAAAATATAATTTATTATATGAAAATATTTGTTTAAATTTTTTAATTTTAAACTTAATAGTTTGCAGAAGTATTTAATTATTTTTGAATAGATAGTTTTAATTCCATAAATTAGTAATAGACAGACAGGACAGTCAAAGTATATAAATTAAAAACTGATAGCTTTTATAATTAGTTAGAAGTTCGAATATCTTAAATAAATTGTATAAATAACTCAATGAAAGATCACCTCTGGTTATACTCTGGGGTTCATGAGATAAATCAGTTGAAGCACCAGTAACCTACAGAAACATTTGTATTTTATACAAAAACCGTCAAAAAAAATTTATTTATTACAATTTATCTATTTATTACAATTTATTTATTACAAATGCGAAAGAGGATACCTGAAGAGAGCACCTCTCGCTAACACACATTCTCAGAAATAACATCTATTTAGTTATAAATATAAAAATTAAAAGATGTAACACATTGTGTTTCGATAGCCTCAAATCATATAATAGTGAACAATTCCATGGAATGTTAATAATATAAGAAAGGGGAAAAAATCACAGTTTAGAAATGGCAGTGTTGGCAATAGTATAAAGGTCCAACTTCTTCTTGAACAACGCAAGCGACTTCGACATGTCAATGTCTAATGGCAGCTGGTTTCATGTACTAATTGTGCGGTATGAGAAAAATTCAGTCTGACTAATGTACCAGGTGGTATAGGCTTATTAAGATACAATGTGTGTCGTCTGAGCTGATAACACTTGAGGGAAGGACTAATGGAAAAGAAATCATCAAACTGAAGTACAATTAAATTATGGATAATTTAAAAAAGAAAATTTAAGTCATATTTAATCCGTCGAATTTCAAAAATATCTAAATTGAAGAAGCTGAGACGATGTTTATAACGTAAAATTAAATATGATAGTTTCCTACATACTAATCTTGTAAATGTGGCCCTAACTTGATATGGCATCCATGCACTAACATTATATTTAAGAATTGGACATACGTACAGTGTGAAAAGATTCATAAAAAATCATGTGCCCTTAGAATTAAACTAAATAAATTTAAGTTACAAAAAAATTAAGCAGATAAGTTTTTCCATAATAAAACAAAAAAAATATTAAAATAATCTACTTTTAACTTTTAAAATATACCAGTAATCGAAAAAATAAAATATTTTTGGGACAGTATAAGCTCAAAATATAAAGTTGTGAAATTTTGTTCTTAAGTTTATTTGATTAGTCTTAGAAGAATAAAGGTTTACCTTTGTTATCTGCGTTGCTTCAAATGTTCCGTTGGTAGAAGGCATGTTAGCTGAAACAAAATTATATGCATTGAATTATTTTTAAAGTTTAACAATCGCATCCTAGAAGTTTCAATTGTTATTACAACTTTATTCAATAGCTACAATGTAGAATATTTTTTACTAATACAATATAACCATAATACTATGTTTATATACATAATAAATATATATATTATTTACCAAGAGTTTCATAAAAGTTTTATCAGTTTACCAAAAATTATTATTTCTAAAAAGATATCAAAAGTAAACTTGAACATTTAGTTCAAACTTAACCAAATAAAATTAATTTTTTTATGTTTAACTTTTTTATTAATTTCATATTTTTAACCAGAGCATACGTATTAATTTAGTAATATTTGTTTATTACAATAAAGATATAGAAAAGAGTCTGATAAGAGTCTCTTGCAAAGATTCTCAAAAAATGTATAATCTATAATCTATAATAATAACTTTTATATAAAAATACAATAAAATTATAGAAAGAAAAATATTTAACACTTGGCATTTCAATAGTCTTCATAACATATAATTTTTACCTATAAGAGAATTTTATGCAAAAAGTATCAAAAATATAATATAATTAAAGAAGTTTATGAGTTGTTATAAAACAAACAAAATACACAACTTTAATTACGTTATAGTGATCAACTTTTATTTAGAGTTTTTAAACTTTTAAATTAACTTATTTTTATACTTTACGGAAAAACAAAGAAATTACTTTTATAAAATTTTTAAATTTATTTATATTCTAAAATAGTATTTAATTTCAAAAACATGACACTAATTCAGTTACCCACGACAAAAATTAAATACTAATAAAAAAATAGAGAATATTTACATAACTATGTGAGCCTGAAGATTATTTATAATTTTATGCATTATATATAGATTATATATATATAATAATATTATATATAATAAATAATATATATAATAAATAATATATATAATATATATTCATGCATCATAAAATGAAAATATTTATTTTGTAATAATACTTAACAACTAATAAAGTATTATTCTGAAGTAATCCTATATAAATAAATATTTAAATATAAATATAATTTTTAAATATAAATAAAGATTATAAATATTTATTCAGAAATTATATATAAAATATATTATTATGTAAAAATCTATTTAATGTAATTTAATCAATATTTATTTTGACTTAAAATATATAGCTGTAAAAAAAATCAAAGATTTTAAGTTAAATAATAAATGCAAATTAAGCTTACTCTTGTGATTCAAAGCTGCTAACAATTTAAGTTCAAAATGATAAAGGGAGATAGTTTGAAACAAACGCTGAAATAGAAAGAAAAAAAGTAAAATTCAGAGTTGCCAAACTACTTTTATTAAAATATAGTTTATAAATATAATTATTATCGTTTTTCGTTCTAGGAAAAAAATTTAAATTTGTAATAAGGGGATTAACCTGTCGATTCAAAGTATTTTTTATTAAAAAAAAATAAATCAATAAGAATATTTAAATATTAAATTTTAATTAAATTTTAAGGTAGTGTTTTCGGCAAGCCAACCATTTTGCAGCTTTTCACTTAATAGATTTTTCAATGACAGAATAAATATGTATCTAAAGTTATAACTTGTCAGCACAAATTCTGTAAATTCTTTTTGCTGATGACAATGGTTTAGTGACACTAAATCGGGTGTGCAAACAGTAACAAATTGCTTTGCCGCTAGACTTTTCGGACTAATGAAATTCACAATTATGGAATTTCACCACCAAATTAATCTACGTGACAATTAACATCGCCTAAAATTACCACTTCAGAAGAAATCTTATTAGGAAACTGAAATATAGTTTGACCGGTGAACAAATGTCGCTTAACCACACATTTTATACAGTGTTAAGTCTTGGATAATCTAAAGAAATAAAAATGTTAACTTTTGTCATTTAGATTTGATTTTTGATTCTTAATTTTTAAATTTTAAAACAATAGCTTTGTTTTGTTTAAGGGTTCAGTAAGACTTTTAGAAATGTTTTTTAGTCCTTGTTAAGAATTTCAGAAAAACTCATTATTTTAGAGTTTCTGTATTTACTAGTTCTTTTATAGTATTTACAGTTTTAATTTTTATTCTTGAAATTTTGAACAATTGCAGCTAAATTAAACACTCCTAATATGTTTCTTCATATAACATGGTGTGGACTTTAAAAGATGTAAGTATGAATACAAATTAAACCGCTGTATGTAAATAAATTTACAATTTATTTTTATTTTTCTCTAATATGATTTAAAAGTAAACAATTTTGCCAATAAGCTTGCCGTACCTCTATAAAGCTCAAATATATATTTCATATATTTAAGAACCTACATAAAAGATACAAATTTATGGTGAATACTGATGTTAATTATTTGATCTTGTATTATGTTGAAAAATGAAATCATTTAGTTGCTCATGTACTTCCCACTTTTTCCAGATTTATTAAGTAGTTAAGTCTGTGCTAATACAACAACAAAGAAAAATTTAAAAAGCTTCACATAATTTCAAGGCCTACAACAAGTTTTTAAAATCGTAAGAAAAATAATTTTGTTAATAACATAGATATCATTTTTGTAATTCTGATGAATAAGCTGATTTTATAAATAATAAGATTTTTATTAAACAGAAACGTTTAGTACAGCAAAAAAATTTTCAAGAAATTTTTTTGTGCAAAAAGGTCTATAGCAACCACATTTTTTTTAAATTCACAAAGATCTTTGACATTAACAAGCTACAAAACCAGATTCCTGCAAACAAATGATAATCAAAAGCATTTGCAGCTTCAACGTTTGGTCGCTATACGTAATCAGAAGCACTAGTTACATTAAAATTAACTTAGTTCACAATATCAAAAAATATTTATAAAAATATCAAATGTTTAGGAGTAGCTACTAAGATAGTTGACTTTAAGAGACGAATAAAGCAAATAACAAAACAACGATAGAAAAATCACGTGTCAATAAATACTGGTGATGTAGAAAACAAATCACGTGAGAAGACGTAAAGTTACTTTTGAAGAAAAATAGTCACATACACGAAAATCACGTGGTCAACATACTCGCTTATTTCTTTCGAGTGAAGTTTACAGTGTGCGCATTCAATGTGCTAACCAATCGCTGATGCCGAGCTGGTTGTCCAAAAGAATGAAATTCTATTAACACTATTTATGGGCTTGTAACATGCCGAAGATATTTTTTATTCAAAAATCGTTTGTTGTCAAAGGCATCCTAAAATTCTTATTCAACATTGTAAGTATCTTCTGACGTAATAAAAGCCGATTTAATATCTAATCTTTAAAGATTGGTAATCGCTGCAAACAACACCTTAAACAGATTATTGTTTTAAGATTATCATTCTTATTATAGTTTTAGTTTTTTTTTAGTAAATTTATATTGAAACACACTTATAGCTTAATAAACGTTTAAAGTAATTTATTGTCTCAAATAACAAGTTGAAACATCTCTGTACTATTAAACCTTGTGTTTTGAATCAAGCTTACTGCAATTGATGGATATTACAAAGTAACTCTGCCTTATTTTCAAAAATGGTCATTTCTGCGTATCACATTTTGACTAAGCAAATCTTGTTGAATTAAAAAGGTTTTGACAAAACTGGTCCTTATTGGCTGTATATGACCATTAAGATTTAAAAAACAAAAATATGTTTTCATGTTTTTGAAATAATCAGTTTTATTATAATTATCTACATCAAGAGTGGTTCACAAACCCACTTTTAATAACTTTGAACAATCGTTTTATATGAAGCTTTTTTTTTTCAAAATGCCTTGTCTTTTATTTAAATATTTCATTAATAGACTTTAAAATTTTGACTTTTTTAATAAAACTTATTTTTTATTATTTATTTAAACCTTTATTTTTTGTATATCTAAACAAGCACATAGTCTGAAAATCAATTAGATCTTGTTTTTGTAGAAAATAGAAATTGTTTACTCAATTTTTAAATGCTATATTCACCATACTCGATCTTTTATGCATAACAAGTTTAACCTTTATCAATTTTATACATAAAAAGTTTTTGTTTAATTTTTTAAAGCATTTTTTTTATAAGTTTAATATAATACTCATATAATATATAAGTAATTTTGTATAAAAATGATTTATCTTTATTCATATTCATTTTATATTAATTTGAAAGTTCTCTGTTTCAGAATATTGTATGAGTTATAGCTATACAAAATTATGATTAAAAAACATTTTCTATTTAATAAACTTCACTGTAATAAATTAGAATATTGTATAAATGTTTTATTTTATGATAAAAAAAAAACATATAGTTAACTTATAATTTAGAAATTAAGAATAGTTACTTTAATTTTAATCTTTTTTTCTCATTGGAAAACTGACTAATGATATTTTTTTCATTAAAAAATAATTTAGCCGATTATTATTTTAACTCTTTTTGTTCATTGTTACTTTGAACAAAAGTTTTTTGTTTTTGACTTTAAATGTACTCTTTTCTTTTTAGTTTTTGAACTCCATCTTTTATAATAATCATTTATCAAATTTTCAACAAACCATTTTTGCAAATTTGAATATTATGAAATCTTGTGTTATATTTAATATATTTAATACATGCTTTCACTAATTAACAAGGTATAATTGGTTATAAGTCATATATAAATGATTGTTTATATAAGTACTTGATTCTAATTTTTTTTACAAACTATGTAGGATTTTTTATATAAATAAATTTGTTTTTCTTTGATTTTGTTGTACAACTACAAACACTGGGAACAACAATTTTTTCAGGATTTAATAAGATCTGTGAGAAGTAAGATAATGCTTTTATATTTTATCAAATGACTAATATTTTCTATGATAAAATCATTATTTTTTATTGATGCATTTACTTAACTTAACTTCTAATCAATATACAGCACTGATAATTAATTTTAATTTTATGTATTATTCTTATAATGTTAAAGATTTGTACCATATCTTTACTTGTTTAAATCTTTGCTCTTTTCAATTTATTTAAATATATTCTACATTGTTAATTATTTTTCAGTTTATTTTGATCAAAACCCTCAAATATTTATTTATGATTAAATTTTATTTTAAGAAAATAAAATATTTTTCATTTTTATAAGCATGATTTTTTTTTATTTTAGAAATAGCTCTGTTTGACATACCTTTAAAAATTATGTTAGAACAAATGTTGATATTAGATGGTAGTTTAATAAAATTATTAAGCATTTATTAAAGTGTGTTTTAATTAAAATGATTCACAAACTTTGATTTATTGATTGATTGTATGTTTATCTTCAGAATTCTTTGATTATTTTCTGTAAATTCTGATTTTAATAGTAATTCAATTTTCTAACTTTATTTTACTTTAATCAGAGTAATAAACTTTTATAATCTTAAAATTGCTTGTTGGTGTCTTAATCAAATATTATCTTGTAAAGTTACAGAATAAACTTAATTTACTTTCATTGTTTTTTCTTCTGATCCTATAGAGAACTGTAATAGCCCTGTGAATAAAAATTCTCTGTTTATAAAAAACCAGTTTAAATAAACACATTCAACTGTTATTTTTTTACTTATAATTATCATAAGAAGGTACAAAGCCTTAAGATATTAAACAGTTTCATCACAATTTGATATAAAATACTCTTACATATAGGTCATTCTTATAGAAAAAAAATGTATTTTATTTCACAGACTTATTTAATGCTAAATGAATACAATTTGATTACTACAACTTGATATTGACTTCATCAATCATATCAAGTTAATAAATATTTATTTACTTCTCATTATAATTTTGTACTATACACTTCGTTATAAAGAAAAATATTTTTATGTTACTTCAAATATTTCTCAGAAAATCAATAAGAGCTGATATTGATGAAGATCATAGAGCGATAAATTAGTTGTGTTTTATCAGCTTATTTCATCTCAATGAAGTTTTCAGATGATTTTCAATAATGATTTATAGCAGGAGTAAGAATTATTCAGGTAAGCTTAGTTTTTGTTTGCAATTATGTTCTAATAATTTGTTACATTTATAAATTTTTCACTAATATGATTTAACAGTAAACAACTTGGCCAATAAGCTTGTCTTTCCTCCATTAAGCTCAAATATATATTTCAGATATTTAAGAACCAACATAAAGGATAAAAATTTATGGTGAATACTGATGTTAATTATCTGATCTTGTATTATGTTGAAAAATGAAATCATTTAACTTCTCATGTACTTGATTTTGATTTTAATTTTCTTTTAGATGCTTTTACAACTTCAGGAAACTATTTCATACCAATTGTACATCTCCAGATTATATAATTGCCATCTTGTCTCATATAGTCCAACTCTTGTAAGTGCAAAATGGTTTACCTTGCAATTAATTCTTCTGGAATTCTTTGAATGTAACTTAAGAATTGGAACTTGTGAATCAAATTAAGTAATCTTGGTGCTGAATTTGTACCAAAATGTATATATGATTTGCAAGAGATCTACATAGAGCTATACGATTCACTATCGCTAACAAATTTGTGAGACAACAAGGTTGTGATTTGCTCCTGCGATTCAATTTGGTAGAAATAAGCAACTGTTTTCATCCTCTAAATTACTGTCGCCTTTTGTTTAATCAAAAACATCTTTCTCTACATACTCAAGGATAATACAAAGTCTGCAGGGTCAAATAACAAACGACCTGACGACGATGGTACAAAATTTGGACGATCAGTATAATGTGCAGATTTTAGCATCCTTGATGAACAACCGTTGATACCAGGACAGGTTGTAAATTACTTAATACAAACTACTACTCAGTTCATTTAGTGATTATATCTTACTTATAAACAGCTGATTTCTCATGTAATTGTTGAGATTTTCTTTTTCTTGATTTCAAAGAAGAGCAGCTCATTGAATTCTGATGACAATCCTTCATTATAAAAATGTACTTCTTTTGAAGTTCAATTTTATATATATACTTTACCTAGATGGTTATATGTTTCAAAATAAACTTATTATTTATATAATAAACTAACAACTTCTTAAAATTGCTTCAGCTTCATTTATCCTTTCAGAGTCAGCATCAATTCAAGTTATTTAAAGACCTGATCTCAAGATTTTCATCATTTTCTAGATAGCTATTTCAGTGATTACTATTTCCTTTTTATATTTCTATCTTCTGTTTCAGATATTTGTATCCAAAATTGATGTTATTCTTTTGTTTGTTTGGGAATACGATTCTATGAGGCTTTAAAATGTTTGATTCTAAATGAGCGGATTAGTCTGATGATTGATTCGGTTTCTTTCATCATCTCACTTTCGTCTCCTTTTTCAGCTTTTAATCTCTTACATAAGTTTCAGTGAAACTTGTTTGACTTTTGTGAATTTTTCTTCCAGCAAAATTTCAAAATCATTAAAATAGCAAAATATTCGTTTGGAATTTCTAGATAATCAACTCCACAGATGAAAACCACATTTGATTTATAATTTTCCATTGAATTCAAAACTTTTTCATTTTTATGCATATCAGTGGTTTTTAAGTAACCAGTAATACCATTTTTCTTTTCAATGCTAACACAAGTCATCCTTTGATTACTAAATGAGCTCTTATCTGCCACCAGATCTGTTTTTGCACCTTTATCGTTCTTTTTCATTATTTTTGGTACCAGAAAATAAATCTATTTAATTTTGAATGAAAATAAAATTTCAGAATATGCTTGACAGATTTCATTTCTAATGTTAGGTTTGTGCTAAAACATCTTTCTATAAAATGACATTAAACGAATAATTGAGATTTATGAATGAAACAGCTAACACATGATCGTTCTTTCTTATTTTTAGTGCCAGAAAATAAATCTATTTAATTTTGAATGATGCTTTTAAATAGCCTGAAGAAGTTGTAGTTAAATTGAATTACCTTTTTTAGAAAAGCTTCAAATATAAGGATAAGAGATTAGCAGGAAATTTTTTAATTAAGATTATTTCATGATTACACAATTAATTAATTCCCTAAGTTACAACTTCATTTAAATTTACTTTAGTTACTACAGATAATTTCAAAACTTCATTTACTATTTAAATTCTCATTTCGATATCCGTCTTTGTTTGTGATGGTGACCAATTTCAAGCGATATATTTCTACTTTAGAGGCTTTTTCAACGATATTAAGTAAAAACTTGCAAGGTTGTAGAGATTTTATTAATAATCACGTAGTTATTGGTTCCAATCTTGTAGAAAGTGTTCATTTGGTCGTACTTCAAACTGCTGTACTTACTGCTAGGAATACTGCAGGGACTTCTAGTATTAGGTGTTATTTATATTTAAATATTTGTTAGCAACATAGAACTTTAGCTTAGTTTGCCAATCTTTATCACTTCATAGTAATTGTTCTTAGTTAGTTTTTATCTATTTTTTGATTTCACCGATTTCTGATGTTGCATATTTCTCTAAAATCCTTAAAGATTGAATTCAATCTGTCTTGTAACTATCAATAACTTATCTTTATTATTTCTTGTTTTTATAAAAACGATCTTAAAAGAAACCCTACAATCATTGACAATAACAAACTTGTTAAAAACAACAATTTTGTTTGACTACAACTATAATTTGCTGAAAACAATAAGTTTTTCACATATCCACTTTTTCTGACGAAAAAAAGCTTTTAACAACAAAAAATGTTTATTAACGATTTTTTAACAGCATTACATATGTTTGGCAGCGACAATCTATAAAAACTCATTCTATAAACCTTACTTTAATTTATAATAATAAAATACCTTAAGTTATAAGCCGTTAGTACTTTAGTATTTTACAGCTTTCATTTGTCAAAATTGGTGTTTTAAATCAATTATCGATTCCCACAAACGCCAGACGTAAACCAAATCGCCTGATATATAATCAAACTGTCTCCTGCAGTAGTTGGAGGTGCCACTTGTGACTACATCTAATTTGAGACAATTGTATTCGTAAATATGTTAGTCCATAAATATGCAAGCCTAAAAGCAAAAATAAAATAACACAAGTGGCACCTCTACGTACGGCGGGCTCATAGTTGTGTTAATACAAATGTGAGCAGCTGTGCGTTTTTGTTGTTTTTTAGCTACTTGCTAGTAGTAAAGGTTGTGAACAAACTACCAGTTATGTGAATCCAAATATAAAGTGAATAATTTTATTAAACAACTCAAATTTGATTCAAGATTTTTCTTAAAATATTTAAAATTCTTATATGCTTTAGCAAGACAAAATCTTGACTAACAAACTTATTTTGAAAATGTTTTATGTTTTTATTGAAGTTCAAATTTTTAATTTGGCTTTGATATAATTTATTTCTGATAATTTAAAAATAATTAGAACAACAGAGTGGACGTCAATAGGATATGATTACAAAAAATTTACAAGCTTCATATTTAAGTTATGATTACAACAGAGAAAACGAAGAAGTGCAAAGATCTGCAAATGAGGCTGATTGATTAAACAGCAAAAAAAACAAAATTAAAAAATAAAGAAGAAAATGGTAAAAACAACAGCCACGATAATCATAACGAGAATAACTATATTTTCTTGAAAATTTAGAAGTTGTTTGTAAAATACCATTTTTCTTTTCAATGCTAACACAAGTCGTGCTTTCAATATTAAATGAGCTCTTATCTGACACCAGATCTGTAGTTGCACCTTGATCGTTCTTCTTTCTTATTTTTGGTGCCAGAAAATAAATGTATGTCATTTTGACTAAAATTAAAATTTCATAATATGCTTAACAGATTTTATTTCTAAGGTTTGGTGTGTGCTAAAAAACATTTTATAAAATGAAAATAAACGAGTATTTTAGATTAAGAGAATAAAAAACTATTATTATTCTTTTAAGGATAATAGCTTACTGAAACAATTTCCAGCGTTTAACATGACTGCTGAAAACGTCAAATGGAAGTTTATATATGCTAGTGCTGTTGTTAATTAATTTCAAAATTGTCAATGAAAAACACCGACAACAGCTTAACAGCTACGAAAGATTTGTAAAACATGATCCTTTTCATGCATTTATTGTTTAGATTTTCATTTCGATATCTGTCTTTTTTTTGTGATAGTCATCATTACCTCATAGGTTATGTCAACGGTATTAAATAGACTATTGCATGGTTTAGTAGTTTTTATTTATTAGCAACCAGTTAACGATTCCAATCTTATTAAGAGCACTGTTTAAGTCGATAATACCATACTTATTGCTACGAATACTGCAGTAACTGCTAGTATTTAGTATTATTGATATTTAAAAATTTGTTAGCGACAGAAGATTTTAGTTTGCTTTGCCAATCTTTATCACTATTTAGTATTTCTTAGTAGTTAATTTTAAACTATTTTTGGTTATCAACGTTAATTGATGTTCTCAAAAATCACTAAAGTTTGAATTGAAACTGTCTTGTAACTATCAAAAGCTTATCTATATTACTTCTTGTTTCTTTTTAACAACTATCTTAAAAAACTATTGTTTATCGATAGTAACCAACTTAAAAAATTACAAAATTGTTTTTTTACAGCTATGATAAGTTTTTGAAAAGAACAAATTTTAAAACAGAAATATTTAAACAAAAGCTTTTTTTGACAATAATTTTCTTCGCCAACAAAAATTATAAACAAACTTTTATGAAAATAGTAAACTTTTTAGTAGTAACTATTTTTTTGATAACAACAAACATTTTTGCAGCGACAATGTAAGAATGCTCAGTCTATTTTAGTATTTTACAGCTTCCATCGTATCGGAAACGCTGCTTTAAATGAGTTATCGACTCCCACAAATATCAAACTTAAACCAAATCGTCTGTTATATAGCCAAACTGTTACCTGAGGCTATTGGAGGTGCCACTTGTGATAAGGAAGCATTTGAAACAATTGTATTCCAATAAGTGTCAAAACGAGTGTATATAACCGGTGAAGGTTATCACAGGGGGCACCTCTACGTACGGCAACACTCAAACATTAGCCCACAACGTGGGCCAATGGTTGTGTGTTGCTGTGCACTTTTTAGATGTTTTTCATCTACTTGATAGTCAGGGCTGTGAATAACCCAACTAAATAATTTTATTAAACAGTTAAAATCCAATACATACGTATAGAATAACGGGCACAATTAAAGCCAAAACAAACCATTCATTTTTTACCAGCTGTTAGTAAACACTAACTAGCAACCAGCTGTAAGCAATAAATCACAATCAGCCAGCAAAAAGCAACCAATAGGAAACTAACAGCTTAAGAAACTTGGATGGCAACACAAGCTCTTAGAAAAAAAAATACTTTGAATAGAAATTTTGACTACTCTCAAAAAGCTATTGAATTAATTAATTTCTTGATCTCTTACTGCAAGATTAGCCATAAAGTTTATATTGGCAGTTTCATATTTAATTTGTTTGCTGAAATTCTTTCTTTCTTGAAATTAATCCTCTGATTAAAAATCAATTAGTTTCTTAATTACTTATCAGATTTATTAATTAGTTATGTCTGTGCATTAACAGCGATAGGATGTAATTTTAAAAAGTTTCACCTAATTTCAAGGCATACAATAAGTTTTTTAAATCGTAAGAAAAATAATTTTGTAAATAACAAAGATAAACTTTTTGTCAGAATCTTGAATAAGCTGATTTTACAAATAATAAAATTTTTATCAAACATAAACATTTAGGACAGCAAAAAGCTTTTTTAGAAAGTTATTTTTTGCAAAAAGCTCCTTAGCCACCACTTTTTTATGAAATTAACAAAGATCTTTGACATCAACAAACTACAAAAACCAGATACTTGCAAACAAATGATAATCAAAAGCCTTTATAGTTTCAACGTTTGGTCGCTCAACGTAATCAGAAGCACTGGTCACATTACAATTAATTTAGTTCACCATCTCAAAAAATATTTATAAAACTGTACAAACGTTTAGGAGTAGCTTCTTAGATAATTGACCTTAAGAGACAAATAAAGCAAATAACAAAACAATTATAACAAATTCACGTGTTGATAAATACTGGTGACGTAGAAGACAAATCACGTGAGAAGACGTCAAGTTACTTTTGAAGACTAAAAGTCAAAGTTTATGAGGGTTTGTAACATTTTGAAGATGTTTTTTATTCGAAAAAATTTTGTAATCAAAGGCAGCCTAAAATTCTTATTCATTATTTGAAGTATTTTCTGATGTAATAAAAGCCTATTAGATAGATAAATCTTAATGATTGATAAACGCTGCAAACAACACTTTAAACAGAATTTTGTTTTCGAAACATGTCATTAGTCAACTAACAAACACCTTTTTAAGAATTTAATTCAAAACTATAAAAACTCTGTTATGCAAAATAATTATTCTTATTCCATTTCTTAATTTTTTTATTAAAAAAATATTAAAACACAATTATAGCTTCATTAACATTTAAAGTACTTAATTAGCTCAAATTACACGAAGAAATATCTTTGTACTATTAAGCTCTGTGTGTCGAATCAAGCATACTGCAATTGATGAATAATACAAAGTAACCTTCCTTTATTTTTAAAAATGGTAATTTCTGCCTATCACATTTTGACTAAGCAAATTTTGTTGAATAGAAAGATTTCAACAAAACTGGTCCTTATTAGCTGTATAAGACCATAGAAGTTCAAAAACAAATAAATGTTTTCCTTTTTTTTTAAATATTCAGCTTCTTTACAATAATAACGTTTTAAGATTAGTTTACAACACCATATCTATTAGTTTCTTACAGTTATTACGAATATTTCTCTCAAAATGCTTTATGTTTTCTATTAATATTTTCTTAAAAGACTTCAAAGGTTTCACTTTTTTACTCATAATGGCTGTTTTTCTTTGGTATATAGAAACAACGACATATTTAAAAAACAAAGAATTATTGTTTTTGTAACAAATCTAGATAATTTTTAACTCACTTTTATAAAAGCCATACTCTCCTTACTTAATCGTTTTTTATACAAACAATTTTAACTTCTATCAATTGTATAGATATAAAGTTTTTGTTTAATTTTCCAATGCATTTTTAAAAAAAGTTATTATGCTATTTAAAGAAATTATTTATATTTATTTATAGTCATTCTATATTATTATCAGGATTTTTTAATTTCAGATCTTTAAAACTCTTTCATCTCTAGAAAATTATTTCATAATTAAGAGGCATTTTCTTTTATTTCATATCACTTTTCCTTATATCAAATATATGCTTTCTAGAGTTTGCAGCTTTTACTTTAAAGCATTTATTCTACAAATTGATTTTACATTTAATCTTTGCTAATTTGAACAAAAGTCCAAATAAATAATTTATTTTTATTTACTAAACTAATTACTTAATATTTTTGTTTGATTGTTTCACTGCTTGAATAAGAATTACATTAAATATTGATTATATAAGAAAAGAAAATTATCTATATAGATTCATTTACATTCAAATTGAATTAATTTGCATTATTATATAATTGTTTCATTTCATGATACCAACAAAAAACATGTAAATAATTTTTAATTTTGAAATTAATAATGAATACTTTTTTTTATTGTTTTTGTTATAAAAAACATAACTAGTGATATCTTTTTCAGTGAAAAAACTGTTTTATTCTATCCAATTATTATTTAAAGTTTTTTTTTCAATGGTAATTTGAAAAAAACTTATTTATTTTTTACTTTGAATTATATGTTTATTTAGCTTTTGAACTACTTCTTTTAATTAATTTAAAAAGAACCTAGAAACCCTTGTCAATAAACCATTATTGTAAATTTTATAAATTACAACAAACGCTTAAGACTTCTGTATCATTTTCATATTCCTTTCAAAAGTAAAAGATATAAAAATCAATTCCTTTTTATTTACTAAACTTTCTACATGTAACAATTAAATGTTTTAATTTCCGGTGGTTCTAATATATAATAAATTGTTTGTTTATATAACTGTTCGATTCTAACATTTTTTTAAATTTGCAGGAGATGTTTGTAAATAAATTTGTTTTTTTTTCTTTATCTTGTTGTATAGCAAAAAACATGGGCAACAAATTTTTCAAGATTCTAATGGATTTATTAAGATCTGTAAAAAGTAAGATGTTGCTTTTATATTATATTTATTTTCTTTAATCTTCTAATCCTTATACAATTTTCATACCCCTGTTAGTTCAACTTTCTGTGTAGAATTATAACCTGCCAATCTAAAGGAGTTTTTGCTGGTAATATATAGCTTATGTTCATTCAAATTATATCAAATCTTGAAATTAATCAATTATTAGTTTGTCAAAGATTTAGTCAGTAAAAATTTATAGTGGTTAATAGTTTACAAATCAAAATTACTTTGTTTACATTCAATATAACTTACAAATAAGGTGTTAGTTAATATATACATACAATTGCAAATGTTCATCAAGATGTAAAACTGTTTATAGAATAATTCATTCTTATGACTTTAGTGGATTTAATAAGATCTGTTATATTAAAGATGTTCCTCTTATATTTTAACAAATTGTTTTTAATTATTAGACTAATCTATTGAATTGTTCACTTTTGTCTATATATAATTAGTTTAGATATTAGTTTAGAAATCCTTTCTGTAAACTTTTATTAATTTAATTTTAAATTAAGAAGGTATATTCATCAAAAAATATTCTAATTAAGATTTTCAATATGTTTAATGATAATTTTACTATTATGAAAATAAGTAGTTATTCAAACCAATAAAAAAGTAAACAAAATTGGTTGTAAACTTATAAAATCTAATTAAATTTATTTAAATTTACTACTGAATAATTAAAGCACTTTGTACCTATAAATATAAACACTTGTAGTAATAGTTTATCAACAATTTAAAAAACTCATCTTTGATTGTTTTATTTTATACAATTAATTATCAACCACTAAAATGACATCAAATTGATATTTTTTTTTAAAGAGATAGAACTAATTTTTTACTTACTACAATCATTTACCACATAAATTAAACAGAAGGTTTTAATAAAAGGAAAACAAGACAACTGTTTGATCTATAAATCTTACTTTATTTGAATGAAACTTACTGACTAGCAATATTAGCTTTCAATGATTTATAAATATCTTTTTCTTTCTGTATTTTGAAACTTTACTCCTTTATTGCAACTTTAAAAGATGTTTGAGACGTTAAAAAAAGACCCAAAGTAAATAAAAAAATTTTTACACCAAAGTTATCTTCAAATAATACTTAATCAAAAACTGGATACTTTTAGCGACATACTATTGATTACTATTCTATCTTTAATTAAATTGAAAAGATTAAACAAGTTTGTTACTCTTTTATTTGATTTAGATTTTCAAATTCTTACAGATGCTGTTAAAAACAACAAGTGGCTATTTTGTGCTGATTCTGCTTAATGAAATTATTCTTTCGTTTTCTTCTTTCTGATTACAATCAATAGGAGAATATTGAAGTCTGATGACAACTCATGGTTAGGAAGAAGTAATTATATTAAACATTTCTATTTATTTTTTGAACTAAAGATTCTACATAAAAAAGAAGAAAATTAAATTTGTTGAAAAAAATATTTAACTATTTCTTCTAATAAATTTCACAAGTCATTAAAGTTTCTGCCATCTTCTGTCTTTTTAGTAGAATCAGCAAACTGAATATATTTAAAGACTTTAGAACTTTAGTCTTTCTTTGATAAGGTTGAGAACTTTTTTTTTGTCAGCTCAAAGAAATTTTAATTTAACTTAGAAAGTTAGATTTACTAAATCTATTTGTAGAAAAACATTATATAATTTGAATTTTTGAAATCTTGTGATAAGAAACTTTCCAAAATTATTTTAATTTGTCCTAAAGTTTATTCTAAATGATCTCAAATTCATTTTCACGGCAAAAATTGTTGCTAAACCAATTCCGATGTTTCGATTAGAAATTATTTGGATTCTTGAGTATAAGTGAGGAAGCCTTAGAAGCATAAGAAATGTGCTGACTACTAGTATTAAATATCAATTCTATGAAAAAGCATTTCGAGATTTAAAAGTATCTATTGATTTTGTTTTTAATCTGGTGAGTTTGTTTTTCAAATTGGTATAAGCTTTACTGAGTCGGCTTTTTGAAAGCAGAATAGAATTGTCTACAAAAGAATGAATACTGATCTTAAAATCACTACAGATAATACTTAATACCATAAATAATTTCAAATCTCTCCTTCATTTTAAATCAGCAAATTATATCTTATTTGAAGAATAATCGTATTTTGGACGATTTTTGTAATTTCTTGATTAGCCTTCTGTGAAATTTATTAACTTAATCGTGAAGAGATCTTACTATTTGCTTCTTGCATGACTATCTTCCGTTTCACAAGAAAAATCAAACGTTTCTTTTCTGATACTGTACGATTTCTTCAAATTTCTTTTAGAAGCTCTTTGCATCCAAAATGGATGTTATTTATGTTTTGGTTTAGCTTTCGACTCTTGTTTGAGATTCTATGAATCTTTAAGAAGTATGATCCTAAGTGAGTGGATTAGTCTGATGATTGAGTTGACTTCTTTCATCCTGTCAATTTTGTTTTCAAGTTTTTTATCTCTTACATAAGTTTCAGTGAAACTTGTTTGACTTTTGTGAATTTTTCTTCCAGCAAAATTTTAAAATCCATTAAAATAGCAAACTATTTATTTTGAATTTTTAGATAATCAACTCCACAGATGACAACCACATTTGATTTGTAATTGTCCATTCAATTCAAAACTTTTTCATTTTTATGCATATCCGTGTTTTTTAAGTAAACAGTAATACCATTTTTCTTTTCAATGCTAACACAAGTCATCCTTTGATTACTAAATGAGCTCTTATCTGCCACCAGATCTGTTTTAGCACCTTGATCGTTCTTCTTTCTTATTTTTGGTGCCAGAAAATAAATCTATATAATTTTGACTGAAAATAAAATTTCTTAATATACTTGACAAATTTTATTTTAAAGGTCTGTGCTAAAAGTTATTTTTGTAAAATGACATTAATCGAAAAATTGAGATTTATGAAATTAAACAATTGAAAAATACATTAAGGAATAATAATCACTGCGGTTAACTTAACTGTTAAAAACGTCAAATGGAAGTTTCTAGAGTCTAGTATTGTTCTTTAGGTTAATACTTGACAAAGAAATCTATATAATAAATTAACATCTTAAGAATTCAACAAAAAAATATACAACTTCTTTATTGTAAGGAGCTCAAAGCATATGTTGGTAAGCAAATACTGAAATCGATTAATTAGCTGACTTTAGAATAAATAAAATTTTATGAGTAGAACGAATCTTGGATGGCAATATAAGCTCTTAGAAGAAAATATATTTCGAATACAAACCTTACTGCAAGTTTAGCCATAAAGGTTATACTGGCAGTTTCACGTTCTAATTGTAGCTAAAATTCTTTCTTTCTTGAAATTTAACCTTTGGTCAAAAATTAAATGATTACTTAAATATTCAAAACTTCAGATTTATTAAATAGTTAAGTCCGTAATATTACAACAACAAAGATTAATTTAAATAAGTTTCACCCAATTTCATGACCTACAACAAGTTTTTTTAAATCATAATTAAAATAATTTTGTTAATAACATAGATAATATTTTTGTAAAACTCTTGAATAAGCTAATTTTAAAAATAAATAAATTTTTAGTAAAAGAGAACATTTAGAACAGCAAAAAGCTTTCCAAAAACAACGGCAAAATTTTAAAACTAACGAAGGTTTTTGACATCAAAAACTACATAGCCAGATTCCTGCAAACAAATGATAATCAAATGCCTTGGTAGCTTCAACGTTTGGTCGCTATAGGTAATCAGAAGTACTAGTTACAATAAAATTAATTTAGTTCACCATCTCTAAAAATATTTATAAAAATATCAAATGTTTAGTAGTAGCTAGTAACTTTAGGAGTAACTTCTAAGATAGTTGACTTTAAGAGACGAATAAATTATTATCTGAGATAATTAAACTTAAGGGACGAATAAAGCAAATAACAAAACAATGATGGAAAAATCACGTGTCAATAAAAACTGGTCACGTAGAAGACAAATTACGAGAGAAGACGTCAAGTTACTTTTGATTAAAAACAGTCACAGAAACGAAAATCACGTGGTTAAGATAATCATTTATTTTTTGAGTGAAGTTTCCAGTGTGCGCATTCAATGTGCTAACCAATCGCTGATGCCGAGCTGGTTAGCCAGAAGAATGAAATTCTATTAACACTATTTCTGAGGGCTTGTAACATGCCGAGGATATTTTTTATTCAAAAATCTTTTGTTGTCAAAGGCATCCTAAAATTTGTATTCAAAATTGTAAGTATCTTCTGACGTAATAAAAGCCGATTTAATATCTAAATCTTAAAGATTCATAAACGCTGCACACAACACTTTAAACAGATTTTTGTTTTAAGATTATTATTCTTATTCCAGTTTTAATTTTTTTTTAGTAAAATTATATTGAAATACACTTATAGATTAATAAACGTTTAAAGTAATTTATTGTCTCAAATAACAAGTTGAAACGTCTCTGTACTATTAAATTCTGTGTGTTGAGTCATGTTTACTGCAATTGATAGATATTACAAAGTAACTCTGCCTTATTTTCGAAAATGGTCATTTCTGCGTATCACATTTTGACCAAGCAAATCTTGTTGAATAAAAAGATTTTGACAAAACTGGTCCTAATTGGCTTTATATGACCATAAAAATTCAAAAAAAGATATATCTTTTCATGTTTATATAATCAGTTTTATTATAATTATCTACTTTAAGAGTGGTTCACAAACCCACATTTAATGACTTTGAACAATTGTTTTATATGAAGCTTTTTTTTCAAAATGCTTTGCCTTTTATTTAAATATTTCATTAATAGACTTTAAAATTTTGACTTTTTTAATAAAACTTATTTTCTATTAGTATATCTAAACAAGCACATATTTTCAAAATCAATCAGATTTTTGTTATTGTAGAATTTAGAAAATTCATAAATCACATTTTAAAAAGCCATTTTCTCTATACTTGATCGGCTTTTTACACATAACAAGTTTAACTTCCATCATTTTAATAGATATAAAGTTTTTGTTTAATTTTTCAATGCTTTTTTGGAAGTTTTTGTGATATTTAAAGAAATGATTTCTATTTATTCAAACTAATTTTATAGTATTTAGAGGTTATCTTTTTCAGAATTTTATAGTACTTATATCTGTACAAAATTATTTCATGATTACAAAACATTTTCTTTTTAATAAACTTTATTGTTTATATCTTGGATAGAAATCCGATAGAAAAAAATAGAAAATTTTCTCTTATAAAGATGCTATAAACTAATTTTTGAATATTTTCAATTATTTTTTTATTTGATTATATGACTGCTTATATAGGAATTAGATTGAATGTTAATTATACCAAATAAGAGAATATTCTAAATAAATTAATTTACATTTAAATTATAATAAATTAGAATATTATATAAATGTTTCATTTTACTATATTAAAAAAAAAACTAGTTAACTTATAATCTTGAAATTAAGAATAATTACTTCATTTTTAATCATTTTTTCTCATTGGAGAAATGACTAATGATATTTTTTCAAAAAAAAAATTTATTTTATTTCTACCAATTATTATTTTAATTCTTTTTGTTTGTTGTCACTTTGTGAAAAAAAAGTTATTTGTTTTTGACTTTAAATGTACTGATTTCTTTTTAGTTTTTGGACTCCATCTTTTATAATAAACTTATATCAAATTTTCTGTTAACATATTCTGCAGTTTTGAATATCATAAAATCTTGTGTTATATTTACTATATTTAATACATGGTTTCATCATTTTACAAGGTATAATTAATTTGTTTATTTTTAGGTGGTTATAAGTTATCTATAAGTGTTTGTTTATATAAGTACTTATTTCTAATTTTTTTACAAACTATGTAGGAGTTCTTATATAAATAAATTTGTTTTTCTTTGATTTGTTGTATAATTACAAACAATGGAAACAACAATCTTATCAGAATTTAAAAAGATCTGTGAGAAGTAATATGTTGCTTTTATATTTCATCAAGAAAACATTATTTTCTATGATAAAATCATTATTTTCTATTGATGCATCTAGTTTATTTATATAATATTAAAAAATGTTACCATAGAACTTTAATATATTAGTTACAACTAAGGTTCTGATGAATTTAAATATTAATATATAATTTTCAAGAAGTTATTTTCTTATATAAGCTTTTTGATTAACTCTTTGACTGCATTGTTGAAATAAGGTATACTCTTTGTACATATTGGTTTAATTTTGAATGGTAACTTCTAATCAATATACAAAACTGATAAATAGTTTAGGTTTTATGTATTTTTCTTATATTGTTAAAGATTTTTACCATTTCTTTGCTTTGTTAGAGGGCTCTTTTCAATTTTATTTATAACATTCTATATTGTTAATTATTTTTCCGTTTATTTTGATCAAACCACTCAAACATTTATTTCTGAGTAAAATTATTTTAAGAAAATAAAATGTTTTTATTTTTTATAAGCATAATTATTTATATTTTAGAAAGCGCTCTGTTTAACATACCTTTAAAAACATGTTAGAATAAATGTTGATACAAAGTTATTAAATATAAATACATTTTAAACTGTAGATTTATATAAGTGTTGTTTAATTAAAATGACTCACAATCTTTGATTACTAATTGATTGTATGCTTTTCTTCATAATTCTTTGATTATTTTTTGTAAATTCTGATTATAATAGTAATTCAGTTTTCTAACTTTATTATACTTTAATCAGAGTAATAAGCCTTTATAATCTTAAAATCACTTGTTGGTGTCTTCATCAAATATTATCTTATGAAGTTTTAATTTACTTTCATTGTTTTTACATCTGATCCGATAGAAAACTTTAAAACATCTGTGAATAAAATTTCTCTATTTTTAAAAACTTGTTTAAATAAACGCATTTAACTGTTATTATATTACTTATAATTATCATAATAAGGTACAAATCATTAGGATATCTACTAAACAGTTACATCATAAATTGATATAAAACTCTTTCATATTGTTCACGTTTATATAATTAAAATGTATTTTATTTTAACTTCTATACTGTAAAATGCCTTTAAAACAATGAACTATGAAGTCAAATTTTAATTAATATTCAAAATACTTATAATTACTAAATGCTTATTATTTGATTATTACAGCTAATTATTTACTGTACCTGTAATTACAGACTGTATCATAACTATTATTAATTGATAATTCTTTTTTTATTTCTAATTATAATTTTGTACTATAAATTACTTTTTAACTAAAAATATATTATTCTTATGTTTCTTCATGTAGTTCTCTGAAAATCAACAAGAGCTGATATTGATGAAGATCAAAGAGCGATAAAATAGTTGTGTTTTATCAGCTTATTTCATCTCAATGAAGTTTTCAGATGATTTCATAAAGTAGTAACAGTAAAAGTAAAACTTATTCACGTAAGCTTAGTTCTTGTTTGCAAATATGTTCTGTTAATTTGTTACATTTATTAATTTTTCACTAGTATGATTTAAAAGTTAAATAATTGTCCAATAGGTTTTTTTTCGCCATAAACAACCTATCTAAAAGATAAAAATGTATGGTGAATACTGATGTTAATTATCTGATCTTGTATTATGTTAAAAAATGAAATCATTTAGCTTCTCATATACTTGATTTTGATTTTAACCTTCTTAAAGATGCTATTAAGACTTCAGGAAACTATTTCATACCAATTGTAGATCTCCAGATTAAATAATTGCCATCTCGTCTCATATAGTCCAACTCTTGTAAGTACAAAATGGTTTAACTTGCAATTAATTCTTCTGGAATTCTTTGAAAGTAACTTGAGAATTGGAACTAGTGAATTAAATTATGTAATCATGGTGCTGAATTTGTACCAAAAAGTATATATGATTTGCAAGAGATCTATAGAGAGCACCATTCACTATCGTTAACAAATTTTTGAGAAGAATGTGATTGGCTCTTGCGATTCAACTTTGTAGAAATAAGCAACTGTTTTATACTCTAAATTTTAGTCGCCTTTAAATTTAATTAAAAACATCTTTCTCTACAAACTCACTAATAATCTAAAGTCAACAGGGTCAAATAACAAACGGCCTGACGACGGTGGTACAAATTTTGGACGACAATTGAATCAGTATAATGTGCAGCTTGGCATCATGATTTTAGCATCCTTGATGAATAACCGTTGATACCAGGACAGGTTGTATATAACTTAATACAAACTACAACTCAATTTATTCAGTGATTAAATCTTATTTATAGACAGCTGATTTCTCATGTAATTGTTGAGATTTTCGTTTTCTTGATTTCAAGGAAGAGCAGCTCATTGAATTCTGATGACAACCCTTCATTATAAAAAGGTACTTCTTTTGAAGTTCAATTTAATTTATATACTTTACCTAGAAGTTCATGTGTTTCAATATAAACTTATTATTTATATAATAAACTAACAACTTCTTAAAATTGCTTCAGCTTCATTTATCCTTTCAGAGTCAGCATCAATTCAAGTTATTTAAAGACCTGATCTCAAGATTTTCATCATTTTCTAGATAGCTATTTCAGTGATTACTATTTCCTTTTTATATTTCTATCTTCTGTTTCAGATATTTGTATCCAAAATTGATGTTATTCTTTTGTTTGTTTGGGAATACGATTCTATGAGGCTTTAAGAAGTTTGATTCTAAATGAGCGGATTAGTCTGATGATTGAGTCGGTTTCTTTCATCCTGTCAATTTTGTCTCGTTCTTTTTAGTTTTTTATCTCTTACATAAGTTTCAGTGAAACTTCTTTAACTTTTGTGAATTTTTCTTCCAGCAAAATTTCAAAATCATTAAAATAACAAAATGTTCGTTTGGAATTTCTAGATAATCAACTTCACAGATGACAACCACATTTGATTTGTAATTGTCCATTGAATTCAAAACTTTTTCATTTTTATGCACAGCCGTGGCTTTTAAGTAACCACTAATACCATTTTTCTTTTCAATACTAGCACAAGTCATCCTTTGATTACTAAATGAGCTCTTATCTGCCACCAGATCTGTTTTAGCACCTTGATCGTTATTCTTTCTTAATTTTGGTGCCAGAAAATAGATCTATTTAATTTTGAATGAAAATAAAATTTCATAATTTGCTTGACAGATTTCATTTCTAAGGTTAGGTTTGTGCTAAAACATTTTTTTATAAAATGACATTAAACGAATAATTGAGACTTATGAATGAAACAACTAACACATACTCTTCGGAATGATAATTTACTGACTTTTAGCGATTAACTTAACTGTGAAATAACCAGTTGAGGTGTCTAGATGCTAGTATTATTAATATTTGACAGGTTAATATTTGACAAAGAAATCAATATAAAAATTTAATATCTAAAGAATTCATCAACAATCTTATACAATCTTGTTAGTGTGAGTTGCTCACAAAATTATATTATTAATCTACTTAAAAGTTTTTAAGTCATAGCAAATTTAAATTTGTTTAATGCAATCTTCAGTTCTTGTGAATAAACATATTTTGAACAATCAAATGTGAAAAGGATTTTTTACTTCGTATTTTTAGTAAAAAACTAATAAAACGTTTTGTTAAAATTTATTAGTTTTTAGATAAATGTTTAATATTTTTTTAAAGTGAATATCATATCTGTTGTAGAGTGATTGAAGTAAAATATTCAAAGATCTGAAGATTTTAATCTTACAGCCAGCTTCTGTTTTATAAACCATAATAAAAAGAGATTTTTGATTTTATTAATAGAGTTGTTTTTGAATCTAAATTTTTCAAGAATCTTTTTTGTACTTTTGAATGTTTTTTTCCAAAGTACTTTGAATTTTTTTTAAAGTTTATTAAAATCTAAGATATACTTTTTTCAGAAGTAAAATTTCAAACTATCATGCTTTTAAAATGTCTGAAAAGGTTGTTTTCAAATTGAAGTATCTTTTTTAAAAAAGCTTCAAATATAAGGATAAGAGATTAGCAGGAAATTTTGTAATTAAGATTTTTTCATGATTACACATTTAATGAATTACCTAAGTTACAACTTCATTTAAATTTACTTTAGTTACTACAGAAAAGTTCAAAACTTCGTTTACTATTTAAATTCTTTTTTCGATATCAGTCTTTGTTTGTGACAGTGACCAACTTCAAGCGTTATACTTCTACTTTAGAGGCTTTTTTAATGATATTAAGTAGAATCTTGCAAGGTTGTAGAGATTTTATTAATAATCACCTAGTTAGTGGTTCCAATCTTGTAGAAAGTGCTCATTTGGTCGTATTTCAAACTATTGTACTTACTGCTAGGAATACTGCAGGAACTGCTAGTATTAGGTGTTATTTATATCTAAATTTTTGCTAGCAACATAGAATTTTAGCTTAGTTTGCCAATCTTTATCACTTCATAGTAATTGTTCTTAGCTAGTATTTATCTATTTTTTGTTTTCACCGATTTCTGATGTTGCATATTTCTCTAAAATCCTTAAAGTTTGAATTCAATCTGTTTTGTAACTATCAATAACTTATCTTTATTATTTCTTGTTTTCATAAAAACGATCTTAAAAGAAACCCTACAATCATTGAAAATAACAAACTTGTTAAAAACAACAACTTTGTCTGACTACAACTATAATTTGCTGAAAGCAATAAGTTTTTTACATATCCACTTTTTCTGACAAAAAAAAGCTTTTACCAAAAAATGTTTATTAACGATTTTTTAACAGCATTACATATGTTTGGCAGCGACAACCTATAAAAACTCATTCTATAAGCCTTACTTTAATTTATAATAATAAAATACATTAATTTATAAGCCATTAGTACTTTTGTATTTTACAGCTTTCATTTATCAAAATTGGTGTTTTAAATCAATTATCAATTCCCACAAACGCCAGACGTAAACCAAATTGTCTGATATATAATCAGACTGTCGCCCGCAGTAGTTGGAGGTGCCACTTGTGACTACATCTAATTTGAGACAATTGTATTCGTAAATATGTTAGTCCATAAATATGCAAGGCTAAAAGTAAAAATAAAATAACACAAGTGGCACCTCTACGTACGGCGGGCTCATAGTTGTGTTAATACAAATGTGAGCAGCTGTGCGTTTTTGATTTTTTTTAGCTACTTGCTAGTAGTAAAGGTTGTGAACAAACCACCAGTTATGTGAATCAAACAATTATGTGAATAATTTTATTAAACAACTCAAATTTGATTCAAGATTTTTCTAAAATATTTAAAATTCTTATATGCTTTAGCAAGACAAAATCTTGACTAACAAACTTATTTTGAAAATGTTTTATGTATTTATTGAAGATCAACTTTTTAATTTGGCTTCGGTATAAATTATTTCTGATTGTTCAAAAATAATTAGAACAACACAGTTGAAGTCATTAGGATATGATTATAAAAAATTTCAAGCTTCATATTTAAGTTATGATTACAAGCAGAGAGAACGAAGATCTGCAAATGAGGCTGATTGATTAAACAGCAAAAAAACAAAATTAAAAAATAAAGAAGAAAATGGTAAAAAAAACAGCCACGATAATCATAATGAGAATAACTATATTTTCTTGAAAATTTAGACGTTTTTTGTAAAATTCTATTGCTTTTAAATTCACTTGTAACAAATCTTAAAATGTGAAATTCAAACATCCTACAGAATAATAGTCAAAATTAAAGCTACAACAAACCATTCACTTTTTACCAGCTGTTAGTAAGCAATAACTAGCAACCAGCTACCATGATTCATTTACTTGGTAGCTATTTGATTGATTACTATTTCCTTTTTACATTTTTAACTTCCGTTTCAGATATTTGTATCCAAAATTGATGTTATTCTTGTGTTTGTTTGGGAATACGATTCTATGAAGCTTTAAGAAGTTTTATCATAAATGAGTGGATTAGTCTGATGATTGAGTTGACTTCTTTCATTCTGTCAATTTTGTCTCACTCTTTTAAATTTTTATTTCATTTATTTAATTTCTAGATAATCAACTCCACAGATCACAACCACATTTGATTTGTAATTGTCCATTGAATTCGAAACTTTTTCATTTTTATGCACAGCCGTGGCTTTTAAGTAACCAATAATAACATTTTTCTTTTCAATGCCAACACAAGTCGTGCTTTCAATATTAAATGAGCTCTTATCTGCCAGCAGATCTGTTGTTGCACCTTGATCGTTCTTCTTTCTTATTTTTGGTGCCAGAAAATAAATGTATGTCATTTTGACTAAAATTGAAATTTCATAATATGCTTGACAGATTTTATTTCTAAGGTTAGGTGTGTGCTAAAAAACTTTTTATAAAATGAAAATAAACGAGTATTTTAGATTAAGAGAATAAAAAACTATTATTATTCTTTTAAGGATAATAGCTTACAGAAACAATTTCTAGCATTTAACATGACTGCTGAAAACGTCAAATGGAAGTTTATATATGCTAGTGCTGTTGTTAATTAATTTCAAAATTGTCAATGAAAAACACCGACAACAGCTTAACAGTTACGAAAGATTTGTAAAACATGATCCTTTTTATGCTTATACATTTATTGTTTAGATTTTCATTTCGATATCTGTCTTTTTTTTGTGATAGTCATCATTAACAAATAGACCTATACCTCATAGGTTTTGTCAACGGTATTAAATAGACTATTGCATGGTTTAGTAGTTTTTATTTAATAGCAACCAGTTAAAGATTCCAATCTTATTGAGAGCACTGTTTAAGTCAATAATACCATAATTATTGCTACGAATACTGCAGTAACTGCTAGTATTTAGTATTATTGATATTTAAAAATTTGTTAGCGACATAAGATTTTAGTTTGCTTTGCCAATCTTTATCACTATTTAGTATTTCTTAGTAGTTAATTTTAAACTATTTTTGGTTATCAACGTTAATTGATGTTCTCAAAAATCACTAAAGTTTGAATTGAAACTGTCTTGCAACTATCAAAAGCTTATCTATATTACTTCTTGTTTCTTTTTAACAACTATCTTAAAAATCTATTTTCTATCGATAGTAACTAACTTAGAAAAATTACAAAATAGTTTTTTTTACAGCTATAATAAGTTTTTGAAAAGAACAAATTTTAAAACAGAAATATTTAAACAAAAACTTTTTTTGACAATAATTTTCTTCGCCAACAAAAATTATAATCAAACTTTTTAGTAGTAACTATTTTTTTGATAAAAACAAACATTTTTGCAGCGACAATATAAGAATGCTCAGTCTATTTTAGTATTTTACAGCTTCCATCGTATCGGAAACGCTGCTTTAAATGAGTTATCGACTCCCACAAATACCAAACTTAAACCAAATCGTCTGTTACATAACCAAACTGTTACCTGAGGCTATTGGAGGTGCCACTTGTGATAAGGAAGCATTTGAAACAATTGTATTCCAATAAGTGTCAAAACGAGTGTATATAACCGGTGAAGGTTATCACAGGGGGCACCTCTACGTATGGCAACACTCAAACATTAGCCCACAACGTGGGCCAATGGTTGTGTGTTGCTGTGCACTTTTTAGATGTTTTTCATCTACTTGATAGTCAGGGCTGTGAATAACCCAACTAAATAATTTTATTAAACAGTTAAAATCCAATACATACGTATAGAATAACTGGCACAATTAAAGCCACAACAAACCATTCATTTTTACCAGCTGTTAGTAAACAGTAACTAGCAACCAGCTGTAAGCAATAAATCACAATCAGCCAGCAAAAAGCAACCAATAGGAAACTAACAGCTTACAAGTAGTTAATTGAAAACTGACAAGAAAAACGTTTTGTTTAAAAATTGAGATTCTGAAAAATTGTTGGCTGATCATCAAAATGTAAATTCAACTCTTTTCACAACTTTTTACAAACAACAAAGTTTTTTATCAAAAACAAACTACAAAAACAGATTCTTACAGACAATTGTTACTCAAATGACTTTTTAGCTTCAAATTTTGATCGCTCTATGACTTCACAAGCAACTGTTACATTACAATTAATTTTGTTCATTATCTCGAAAAAATATATAAAAATGTGAAAACTTGTAGGAACTTCTTGAAAAATAATTGATATTAAAAAATGACTGAAATCAGTAAACAAAAAAATCAGCAAATGATAAAACAATAATCAAAATATAAAATAAATTAACATGTAAAGAATTCATCAACAAATTTTACAACCTCTTTACTGCAAGGAGCTCAAAGCATATGTTGGTAAGCAAATACTGAAATCGAGTAATAATCTGACTGTAGAATAAATAAAATTCTATGACTGGAAAGAAACTTGGATGGCAACACAAGCTTTCAGAAAAAAAAATACTTTGAATAGAAATTTTGACTACTCTCAAAAAGCTATTGAATTAATTAATTTCTTGATCTCTTACTGCAAGATTAGCCATAAACTTTATATTGGCAGTTTCATGTTTGATTTGTTTGCTGAAACTCTTTCTTTCTTGAAATTAATCCTCTGATTAAAAATCAATTAGTTTCTTAATTACTTATCAGATTTATTAAATAGTTATGTCTGTGCATTAACAGAGATAAGATGTAATTTTAAAAAGTTTCACCAAATTTCAAGGCATACAATAAGTTTTTTAAATCGTAAGAAAAATAATTTTGTAAATAACAAAGATAAAATTTTTGTCAGAATCTTGAATAAGCTGATTTTACAAATAATAAAATTTTTTTCAAACATAAACATTTAAGACAGCAAAAAGCTTTTTTAGAAAGTTTTTTTTTTGCGAAAAGCTCCTTAGCCACCACTTTTTTATGAAATTAACAAAGATCAATAAGATATTAAGATTATTAAGATAATCAATCTTAATGATTGATAAACGCTGCAAACAACACTTTTTGGCAAACAACAGAATTTTGTATTCGAAACATGTCATTAGTCAACTAACAAACACCTTTTTAAGAATTTAATTTAAAACTATAAAAACTCTGTTATGCAAAATAATTATTCTTATTCCATTTCTTAATTTTTTTATTAAAAAAATATTAAAACACAATTATAGCTTCATTAACATTTAAAGTACTTAATTAGCTCAAATTACACGAAGAAATATATTGTACTATTAAGCTCTGTGTGTCGAATCAAGCATACTGCAATTGATGAATAATACAAAGTAACTCTCCTTTATTTTCAAAAATGGTAATTTCTGCCTATCACATTTTGACTAAGCAAATTTTGTTGAATAGAAAGATTTTGACAAAACTGGTCCTTATTAGCTGTATAAGACCATAGAAGTTCAAAAACAAATAAATGTTTTTTTTTTTTTAATATAATCAGCTTTTTTACAATAATAACGTTTTAAGATTAGTTTACAACACCATTTCCATTAGTTTTTTACAGTTATTACGAATATTTTTCTCAAAATGTTTTATGTTTTCTATTAATATTTCCTTAAAAGACTTCAAAAGTTTCACATTTTTACTCATAATGGCTGTTTTTCTTTGGTATATAGAAACAACGACATAGTTAAAAAATAAAGAATTATTGTTTTTGTATCAAATCTTGATCATTTTTAACTCACTTTTATAAAAGCCATACTCTCCTCACTCGATCGGTTTTTTTATACAAACAAGTTTAACTTCTATCAATTGTATAAATATAAAGTTTTTGTTTAATTTTCCAATGCATTTTAAAAAAAAGTTATTATGCTATTTAAAGAAATTATTTCTATTTATTTATAGTCATTTTATATTATTAATCAGGATTTTTTAATTTCAGAACTTTAAAACTCTTTCATCTCTACAAAATTATTTCATAATTAAGAGGCATTTTCTTTTATTTCATATCACTTCTCCTTATATCAAATATATGCTTTCTAGAGTTTGCAGCTTTTACTTTAAAGAATTTATTCCACAAATTGATTTTACATTTAATCTTTGCTAATTTGAACAAAAGTCCAAATAAATAATTTATGTTTATTTACTAAACTAATTACTTAATATTTTTGTTTGATTGTTTCACTGCTTGAATAAGAATTACATTAAATATTGATTATATAAGAAAAGAAAATTATCTATATAGATTCATTTACATTCAAATTGAATTAATTTGCATTATTATATAATTGTTTCATTTCATGATACCAACAAAAAACATGTAAATAATTTTTAATTTTGAAATTAATAATGAATACTTTTTTTTATTGTTTTTCTTATAAAAAACATAACTAGTGATATCTTTTTCAGTGAAAAAACTGTTTTATTCTATCCAATTATTATTTAAAGTGTTTTTTCAATGGTAATTTGAAAAAAACTTATTTATTTTTTACTTTGAATTATATGTTTATTTAGCTTTTGAACTACTTCTTTTAATTAATATAAAAAGAACCTAGAAACCCTTGTCAATAAACCATTATTGTAAATTTTATAAATTACAATAAAGCTTAAGACTTCTTTATCATTTTCATGTTCCTTTCAAAAATAATAGATATAAAAATCAATTCCTTTTTATTTACTAAACATTCTACATGTAACAATTAAATGTTTTAATTTCCGGTGGTTCTAATATATAATAAATTGTTTGTTTATATAACTGTTTGATTCTAACTTTTTTTTAAATTTGCAGGAGATGTTTGTAAATAAATTTGTTTTTTTTTCTTTATCTTGTTGTATAGCAAAAAACATGGGCAACAAGTTTTTCAAGATTCTAATGGATTTATTAAGATCTGTAAAAAGTAAGATGTTGCTTTTATATTATATTTATTTTCTTTAATCTTCTAATCCTTATAAAATTTTTCATACCCCTGTTAGTTCAACTTTCTGTGTAGAATTATAACCTGCCAATCTAAAGGAATTTTTGCTGGTAATATATAGCTTATGTTCACTTGAATTTTATCAAATCTTCAAATTAATCAATTATTAGTATGTCAAAGATTTAGTCATTAAAAATTTATAATAGTTAATAGTTTACAAATCAAAATTACTTTGTTTACATTCAATATAACTTACAAATAAGGTGTTAGTTAATATATACATACAATTGCAAATGTTCATCAAGATGTAAAACTGTTTATAGAATAATTCATTCTTATGACTTTAGTGGATTTAATAAGATCTGTTATATTAAAGATGTTCCTCTTATATTTTAACAAATTGTTTTTAATTATTAGACTAATCTATTGAATTGTTCACTTTTGTCTATATATAATTAGTTTAGATATTAGTTTAGAAATCCTTTCTGTAAACTTTTATTAATTTAATTTTAAATTAAGAAGGTATATTCATCAAAAAATATTCTAATTAAGATTTTCAATATGTTTAATGATAATTTTACTATTATGAAAATAAGTAGTTATTCAAACCAATAAAAAAGTAAACAAAATTGGTTGTAAACTTATAAAATCTAATTAAATTGTATTTAAATTTACTTACTGAATAATTAAAGCACTTTGTACCTATAAATATAAACACTTGTAGTAATAGTTTATCAACAATTTAAAAAACTCATCTTTGATTGTTTTATTTTATACAATTAATTATCAACCACTAAAATGACATCAAATTGATATTTTTTTTTAAAGAGATAGAACTAATTTTTTACTTACTACAATCATTTACCACATAAATTAAACAGAAGGTTTTAATAAAAGGAAAACAAGACAACTGTTTGATCTATAAATCTTACTTTATTTGAATGAAACTTACTGACTAGCAATATTAGCTTTCAATGATTTATAAATATCTTTTTCTTTCTGTATTTTGAAACTTTACTCCTTTATTGCAACTTTAAAAGATGTTTGAGACGTTAAAAAAAGACCCAAAGTAAATAAAAAAATTTTTACACCAAAGTTATCTTCAAATAATACTTAATCAAAAACTGGATACTTTTAGCGACATACTATTGATTACTATTCTATCTTTAATTAAATTGAAAAGATTAAACAAGTTTGTTACTCTTTTATTTGATTTAGATTTTCAAATTCTTACAGATGCTGTTAAAAACAACAAGTGGCTATTTTGTGCTGATTCTGCTTAATGAAATTATTCTTTCGTTTTCTTCTTTCTGATTACAATCAATAGGAGAATATTGAAGTCTGATGACAACTCATGGTTAGGAAGAAGTAATTATATTAAACATTTCTATTTATTTTTTGAACTAAAGATTCTACATAAAAAAGAAGAAAATTAAATTTGTTGAAAAAAATGTTTAACTATTTCATCTAATAAATTTCACAAGTCATTAAAGTTTCTGCCATCTTCTGTCTTTTTAGTAGAATCAGCAAACTGAATATATTTAAAGACTTTAGAACTTTAGTCTTTCTTTGATAAGGTTGAGAACTTTTTTTTTGTCAGCTCAAAGAAATTTTAATTTAACTTAGAAAGTTAGATTTACTAAATCTATTTGTAGAAAAACATTATATAATTTGAATTTTTGAAATCTTGTGATAAGAAACTTTCCAAAATTATTCTAATTTGTCCTAAAGTTTATTCTAAATGATCTCAAATTCATTTTCACGGCAAAAATTGTTGCTAAACCAATTCCGATGTTTCGATTAGAAATTATTTGGATTCTTGAGTATAAGTGAGGAAGCCTTAGAAGCATAAGAAATGTGCTGACTACTAGTATTAAATATCAACTCTATGAAAAAACATTTCCAGATTTAAAAGTATCTATTGATTTTGTTTTTAATCTGGTGAGTTTGTTTTTCAAATTGGTATAAGCTTTACTGAGTCGACTTTTTGACAGCAGAATAGAATTGTCTACAAAAGAATGAATACTGATCTTAAAATCACTAGAGATACTGCATAAATATTCTCAACTCTCTCCTTCATTTGAAATCATCAGATTATATCTTATTTGAAGAATAATCGTATTTTGGAAGATTTTTGTAATTTCTTGATTAGCCTTCTGTGAAGTTTATTAACTTAATCGTGAAGAGATCTTACTATTTGCTTCTTGCATGACTATCTTCCGTTTCACAAGAAAAATCAAACGTTTCTTTTCTGATACTGTACGATTTCTTCAAATTTCTTTTAGAAGCTCTTTGCATCCAAAATGGATTTATTTATGTTTTGGTTTAGCTTTCGACTCTTGTTTGAGATTCTATGAATCTTTAAGAAGTATGATCCTAAGTGAGTGGATTAGTCTGATGATTGAGTTGACTTCTTTCATCCTGTCAATTTTGTTTTCAAGTTTTTTATCTCTTACATAAGTTTCAGTGAAACTTGTTTGACTTTTGTGAATTTTTCTTCCAGCAAAATTTTAAAATCCATTAAAATAGCAAACTATTTATTTTGAATTTTTAGATAATCAACTCCACAGATGACAACCACATTTGATTTGTAATTGTCCATTCAATTCAAAACTTTTTCATTTTTATGCATATCCGTGTTTTTTAAGTAAACAGTAATACCATTTTTCTTTTCAATGCTAACACAAGTCATCCTTTGATTACTAAATGAGCTCTTATCTGCCACCAGATCTGTTTTAGCACCTTGATCGTTCTTCTTTCTTATTTTTGGTGCCAGAAAATAAATCTATGCAATTTTGAGTGCAAATAAAATTTCTTAATATACTTGACAGATTTTATTTTAAAGGTTAGGTAATTGCTAAAAGTTATTTTTATAAAATGACATTTATCGAAAAATTGAGATATATGAAATTAAAGAATTGAAAAATACGTTAGGGAATAATAATCACTGCAGTTAACTTAACTGCTAAAAACGTCAAATGGAAGTTTCTAGAGTCTAGTATTGTTCTTTGGGTTAATACTTGACAAAGAAATCTATATAATAAATTAACATCTAAAGAATTCAACAAGAAAATATACAACTTCTTTATTGTAAAGAGCTCAAAGCATATGTTGGTAAGCAAATACTGAAATCGATTAATTAGCTGAATTTAGAATAAATAAAATTTTATGAGTAGAACGAATCTTGGATGGCAATATAAGCTCTTAGAAGAAAAATATATTTCGAATACAAATCTTACTGCAAGTTTAGCCATAAAGGTTATACCGGCAGTTTCACGTTCTAATTGTAGCTAAAATTCTTTCTTTCTTGAAATTTAACCTTTGGTCAAAAATTAAATGATTACTTAAATATTCAAAACTTCAGATTTATTAAATAGTTAAGCCCGTAATATTACAACAACAAAGATTAATTTAAATAAGTTTCACCCAATTTCATGACCTACAACAAGTTTTTTTAAATCATAATTAAAATAATTTTGTTAATAACATAGATAATATTTTTGTAAAACTCTTGAATAAGCTAATTTTGAAAATAAATAAATTTTTAGTAAAACAGAACATTTAGAACAGCAAAAAGCTTTCCAAAAACAACGGCAAAATTTCAAAACTAACGAAGGTTTTTGATATCAAAAACTACATAGCCAGATTCTTGAAAATAAATGATAATCAAATGCCTTGGTAGCTTCAACGTTTGGTCGCTATAGGTAATCAGAAGTACTAGTTACATTACAATTAATTTAGTTCACCATCTCTAAAAATATTTATAAAAATATCAAATGTTTAGTAGTAGTTTCTGAGATAATTGAACTTAAGGGACGAATAAAGCAAATGACAAAACAATGATAGAAAAATCACGTGTCAATAAAAACTGGTCACGTAGAAGACAAAATACGAAAGAAGACGTCAAGTTACTTTTAATTAAAAACAGTCACATGCACGAAAATCACGTGGTTAAGATAATCACGTGTTTTTTTTCGAGTGAAGTTTACAGTGTGGGCATTCAATGTGCTAACCAATCGCTGATGCCGAGCTGGTTAGCCAGAAGAATGAAATTCTATTAACACTATTTCTGAGGGCTTGTAACATGCCGAAGATATTTTTTATTCAAAAATCGTTTGTTGTCAAAGGCATCCTAAAATTCTCATTCAACATTGTAAGTATCTTCTGACGTAATAAAAGCCGATTTAATATCTAATCTTTAAAGATTGGTAAACGCTGCACACAACACCTTAAACAGATTTTTGTTTTAAGATTATTATTCTTATTCCAGTTTTAATTTTTTTTTAGTAAAATTATATTGAAATACCCTTATAGCTTAATAAACGTTTAAAGTAATTTATTGTCTCAAATAACAAGTTGAAACGTCTCTGTACTATTAAACTCTGTGTGTTGAGTCATGTTTACTGCAATTGATAGATATTACAAAGTAACTCTGCCTTATTTTCGAAAATGGTCATTTCTGCGTATCACATTTTGACCAAGCAAATCTTGTTGAATAAAAATATTTTGACAAAACTGGTCCTAATTTGCTTTATATGACCATAAAAATTCAAAAAAAGATATATCTTTTCATGTTTAATAAATAATCAGTTTTATTATAATTATCTACTTTAAGAGTGGTTCACAAACCCACATTTAATGACTTTGAACAATTGTTTTATATGAAGCTTTTCTTTCAAAATGGGTTGCCTTTTATTTAAATATTTCATTAATAGACTTTAAAATTTTGACTTTTTTAATAAAACTTATTTTTTATTAGTATATCTAAACAAGCACATATTTTCAAAATCAATCAGATTTTTGTTATTGTAGAATTTAGAAAATTCATAAATCACATTTTAAAAAGCCATTTTCTCTATACTTGATTGGCTTTTTACACATAACAAGTTTAACTTCCATCATTTTAATAGATATAAAGTTTTTGTTTAATTTTTCAATGCTTTTTTGGAAGTTTTTGTGATATTTAAACAAATGATTTCTATTTATTCAAACTAATTTTATAGTATTTAGAGGTTATCTTTTTCAGAATTTTATAGTACTTATATCTGTACAAAATTATTTCATGATTACAAAACATTTTCTTTTTAATAAACTTTATTGTTTATATCTTGGATAGAAATCCGATAGAAAAAAATAGAAAATTTTCTCTTATAAAGATGCTATAAACAAATTTTTGAATATTTTCAATTATTTTTTTATTTGATTATATGACTGCTTATATAAGAATTAGATTGAATGTTAATTATACCAAATAAGAGAATATTCTAAATAAATTAATTCACATTTAAATCATATTAGATTAGAATATTATATAAATATTTCTTTTTATTATATTAAAAAAAAATAGTTAACTTCTAATCTTGAAATTAAGAATAATTACTTCATTTTTAATCATTTTTTCTCATTGGAGAACTGACTAATGATATTTTTTCATTAAAAAAATTTATTTTATTTCTACCAATTATTATTTTAATTCTTTTTGTTTGTTGTCACCTTGTGAAAAAAAAGTTATTTGTTTTTGACTTTAAATGTACTGTTTTCTTTTTCGTTTTTGGACTCCATCTTTTATAATAAACTTATATCAAATTTTCTGTTAACATATTCTGCAGTTTTGAATATCATAAAATCTTGTGTTATATTTACTATATTTAATACATGGTTTCAGTATTTTACAAGGTATAATTAATTTGTTTATTTTTAGGTGGTTATAAGTTATCTATAAGTGTTTGTTTATATAAGTACTTGTTTCTAATTTTTTTACAAACTATGTAGGAGTTTTATATAAATAAGTTTGTTTTTCTTTGATTTTGTTGTATAATTACAAACAATGGAAACAACAATTTATTCAGATTTTAAAAAGATCTGTGAGAAGTAATATGTTGCTTTTATATTTTATTAAAAGAATAATATTTTCTATGATAAAATTATTATTTTCTATTGATGCATCTAGTTTATTTATATAATATTAAAAAATTTTACTGTAGAACTTTAATATATTAGTTACAACTAAGGTTCTGATGAATTTAAATATTAATATATAATTTTCAAGAAGTTATTTTCTTATATAAGCTTTTTGATTAACTCTTTGACAGCATTGTTGAAATAAGGCATAATCTTTGTACATATTGGTTAAATTTTGAATGATACTTAACTTCTAATCAATATACAAAACTGATAAATAATTTAGGTTTTATGTATTTTTCTTATATTGTTTTAAGATTCTTACCCTTTCTTTGCTTTGTTAGAGAGCTCTTTTCAATTTTATTTATAACATTCTATATTGTTAATTATTTTTCCATTTATTTTGATCAAACCACTCAAACATTTATTTCTGAGTAAAATTATTTTAAGAAAATAAAATGTTTTTAATTTTTATAAGCATAATTATTTATATTTTAGAAAGCGCTCTCTTTAACATACCTTTAAAAACATGTTAGAATAAATGTTGATACAAGGTGTTAAATATAAATACATTTTAAATTGTAGATTTATATAAGTGTTGTTTAATTAAAATGACTCACAATCTTTGATTAACTAATTGATTGTATGTTTATCTTCTTAATTCTTTGATTATTTTCTGTAAATTCTGATTTTAATAATAATTCAGTTTTCAAACTTTATTTTACTTTAATCAGAGTAATAAGCCTTTATAATCTTAAAATCGCTTGTTGGTGTCTTCATCAAATATTATCTTATGAAGTTTTAATTTACTTTCATTGTTTTTACTTCTGATCCTATAGAAAACTTTAAAACATCTGTGAATAAAATTTCTCTGTTTATAAAAACTTGTTTAAATGAACGCATTCAACTGTTATTATATTACTTATAATTATCATAATAAGGTACAAATCATTAGGATATCTACTAAACAGTTACATCATAAATTGATATAAAAATCTTTCAAATTGTTCATTTTTATATAATCAAAATGTATTTTATTTTAACTTCTATACTGTAAAATGCCTTTAAAACAATGAACTATGAAGTCAAATTTTAATTAGTATTAAAAATCCTTATAAATGCTAAATGCTTACTATTTGATTATTAAAATTAATTATTGACTGTACCTGTAATTACAGACTGTATCATAACTATTATTAATTAATAATCCTTTTTTGATTTTTAATTATAATTTTGTACTATAAATTTCTTTTTAACTAAAAATATGTTATTTTTATGTTTCTTCAAATAGTTCTCAGAAAATCAAAAAGAGCGTATATAGATGAAGATCATATAGAGATAAATTAGTTGTGTTTTATCAGCTTATTTCATCTCAATGAAGTTTTCAGATGATTTCATAAAGTAGTAACAGTAGAAGTAAAACTTATTCAGGTAAGCTTAGTTCTTGTTTGCAAATATGTTCTGTTAATTTATTACATTTATGAGTTTTTCACTAATATGATTAAAAAGTTAAATAATTGTCCAATAGGCTTTTTTTCGCCATTTTCGTATTTTCGTATTTTAACCTTCTTAAAGATGCTATTAAAACTTCAGGAAACCGTTTCATACCAATTGTACATCTCCAGATTAAATAATTGCCATCTCGTCTCATATAGTCCAACTGTTGTAAGTACAAAATGGTTTAACTTGCAATTAATTCTTCTGGAATTCTTTGAATGTAACTTAAGAATTGGAACTTGTGAATCAAATTAAGTAATCTTGGTGCTGAATTTGTACCAAAATGTATATATGATTTGCAAGAGATCTACATAGAGCTATACGATTCACTATCGCTAACAAATTTGTGAGACAACAAGATTGTGATTTGCTCTTGCGATTCAACTTTGTAGAAATAAGCAACTGTTTTATACTCTAAATTTCAGTCGCCTTTAAATTTAATTAAAAAACATCTTTCTCTACAAACTCACTAATAATCTAAAGTCAACAGGGTCAAATAACAAACGGCCTGACGACGGTGGTACAAATTTTGGACGATGATTGAATCAGTATAATGTGCAGCTTGGCATCATGATTTTAGCATCCTTGATGAATAACCGTTGATACCAGGACAGGTTGTATATAACTTAATACAAACTACAACTCAATTTATTCAGTGATTAAATCTTATTTATAGACAGCTGATTTCTCATGTAATTGTTGAGATTTTCTTTTTCTTGATTTCAAGGAAGAGCAGCTTATGGAAATCTGATGACAATCCTTCATCATAAAAAGGTACTTCTTTTGAAGTTCAATTTAATTTATATACTTTACCTAGAAGTTCATGTGTTTCAATATAAACTTATTATTTATATAATAAACTAACAACTTCTTAAAATTGCTTCAGCTTCATTTATCCTTTCAGAGTCAGCATCAATTCAAGTTATTTAACGACCTGATCTCAAGATTTTAATCATTTTCTAGGTAGCTATTTCAGTGATTACTATTTCCTTTTTATATTTCTATCTTCTGTTTCAGATATTTGTATCCAAAATTGATGTTATTCTTTTGTTTGTTTGGGAATACGATTCTATGAGGCTTTAAAAAGTTTGATTCTAAATGAGCGGATTAGTCTGATGATTGAGTCGGTTTCTTTCATCCTGTCAATTTTGTCTCGTTCTTTTTAGTTTTTCATCTCTTACATAAGTTTCAGTGAAACTTCTTTAACTTTTGTGAATTTTTCTTCCAGCAAAATTTCAAAATCATTAAAATAACAAAATGTTCGTTTGGAATTTCTAGATAATCAACTTCACAGATGACAACCACATTTGATTTGTAATTGTCCATTGAATTCAAAACTTTTTCATTTTTATGCACAGCCGTGGCTTTTAAGTAACCACTAATACCATTTTTCTTTTCAATACTAGCACAAGTCATCCTTTGATTACTAAATGAGCTCTTATCTGCCACCAGATCTGTTTTAGCACCTTGATCGTTATTCTTTCTTAATTTTGGTGCCAGAAAATAGATCTATTTAATTTTGAATGAAAATAAAATTTCATAATTTGCTTGACAGATTTCATTTCTAATGTTAGGTTTGTGCTAAAACATCTTTCTATAAAATGACATTAAACGAATAATTGAGACTTATGAATGAAACAACTAACACATACTCTTCGGAATGATAATTTACTGACTTTTAGCGATTAACTTAACTGTGAAATAACCAGTTGAGGTGTCTAGATGCTAGTATTATTAATATTTGACAGGTTAATATTTGACAAAGAAATCAATATAAAAATTTAATATCTAAAGAATTCATCAACAATCTTATACAATCTTGTTAGTGTGAGTTGCTCACAAAATTATATTATTAATCTACTTAAAAGTTTTTAAGTCATAGCAAATTTAAATTTGTTAAATGCAATCTTCAGTTCTTGTGAATAAACATATTTTGAACAATCAAATGTGAAAAGGATTTTTTACTTCGTATTTTTAGTAAAAAACTAATAAAACGTTTTGTTAAAATTTATTAGTTTTTAGATAAATGTTTAATATTTTTTTAAAGTGAATATCATATCTGTTGTAGAGTGATTGAAGTAAAATATTCAAAGATCTGAAGATTTTAATCTTACAGCCAGCTTCTGTTTTATAAACCATAATAAAAAGAGATTTTTGATTTTATTAATAGAGTTGTTTTTGAATCTAAATTTTTAAAGAATCTTTTTTGTACTTTTGAATGTTTTTTTCCAAAGTACTTTGGATCTTTTTTAAAGTTTATTAAAATCTAAGATATACTTTTTTCAGAAGTAAAATTTCAAACTATCATGCTTTTAAAATGTCTGAAAAGGTTGTTTTCAAATTGAAGTATCTTTTTTAAAAAAGCTTCAAATATAAGGATAAGAGATTAGCAGGAAATTTTGTAATTAAGATTTTTTCATGATTACACATTTAATGAATTACCTAAGTTACAACTTCATTTAAATTTACTTTAGTTACTACAGAAAAGTTCAAAACTTCGTTTACTATTTAAGTTCTTTTTTCGATATCAGTCTTTGTTTGTGACAGTGACCAACTTCAAGCGTTATACTTCTACTTTAGAGGCTTTTTCAATGATATTAAGTAGAATCTTGCAAGGTTGTAGAGATTTTATTAATAATCACCTAGTTAGTGGTTCCAATCTTGTAGAAAGTGCTCATTTGGTCGTATTTCAAACTATTGTACTTACTGCTAGGAATACTGCAGGAACTGCTAGTATTAGGTGTTATTTATATCTAAATTTTTGCTAGGAACATAGAATTTTAGCTTAGTTTGCCAATCTTTATCACTTCATAGTAATTGTTCTTAGCTAGTTTTTATCTATTTTTTGTTTTCACCGATTTCTGATGTTGCATATTTCTCTAAAATCCTTAAAGTTTGAATTCAATCTGTTTTGTAACTATCAATAACTTATCTTTATTATTTCTTGTTTTCATAAAAACGATCTTAAAAGAAACCCTACAATCATTGACAATAACAAACTTGTTAAAAACAACAATTTTGTTTGACTACAACTATAATTTGCTGAAAGCAATAAGTTTTTTACATAACCACTTTTTATGACAAAAAAAGCTTTTAACAACAAAAAATGTTTATTAACGATTTTTTACAGAGTTACATATGTTTGGCAGCAACAACCTATAAAAACTCATTCTATAAGCCTTACTTTAATTTATAATAATAAAATACTTTATTTTATAAATCCTTAGTATTATAGTATTTTACAGCTTTCATTTTTCAAAATTGGTGTTTTAAATCAATTATCGATTCCCACAAACGCCAGACGTAAACCAAATCGCCTGATATATAATCAAACTGTCTCCTGCAGTAGTTGGAGGTGCCACTTGTGACTACATCTAATTTGAGACAATTGTATTCGTAAATATGTTAGTCCATAAATATGCAAGCCTAAAAGTAAAAATAAAATAACACAAGTGGCACCTCTACGTACGGCGGGCTCATAGTTGTGTTAATACAATTGTGAGCAGCTGTTCGTTTTTGTTGTTTTTTAGCTACTTGCTAGTAGTAAAGGTTGTGAACAAACCACCAGTTATGTGAATCAAACAATAAAGTGAATAATTTTATTAAACAACTCAAATTTTGATTCAAGATTTTTCTTAAAATATTTAAATTTCTTATATGCTTTAGCAAGCCAGAATCCTACCCAACAAACTTATTTCGAGAAATGTTCTATCTATCTATTGAAGATCAACTTTTTAATTTGGCTTCGGTATAAATTATTTCTGATTGTTCAAAAATAATTAGAACAACACAGTTGAAGTCATTAGGATATGATTATAAAAAATTTCAAGCTTCATATTTAAGTTATGATTACAACAGAGAAAACGAAGATCTGCAAATGAGGCTGATTGATTAAACGGCAAAAAAAACAAAATTAAAAAATAAAGAAGAAAATGGTAAAAACAACAGCCACGATAATCATAATGAGAATAACTATATTTTCTTGAAAATTTAGACGTTTTCTGTAAAATTCTATTGCTTCTAAATTCACTTGTAACAAATTTTACAATGTGAAATTCAAACATCCTACAGAATAATAGTCAAAATTAAGGCTACAACAAACCATTCACTTTTTACCAGCTGTTAGTAAGCAATAACTAGCAACCAGCTACCATGATTCATTTACTTGGTAGCTATTTGATTGATTACTATTTCCTTTTTACATTTTTATCTTCCGTTTCAGATATTTGTATCCAAAGTTGATGTTATTCTTGTGTTTGTTTGGGAATACGATTCTATGAAGCTTTAAGAAGTTTTATCATAAATGAGTGGATTAGTCTGATGATTGAGTTGACTTCTTTCATCCTGTCAATTTTGTCTCACTCTTTTAAATTTCTATTTCATTTATTTAATTTCTAGATAATCAACTCCACAGATCACAACCACATTTGATTTGTAATTGTCCATCGAATTCAAAACTTTTTCATTTTTATGCCTATCCGTGGCTTTTAAGTAACCAATAATACCATTTTTCTTTTCAATGCTAACACAAGTCGTGCTTTCAATATTAAATGAGCTCTTATCTGTCACCAGATCTGTTGTTGCACCTTGATCGTTCTTCTTTCTTATTTTTGGTGCCAGAAAATAAATGTATGTCATTTTGACTAAAATTAAAATTTCATAATATGCTTAACAGATTTTATTTCTAAGGTTAGGTGTGTGCTAAAAAACATTTTATAAAATGAAAATAAACGAGTATTTTAGATTAAGAGAATAAAAAACTATTATTATTCATTTAAGAATAATAGCTTAATGAAACAATTTCTTGCGTTTAACATGACTGCTGAAAACGTCAAATGGAAGTTTATATATGCTAGTGCTGTTGTTAATTAATTTCAAAATTGTCAATGAAAAACACCGACAACAGCTTAACAGCTACGAAAGATTTGTAAAACGTATCCTTTTTATGTTTATACATTTATTGTCTAGATTTTCATTTCGATATCTGTCTTTTTTTTTGTGATAGTCATCATTAACAAATAGACCTATACCTCATAAGTTTTGTCAACGGTATTAAATAGACTATTGCATGGTTTAGTAGTTTTTATTTAATAGCAACCAGTTATCGATTCCAACCTTATTAAGAGCACTGTTTAAGTCAATAATACCATACTTATTGCTACGAATACTGCAGTAACTGCTAGTATTTAGTATTATTGATATTTAAAAATTTGTTAGCGACATAAGATTTTAGTTTGCTTTGCCAATCTTTATCACTATTTAGTATTTCTTAGTAGTTAATTTTAAACTATTTTTGGTTATCAACGTTAATTGATGTTCTCAAAACTCACTAAAGTTTGAATTGAAACTGTCTTGTAACTATCAAAAGCTTATCTATATTACTTCTTGTTTCTTTTTAACAACTATCTTAAAAAACTATTATTTATCGATAGTAACTAACTTAGAAAAATTACAAAATTGTTTTTTTACAGCTATAGTAAGTTTTTGAAAAGAACAAATTTTAAAACAGAAATATTTAAACAAAAACTTTTTTTGACAATAATTTTCTTCGCCAACAAAAATTATAAACAAACTTTTATGACAATAGTAAACTTTTCAGTAGTAACTATTTTTTGATAACAACAAACATTTTTGCAGCGACAATGTAAGAATGCTCAGTCTATTTTAGTATTTTACAGCTTTCATCGTATCGGAAACGCTGCTTTAAATGAGTTATCGACTCCCACAAATACCAAACTTAAACCAAATCGTCTGTTATATAATCAAACTGTTACCTGAGGCTATTGGAGGTGCCACTTGTGATAAGGAAGCATTTGAAACAATTGTATTCCAATAAGTGTCAAAAAAAGTGTATATAACCGGTGAAGGTTATCACAGGGGGCACCTCTACGTACGGCAACACTCAAACATTAGCCCACAACGTGGGCCAATGGTTGTGTGTTGCTGTGCACTTTTTAAATGTTTTTCAGCTACTTGATAGTCAGGGCTGTGAGTAACCCAACTAAATAATTTTATTAAATAGTTAAAATCCAATACAATATTTTTCTACAAATAAAACTTTTTCAAAATGTTTATTTTGCTTTAGTAAGCCAACAACTTTTATCTTACAAACTTATTTTAAAATGAGTTTTATCCATCTATTGAATTTCAGCTTTTTAATTTGTTTTGTTGAATACCTTATTTTTCTTCGTTTAAAAGTAATGAAAAAAGTTAAAAATAAAAATGTGTTTCTATACAAAAAAAATATTAAATATTTATTAAAAGTTAAAAAAAGAAAATGCTGAAAATTTTGAATAACAAAAAGAAGTTGGTTTTGAATAAATAGAAGTTATTTCGTCAAAGTAATTCGCTCAAAGAGGAAGTCATTCTAAGAAGTAGTGAAGTCATCAAATCTTTTTAGTTTGAAGAAGAATTCGAGTTTTGTGGACAGTAAAGGATGAAACAAATTAGAAGATTCAACTTACGAAATTTCTGAAAAATTTAGCTCATTTGATTGTCTACTTCAAAATCAAGACAACTTTTCGTAATTACATTTCAACAAATACAAAAGAAATGATATGCGTCACATGACAACATTAGGCTGTGATTATAACAGAGAGAACGAATGACTGCAAAGACAAGAGGCAAAGAATGATTAAAATTAGAAAATATACAAGAAAGTTGTCAACAGACATAACAATGATAATGAGAATAATTTTTTCATCTACAAGTTAAAGTTTTTAGTGAACAATTTAATGTTTTTTCTTTTTTAATTTCAAATGTGAAATTTGAAAGTCCTAAAAAGTAATTTTGAAAATAAAAGCCACTAGCAACCATCCACTTGTTACAAGATGTTACCAAAAATTCACTGACAACCAGTTGTAACTCACGTGATAAAACGACAAATCAGTTGAGTAGACGTCAAGTTACACTAGAACATAAAAAGTCACGTGAACAAAAAACACCGCTCACTTATTTTTTTCGAGTAAAGTTTCAAGTCTCCAAATTCAAAAATTGTAGAAAAAGAAAAAAAGAAACAATTAAATAATCAAACCAAAGCTACCGTTTTGCAAATACGTCATCAAAAGTGCTAGAAGAAAGAAGAAAAAACCTGTTGTAAAACCATCATCATCACTATATCTAAGAACATGTCAAAATGCTTTCGGATGCTAATTACTTGATGATCTCACTGTGGCACTCTTTGGTAACATTAAACACTTATTATATCTGCTGCATGTTTATGATAATCTGAGTCATTTAATGATTACGTCATCTGGACTAGAGAATTGCTTTTTTTGCTTCATCTTTGCTAAAGTCATTTCAGAAAAGACCCTAGAACAGTTTGATAGCTTTATCAGCAGGAAAAAACTAATGTTAACTGAAAAATATAATATTAGGCGCTGACCAATCAATGTGGCCAAGCTGGTTAGGCGGAAGAGTAAAAATCCATTAACACTACTTTTGTAGGTTGAAATCAGGTCGAAAATGTATTTTTCATTTATTGTCATTTGTCATCAAGCCTACAAAATTCATTTTCAAATTTTAAAGTCTTTGTTTTGTCGTAATAGAAGCTGGTAGAATAGGTAAGGTTTTAAAAAAGGTAAATGTTGTACACATTACCTAAAATAGATTGTTGTTTCTGAAATAGTCAAAAACAGTTTAATAATTTTATAAAGTAAATTTTCGAGAAAAAATACATGAAACATTTCTTAGAAATTTCACTTAAAACTATGAAAACTCTGTAAGGCGCTGAATATTGCTCCATTTTCTAATAACTTGTTTTTATTTTAAAAAAATTTAAAACAAACATTAAACTTCATAAGCATTTAAATTAATTAAATGTTTTGCATTGCAAGAAAAAATATTTTCCCTCTGCTTTGTAAATGAAGTTTACTGGAATTAAATTAAGATATAACAAAGTAACTCAGCATAATTTTCAAAAATGTTTCAATCATTTCTGATATGTATAACTTCCCGCTTATTTTCATAAGTTTTTCTTTTGTCTTCTTTATCATTATCGATCTTCAAAACTTAAATATTTAATTCAAAAGTTTTGTTGTTAATTTTTAAAATTTTAAAACAATCTTTTTGAACAAAAACATTTTGACTAAGCTGGTTTTAATGACGGTTTTAAACCATAAAATTAAAAAATTAACAATAACATCTACAAAATTTGTATAAATAAACAGCTTTATAAAAATAATCTATTTTAAGAGTATTTTACTAAGCAAGTAAAATAATTTTTAACTGTTATTATAAATGAATAATTTATTTTAAAACTGCATTGTGTCTTATATAAAAATTACCGTAAAAGTCATAAAATTTTATACTTAATATATTTATGAAATCTTTATTTTTTTGATATAACTAAACAAGTATACTTTTGAATATAAATAAATTAATGCTTTTGTAGCAATTCAAAACAATTATTAACTTCTTTAAAAAAAGCCATAATCTCCATACTAATCGATTTTTGTTATTGCCTTAGTTTAATTCTTATTTTAAAATACAATTGTTATTATTTTTGAAGGTGTCAAACTTTTTCTATATAAGCTTAATGATTTTTCTTATAAGTTTGCATGTATTTTGATTTATATTAATCTCTTGATAATTATTCTATATTATTATTCAATTTTTTTGTATCCAAACTTTTTAATATTTACATCTTTATAAAATTATTTCATAATGAAAATACGTTTTTCTTTTTAAAAACTTAACTGTTTAGCTCCTGGATGTGACTCGGATTGAAATCTCCTTTAAAAAGAGTTGATTACTTTTTTCTTGTCAAGATGCTACATATAAATGTTTATATTTTTCCATTATAGATTCTTTCAAGAATTGTTAATTGAAATAATTTTTTAAATTGTATATTTATTTATTTGATTTTATTTTTATTTAAAGGAAAAGCTATCCTTGGCTGTACATTTTTTTCAACTTCTTTATTAATATATTTTGTTGTTTTAAATATTGTATACTTTTATGTTTTATTTATTATAATCAGGTTTTATCATTTTATACTTTTACTCTATAAATATATTTTATATCTAATTCTTGCAGAATTGAACATCAATAAAAATAGTTTTAATTAATAGTTTTGATTTTATCAATGCTAGGTAAGTAATTAAAATAAATGTTGATTACTAAAATAATAAGTGTTTAAGTTAACTTGATTCACTTACATATAAGTTATTAAAATTTAGATTTGTGTATAAGTGTTTCATTTTGTTACATTTATAATAAGTGGCTGTGTTAATATTTGTTTTAAAGATGATAATATTCTATTTAAAAAAGATTTCTCAACAAAGTCTTGATAAATAATATCTTTTTCAAATAAAAATTAAGTTCTATTTCTTCCAATCACTATTGCAAATATTTTGTGCTTTAATAATTTGATTCAAATAATTATTTATTGTTGGCTTTCAAAATATTGTTTTTCTTAGTTTTTGAACTTTTGCTTTTAGATAATTTAAATTAAAGTCGAAATCACTAATAATTCCTTTTTATTCAAATTAATGAGTCAAAATATTATACCAATTTATCTTTAAAACTTTTACAGTTATCCAAAATCATTGGTTAAAGTTATATATACAACTTAAAGATCCTACAAAGTCATTTCAACTCATTTTGTGGTGGTAATGTAAGTACATTTTTTAAACTTGAAAGTAATTCTTACTGATCTATAAAATAGAATTTAAGATATTTAATTATCAGTTTGATGATGCGTTTTCAAGCAAAACTTTAATGACCACTATTAAAGTGAAAATATATGATTTGTATTTTTTATAAACAGCACTTTTGATCATCCAACACAAAATTTAAAAGTTAAACAAATTGTGATTTGCTCTTACTGCTCTTAACTGTCCATGTGGTGGAAGCGAACAACTATTTTCATAAAACATGGTATCTTTGTTTATAAAGTTAATCTAAAAGATTTTTTCAACTAGTGATGAAATTGACTGATCTGAGTCATCACACCTAACAAACAACTAGACATCAGTGTTACAAATTTCCTGGGCATCTTTGATGACAAACTCTTGAGACTTGAACAGGTGTTTGTAGATCACTTATGACTATTACTCAGTTCATTCATTAACTAAATTTTATCCATTGACAGCTACCAACTGGTATCTTTGATGAGATTTGGTTTTCTTCTTTACATTTCAAAGATCTTATTGAAGTCTGATGTCAAGTCAATGTTAGGAAATGGTAATTATTTTAAATATTTATCTTTTGTTTATATATAAACTGGTTTACAATAATAGAGATAAGAAGAAGACTTAAACCTTTTTTCATTATAAAATCTGTAACTTTCATTTAAAAAATATATCAACTCACTAAACATGCTGCCAGCTTCATTTGTCGTTTCAAAGTCAGCAGCAAAATTATGTTGTTGGAATAACTTAGTGATATAAACATAGTTAATTCCATTAGTGAAATCACAAACATTTCATAAGTCAATAGAAGAAAATTTTTAATTTAACAAACAAAACTCGAATTAATCTATTTGTAAGAACTTTAATTGTTTCGTTAATTTCAAACTCATTAGATAAACAATATTTAAAATTATTTTTAATTATAGTAGTTGATCATCTAAACCATCTCAAATATTTTCAGGATTCAAAATAATGCGGAATGGATTCCATCTAATATAAATTAGAAACTTATTTAGATTCCCAATTTTCAGTGTGAAAACGTTGGAAGGTATTTTTAAAATGTGATAACTACTGATAACAGATGATCGTATTCAGAAAATTTATGTCTTCTAAGTTGATATAACTTGAGGGAGGGACTAATGGAGAAAAAGTCATCAAACTGTAGATCAATTAGGTGGTGAATAATTTTAAAAATCAGAATAAGGTCGTATTTAATTCTTCGGATTTCGTAAGTATCTAGATTGAAGAAGCTGAGACGATGCTTATAACTCTCGTATTTGTTATTAAGTTTCCTGCAAATCAATCTCGTAAATGCTGCCTGAACAGATTCGATTTTTCTGATATCACCAACTTGATATGGCATCCATGCACTGACATTGTATTCAAGAATAAGGCGTATGTACAGTTTGAAAAGGTTGACGTAAAACCATGGATCTTTAGAATTAAAAGTCTTTATGATGAGGTGGACAAGCTTGATAGATTTTCTTAAGATTCTGGAAACATAACTGTGCCATTTGAAGTCAGATGTCAGAGTAATGCCGAGGTCTATGACTGAGGATATTCGTTCAAGAATAGATCCATTGATGCAGTATTGGTTGCTGAAGTTGGCAGCTGGCTTACAGGAGAATGTTATAACTTCAGACTTTGTTGGCTGGATTTTAAGTTGCCAATTCGCAGACCAGTTTTCTACAATATTTAGTGCAGTTTGGAGTTTTGAGTGAGAACGATTTCATTTTTTAGCCCGGAAATTTCATAAAAACTAAAAGAAAATTTAATGTGGCTTCTATAATAATTTTTACAAAAAATTAACATCAAAGCAAATGTTAAAACAATGAGCAACAATTAATATGATAATAAAGGCTGGCGATGTGGATGCAAGCCAAGTAAGAAAACGACAACCTTCGTGGAAAGACGATAATTTGGTTTAAAAGAAGTCAGATTCTGTGACAAAAAGTCATGTGAACGACAAGTCAATAGAGAAGATGACAGATCGAGTGGAAAGGCGAAATAATATGTGAATCACAAATGACGCACAGTACGAGTCACGTGAATCAGAAGTCATCTTGAAAACATGCTTAATTATTGCTTTTGGATTGAAGTTGCAAATGTCGAAATTCAAATTTGTAAAAAATAATTAATCAAACAATAGAATCAACTAAGTAGTTAATAAATTGCAGTTATGTCTTCAAACACAAGGAAAGAAATTCAAATAAACAGCTTTATTATAACAATGTATTTTAAGAGTATTTACCAAACCAGGTTAAATAATATTTAACTGTAGTGTTAAATGAATAATTTTTTTTATAACTGCATTGTGTCTTATATAAATATTTCCATAAAAGTCATAAAGTTTTAAATTTTTTTTATTTATGAAATCTCTTTTTGTTGATAAACCTAAACAAGTATACTTTTGAATATAAATAAGTTAATGCTTTTGCAGCAATTCAAAACAATTATTAACTTCTTTTAAAAAAAGCCATAATCTCCATACTTTTCGATTTTTGTTATTGCCTATTAAGTTTAATTCTTAATTAAGATACAAATGTTTTATTTTTTAAAGTGTCAAACTTTTTCTATATGCACTTAATAATTTTTCTTATAAGTTTGCATGTATATTAATTTATATCAATCTATTCATAATAACTGTTGATTATTAATCCAGTTTCTTATATAAAAACTTTTTATTTCTTACATCTATATAAAATTAGTTCATGATGAAAAAACGTTTTTGTTTTCACAAGCTTAATTGTTTACCTCCTGGATATGACTATGATTAAAATGTTTTTAAAAAGAGTTGATTACTTTTTTCTTGTCAAGATGCTATATATAAATGTTTATATTTTTCCATTATAGATTCTTTCAAAAATTGTTAATTGAAATGATTTTTTAAATTGTATATTTAATTAATTGATTTTATTTTTATTTAAAGGAAAAACTTTTCTTGGCTGTACATTTCTTTCAACTTCTCTATTAATCTATTTTGTTGTTTTAAATATTGTATACTTTTATGTTTTATTTATTATAATCAGGTTTTATCATTTTGTAGATTACAATTTTATACTTTTACTCTATAAATATATTTTATATATAATTCTTGCAAGATTGAACATCAATAAAAATAGTTTTAATTAATATTTTTGATTTTATCACTGCTAGGTAAGTAATTAAAATAAATGTTGATTACTAAAATAATAAGTGCATAAGTTAACTTGATTCACTTACATATAAGTTATTAAAATTTAGATTTGTGTATAAATGTTTCATTTTGTTACATTTATAATAAGTGGCTGTCTTAATATTTGTTTTAAAGATTATAATATTCTATTTAAAAAAGATTTCTCAACAAAGTCTTGATAAATGATATCTTTTTCAAATAAAAATTAAGTTCTATTTCTTCCAATCACTATTGCAAATATTTTGTGCTTTAATACTTTGATTCAAATAATTATTTATTGTTGGCTTTCAAAATATTGTTTTTCTTAGTTTTTGAACTTTTGCTTTTAGATAATTTAAATTAAAGTCGAAATCACTATTAATTCCTTTTTATTCAAATTAATGAGTCAAAATATTATACCAATTTATCTTTAAAACTTTTACAGTTATCAAAAATCATTGATTAAAGTTATTTATACAACTTAAAGATCCTACAAAGTCATTTCAACTCATTTTGTGGTGGTATTGTAAGTACATATTTTTAACTTGAAAGTAATTCTTACTGATTTATAAAATAGAATTTAAGATATTTAATTATCAGTTTGATGATGCGTTTTCAAGCAAAACTTGATTCAAGCAAAACAAATTAAAGTGAAAATATATGATTTGTATTCTTTATAAACAGCACTTTTGACCATCCAACACAAAATTTAAAAGTGAAACAAATTGTGATTTGCTCTTACTGCTCTTAACTGTCCATGTGGTGGAAGCGAACAACTATTTTCATAAAACATGGTATCTTTGTTTATAAAGTTAATCAAAGATTTTTTCAACTAGTGATGATGGGACTGATCTGAGTCATCACACCTAACAAACAACTAGACATCAGTTTTACAAATTTCCTGGGCATCTTTGATGACGAACTCTTGAGACATGAACAGGTGTTTGTAGATCACTTTTGACTATTAATCAGTTAATTCATTAACTTAATTTCATCCATTGACAGCTACCAACTGGTATCTTTGATGAGATTTGGTTTTCTTCTTCACATTTCAAGGATCTCATTGAAGTCTGATGTCAAGTCAATGTTAGGAAAAGGTAATTACTTTAAATATTTATCTTTTGTTTATATATAAATTGATTTACAATAATAGAGATAAGAAGAAGACTTAAACCTTTATTCATTATATAATCTGTAATTTTTATTTAAAAAATATATCAACTCACTAAACATGCTGCCAGATTCATTTGTCGTTTCATAGTCAATTCACAGCAAATTGATGTTATTTTAAGAATTTAGTGATAAAAACATAATTAATTTCATTAGTGAAATCACAAACATTTTATAAGTCAATAGAAGAAAATTTTTAATTTAAAAACAAAACTCGTATTAATCTATTTGTAAGAACTTTAATCGTTTTGTTAATTTCAAACTCATTAGATAAACAACATTTATAATTATTTTTAATTATAGTAGTTGATCATCTAAACCATCTCAATTATTTTCAGGATTCAAAATAATGCGGAACGGATTCCAGCATCTTCGGCTCTAATATAAATTAGAAGTTAAATTAAATAACCAAGTTTCAGTGTGAAAACGTTGGAAGGTATTTAAAAAATGTGAGGACTACTTGTAACAGATGATCATATTCAGAAAAGTAAATAAATTAACCTTTCTAAGAAGATGGTGGTTCGAATGAAAGAAGCTGTAGATCTTATGGAATCTGGTAAATCTAGATGTTAGTCTTACTACAAGCCTTGCCGAGTTGGAGTTGCTTTTAGAATCAGCAAATATTCTGTATTAATCTCATATTCTAAAGCTACATTTCAAATCAGCAGATTAGATGTTAGTTGTGAGAAATAGTTTTCTATCTGGGGTTAATTTATCTTATCTTGAACACTGCTTTTTACAGTTTGCTATTTAAGTCGTGATAAGACTTTACTATTTATTTTATACTTGATTATCTTTCATTTTGAATAAAACTTTTATTTTATGATACTTTAAACTTTTTTTATAATTCTTCAAGCAGCTCTTCTTAAACCCAAATTGATGTGATTCATGTTTTAGTTTGGCTTTTGATAATAATTTGAGATTACGATTCTAAAACGACATTATAAACGTTTTCCACAAATGATTATTTGTTATTTAAGATTACGATTCTAAGAAGCTTTAGCAAGTTAGGTCATAAGTTAGTTAATTTTATTTGCTAAATGAGTCCAATCAATCTCATCACTTCACCTTCGTCTCTTTTTTGTTTTTAGTTTTTGCGCTCTTAGATAAGTTTCAATGTATTTCTGCTCACTTCTGTGAATTCTTCTTCCAACTTAGTTTTCAATTCTTTTTGATACAGCAAATTTTTTTTAGATTTTTAGCTCTCTAAATGAAAACTACCTTTGATTTATTGTAGTCTTCTTGATTAGAGCTTTTATAGTTTTTCAGCTACAATCGAGTTTTTCTAAACAATAAATTTATTTTTTATCTCTGCTTCATCTTCTTATCAAACAAGTGAAGCTTTAAATCCTTAATGATTTTTTATTCGCCACCAGAATTGTTATGTCAACTTCATTTTCATTTTTTCTCATCTTTAGTTCCAGAGAAATAGTCTCTGCAGATTTGACTGAAAATAAATCTACAAATAGATAAAAAACTGTTAGTTTTCTGACATTCCGTGGTGATGTAATTGGTTGAATCTTTCATGCCTTAAAATTATCATTTTTAGGTTTAATTTGTAATAAACAATTATAATCAATCTGTTAATTAGTTTCATTATCTTACATCTGAAGAACCTATAGAAGATCAAATTGTATCGCAAGGAAAGTGAGAGATATGGAATATAATTTTGACTTATAAAGTATAGAGTCTGAAATCAGTTAAATCTTACTATCAAAGGGCGATATATAGTTTAAACTACAAGTTTCAGTATAAGTCGAAGCAACTACTTAGTACTTTGTCTCAACTCGTCATTTCTTAAAGTAAATTTATTGATTTGTAGCACTACAGACCTTTGTGTATCTGAATCTTAAATACTAAACTATCAAAAAGGTTAAAACCAGTTTAATACAAATGATAATAGCGCTGAAAACCTGGTAACAATTAGAAGTCTACAAAAAGAAGAATTAAATTATTTAATTTCGAGTTTCACATAATCAACCAGTTTGCAGCCCTTACTACAAATCTTGTTGATATTAAAAATAAGATTTTTTTCACTGCTATGAAAAATAAGAATTTAAATTTAGACATTTAATTTGATTTGGTTTACCAAGTAACCCGAAAATTTCGTAAAAATAAAAATAAAATTTAATGTGGCTTCTAAAATAATTTTAAAAAAATTGACATTAAAGCAAATGTTAAAACAATGAGCAACAATTAATATGATAATAAAGGCTGGTGATGTGGATGCAAGCCAAGTAAGAAAACGACAACCTTCGTGGAAAGACGATAATTTGGTTTAAAAGAAGTCAGATTCTGTGACAAAAAATCATGTGAACGAGAAGTCAATAGAGAAGATGACAGATCGAGTGGAAAGGCGAAATAATATGTGAATCACAAATGACGCACAGTACGAGTCACGTGAATCAGAAGTCATCTTGAAAACATGCTTAATTATTGCTTTTGGATTGAAGTTGCAAATGTCGAAATTCAAATCTGTAAAAAATAATTAATCAAACAATAGAATCAACTAAGTAGTTAATAAATTGCAGTTATGTCTTCAAACACAAGGAAAAAAATTCAAATAAACAGCTTTATTATAACAATGTATTTTAAGAGTATTTTACCAAACCAGGTTAAATAATATTTAACTGTGGTGTTAAATGAATAATTTGTTTTATAACTGCATTGTGTCTTATATAAATATTTCCATAAAAGTCATAAAGTTTTAAATTTTTTTTATTTATGAAATCTCTTTTTGTTGATAAACCTAAACAAGTATACTTTTGAATATAAATAAATTAATGCTTTTGCAGTAATTCAAAACATGTATTAACTTCTTTTAAAAAAAGCCATAATCTCCATACTTTTCGATTTTTGTTATTGCCTATTAAGTTTAATTCTTAATTAAGATACAAATGTTTTATTTTTTAAAGTGTCAAACTTTTTCTATATGCACTTAATAATTTTTTGTAGAAGTTTGCATGTATACTAATTTATATCAATCTATTCATAATAACTGTTGATTATTAATCCAGTTTCTTGTATAAAAACTTTTTATTTCTTACATCTATATAAAATTAGTTCATGATGAAAAAACGTTTTTATTTTCACAAGCTTAATTGTTTACCTCCTGGATATGACTATGATTAAAATGTTTTTTAAAAAGAGTTGATTACTTTTTTCTTGTCAAGATGCTACATATAAATGTTTATATTTTTCCATTATAGATTCTTTCAAAAATTGTTAATTGAAATGATTTTTTTAAATTGTATATTTAATTAATTGATTTTATTTTTATTTAAAGGAAAAGCGTTTCTTGGCCGTACAATTTTTTCAACTTCTCTATTAATCTATTTTGTTGTTTTAAATATTGTATACTTTTATCTTTTATTTATTATAATCAGGTTTTATCATTTTGTAGATTATAATTTTATACTTTTACTCTATAAATATATTTTATATCTAATTCTTCCAAGATTGAACATCAATAAAAATAGTTTTAATTAATATTTTTGATTGTATCACTGCTAGGTAAGTAATTAAAATAAATGTTGATTACTAAAATAAAAAGTATATAAGTTAACTTGATTCACTTACATATAAGTTATTAAAATTTAGATTTGTGTATAAGTGTTTCATTTTGTTACATTTATAATAAGTGGCTGTGTTAATATTTGTTTTAAAGATGATAATATTCTATTTAAAAAAGATTTCTCAACAAAGTCTTGATAAATGATATCTTTTTCAAATAAAAATTAAGTTCTATTTCTTCCAATCACTATTGCAAATATTTTGTGCTTTAATACTTTGATTTAAATAATTATTTATTGTTGACTTTCAAAATATTGTTTATCTTAGTTTTTGAACTTTTGCTTTTAGATAATTTAAATTAAAGTCGAAATCACTATTAATTCCTTTTTTATTCAAATTAATGAGTCAAAATATTATACCAACTTATCTTTAAAACTTTTACAGTTATCAAAAATCATTGATTAAAGTTATTTATACAACTTAAAGATCATACAAAGTCATTTCATCTCATTTTGTGGTGGTTTTGTAAGTATATTTCTTTAACTTGAAAGTAATTCTTACTGATTAAAAAAATGGAATTTAAGATATTTAATTATCAGTTTGATGAAGCGTTTTCAAGCAAAACTTTAATGACCACTATTAAAGTGAAAATATATGATTTGTATTTTTTATAAACAGCACTTTTGACCATCCAACACAAAATTTAAAAGTGAAACAAATTGTGATTTGATCTTACTGCTCTTAACTGTCCATGTGGTGGAAGCGAACAACTATTTTCATAAAACATGGTATCTTTGTTTATAAAGTTAATCAAAGATTTTTCAACTAGTGATGATGGGACTGATCTGAGTCATCACACCTAACAAACAACTAGACATCAGTGTTACAAATTTCCTGGGCATCTTTGATGACAAACTCTTGAGACTTGAACAGGTGTTTGCAGATCACTTTTGACTATTACTCAGTTCATTCATTAACTAAATTTTATCCATTGACAGCTACCAACTGGTATCTTTGATGAGATTTGGTTTTCTTCTTCACATTTCAAGGATCTCATTGAAGTCTGATGTCAAGTCAATATTATATCTAGGATATCAACTCACTAAACATGCTGCCAGCTTCATTTGTCGTTTCATAGTCAGCAGCAAATTCATATTATTTGAACAATTTAGTGATATAAACATAATTAATTCCTTTAGTGAAATCACAAACATTTTATAAGTCAGTAGAAGAAAATTTTTAATTTAACAAACAAAACTCGTATTAATCTATTTGTAAGAACTTTAATCGTTTTGTTAATTTCAAACTCATTAGATAAACAATATTTAAAATTATTTTTAATTATTGTAGTTGATCATCTAAAGCATCTCAAATATTTTCAGGATTCAAAATAATGCGGAACGGATTCCAGCATCTTCGGCTCTAATATAAATTAGAAACTTATTTAGATTCCCAATTTTCAGTGTGAAAACGTTGGAAGGTATTTTTTAAATGTGATAACTACTGATAACAGATGATCATATTCAGAAAATTAAACAATTGAATGTTTCTAAGAAGATGGTGGTTCGAATGAAAGTAGCTGTAGATCTCAAGGAATGTAGTAAATTTGCATAATGGTCTTACTACCAACTATGCCGAGTTGTAGTTGCTCTTAGAATCAGTAAATATCCTGTAATAATCGCCTATTCTAAAACTACAACATGAAAATTTTAGACATTAAATTTGATTTGGTTTACCATGTAACCCGGAAACATTTGTAAAAATAAAAAGAAAATTTAATGTTGCTTCTAAAATAAGTTTTTATAAAAAATTGACAAAAAAGCACAAGATAAAACAATGAGCAACAATTTATATTGTAATGAAGGATAGATGACAAGTCAAGTGAGGAAACGACAACCCCTCTGGAAAGACGAGAACTTTGATGAGAAGAAAAATTTTGTGACAACAAGACATGTGAAAGATAACTCAAGTGAACAGACGACAAGTCATTTAAAAGAGAACAAGTGAAGACGAAAAATGATGTGAATCACAAATCACAGAGAAGTGAATCAGAAGTCATTTTGACGACTTATTTATTGTTTTTGGAGTAAAGTTGCAAATGTCTAAATTAAAATTTGTAAAGATTTATTAAACAAACTATAGAATCCATTAAGTAGTTAATAACTTACATTTATGTCTTCAAGTATACAAAAACAACAAGAGAAGTACCTGTAGTTCAACCACCATCTCCTCTCATGAAGTTCCCGGATGGTATTCACTTGCTAACATCATTGACAGTTATTTTTCGCCATTTAATACATGCTTTATATGATGCGCATCTATAATTTTTATAATTTAATTGGTGATGGCGTCATAAGGACTACAGTATTTGGCAACTAGCACCAGCAGTGAAAATAGTTGGTTATCTATTTTTGCTATTCTCCTGAATGTCTTCCATCTCAACCCAAACTTGGTTATCTAATAAGAAACTAGTTTCAAATTATCGTCAAATTTTATTTTTATCTATTACCATTTGTTTTGTTGATAAAGTTTAAATATTAAAAGTAATTAAAAATAAGTTAAAACAATTAAAAATAAAATTGATTAGTTTATCTAAAATTTTTAAGAATTCTTATTTAAAGTCAAATAGTCTATCAGCGATCCATTGTGGCCTAAAGGGCAGGACAATAGAGTTGATATGCGCTGCGTGTTACATGCGCAAGTTTGAATCCTACCAACTACCTTTCATTAATTTGATTATCAAAAAATTGTATTAGGAAGATATCCATTTTGTAATAAAAATACAGTAGCTACGAGGTAAAAGCTAGAAACTTCGCTTTTATTTTTATGTTTGTTTTGTGACGTTTCAAAAGCCGTAATAATGGATAAACCTATTTAAACATTAAGTAAGTATATAAAAAGTAAACATATCCCTTAAACATTACCCTAATTAGATTTTTTGTCATTAAGTATGCCAAATAAAAATCAAGCAGAGTTTTAAAATTCTAAAAATTAAATGTTTTGAAAATTTTTAGAATTTTGTTTAAACTAAAAGAACTCTTATATTTAAGGGCTGCGAGGCAAAACACTTAAATTTTTCCCATCTCTTTTAATATTTTTATTATTTATACGAAAAAACAAAAACGAAATTTGTGCATCATTAACATTGTTATTTGTTTGTTTTATTTGCCGAAAAAAAACATATAGAACTAATTACGTGACTACTTATTATTTTACTTCTTATTTCAGGGTTAAAGTTTTGATAAAAAATTAATTTTTTTGGTTCACAGTTAGTTGAGCCAAATTCAAAACAATTAATACTTCAAAAAATATGTTTATTTGTTAAGTTTGTTAAGTTTATAACTGAATTAGTTTTAAATTAAAGTTTTATCAGAAATCTAGTTTTAACATAATTAATATGATTTATGAAAAGGGTGTCTATTCTGCGCTGTTGTTTAAATTTAAGGTTTCAATTTTACAAATAACAAACATTGAAAACCAATTACTGTTAAAAACATGAATTTGCTAAACATTTTCGAAAATATTCATTATTAGTTTATAAAGAAAATTATAACTTATTTTTAGCATCTTTTTAAAAAAAGTAAAGTATTTTTTCCTTCTAGAAAAATCTATAGAGATGTTTTTTTCAATAGATGAACATTGGTTTTTTATTTAGTTATTAGAAAAATAAGAAACTGAGACATTTTTTGAAAGTTTTGAAAATAAAACATGATTTCTCGGATTAAAATAGAATGAAATCTATGCTATTTGTTTACTGACGTCATTAATTTCAAAATAAATAACGATTCCAACATATACAACGATTCTAACATCTGCTCTTGATGTTTTAATCTTGTGCAAATCATAAAAACTTCCTTTTTGTAATTTGTTACTGATCTTAATAACTTTTAGATTCGCTTTTCTTAGATTTTTGCTACTTTTAAATTAAATAGGTCAAAAGATTCGTTTTAAACACAATTGTTCTTAATTCTAACTTTATAAGGTAAACAACCATTCACATGATTAGATTGTATTCTGGGTGAATCAAAGATCACGACAGCTTATGTGGATTACAAGTCACGTGAAAGGCAAGTCAAGTTAAAAAGAAACTTTTTGTGATTGAAGTTTTAAATGTCCACATTCATAGTTTGATAAAAGTTTTTAGTAATAAAATAATGGATTAAAAAACTAGCTATTTACCATTTCGCAACTATTTCACCAGATGCCCAGAAAATAAGATACATTTGTTGTTAAGCTTTCATAGCCATATTCATGAAGTTCTCCAATTCTATTTGTTTGATGATATGACGTTTCTCGATGCTTTTTAACGTTTGCTTCGTCTATTGCATATCCATGACGTCAGTAGATCGGTAATGACATCTATAGGACTAAAGAATTTTGCATATATCACAACCGCTGAAGTTAGTTAGTGATCTGCTCTTGATATTCTCCAATAAGTCTTTTAACACCAACTTGTTTACTGCTGATCTAACTTCCGCTGGGTGGCGATAAGATTCAATGCTCTATCAAATATAATAATATCAAAAACTAATCATCATCATGATGGAGTTAGTAACATACAATCATTAAATGTAATCATCAACATCCGATCATCAACTTCATCAATATTAGATAATCATCATCTAATGATCAACATCCGACCATCAACACCCAATAATTAACCTCTGATTCAATCTCTGATCATCAACACCCGATCCCTTAAATTGAAATATAAATTTTGATAACTAAATAATGACCGATTATATAATCTTTATTTTTACCAATCATGCTTTAGCTTTCATAACATTTGTTTTAACTTTATACTTTCACAAATTAAACTCAAAACATTTCTATTAAAATCAAATTTAGTAAATTTAGTAATTTCATAGGATTAAAATTTAATATTAAATTTTAATTTATTATTTAATAACTAAATTTATAAAGTTTAGCAATCTTCAAAATCCTGCCGACAATTTTTTGCTAGTTCATAAAGTTTGAGTTTTATACAAGTCTTAAAACCAATATTGTAATAAAAAACTTTAGCTACTAGATAGAAATCAAAAATTTCTCTTACAATTCTAAGCTTGTTGTTATGATATTTTATAAGCCGTAAGAATAAATAAAGCCTAAGGGTAAGTACAAGAGCGTAAACATTACTTTTAACAAATTTTTTGTATTTATATATGTCACCTTTCAAAGACAGTTGTAAAATTCTACAAAGTAAGTTATTGTTTACTATTTTATAAATATAAAGATAAATCTTATATTTTAAGAGTTGTGAAGAAAGGCACTTAAACCTATTCCATCTCTTAAATTTAAGTTATTTATGCATAACAATTAATAACAAAGTTTCTACTTCATCAACATTTTCAATTGTTTGTTTTGTCGAAAAAGAATAAATATTTATCTTAATTTTATTGTCTGTATTTTGATTCAAGTTTACTTGATTGGAATTTAGACTTATCTTATTAACTCTACCAAACTTTCAAATTTGTTTTTATAATTTTTGATATTCATCATTTCCTAGTCATCTTAAAACTTTTTTATCTTTTTTATCATTTCCTGATCTTTAAAATTTTCTGGTCCTTATTATCAATTAGCTTCTATCAACTGTTTATTTTAACCACAGTTTAATGTTTTCTAACAAGTTTTGGACTTTCATAGTTTTGAGAAGTTGTTTATTTTGTGACACTTTTTATTTGCCGCATATTGATGCGTGCTGCTTATTTTTATCTAAAATCATTAAATTCAAATTATATAGTAAGATAAACTTCTTTTAAGATGAAGCCTAGAATGCGACAAGAGTGACATTTGTGACTACGAATAAACTGGCGACCCCTAGCGGATAATTTTAGTGATACAGATATTAAATTAAACTTTTTGTAGAAGTTACTTTTGATGTGTTACAGATTATAAATCTGTTGATTACCAGGCAATAAAATGGAAATTCAGTTTCAAAATTGTTTCCGATGCTTTTAATAACTTTTATTGACAAAATAAATTATATTAATTGCTTACACAATTTCAAGTGTTTAGAAAATCTAAATCATTTTTAAGTTTTATCATAAAATGGTCATCACAGATTGTTTAATGGACTATATATTGAATACAACTATTGAAGACAAAAACAAAATAGAAGTAAATGATAATTATTATTCCACATGAAGTTTTTACCATTTAGTTTTTTCATTTAGTGAGTACTTTATTGTAAACTTAATATAAAATATTAAATCTAAAGAACTTGAAAACTTTTTAAATTAATACAAAAGAAGAAATTAAAAATCATTTGTTTCAATTTGTTTAGTTTTTATGAAAAATAATGTGAGTTTGCACATAAATTAAATTTGAAAATAATATTTGTTTAAAGTTTGTTGAGCTAAATTCAAAACATTTAATGCTTTAAAATAAGTTTTTTGGTAAGTTTTTTATAACTTGATAAAATTTAAGTTCTAATTTTTATCACAAATCTAATCTGAGTACAGTTAAGTTAAAGTTTTTAGTGAACAATTTAATGTTTATTTTTTAATTTCAAATGTGAAATTTGAAAGTCCTAAAGAGTAATTTTGAAAATAAAAGCCACTAGCAACCATCCACTTGCTACAAGAAGTTACCAAAAATACACTGACAACCAGTTGTAACTCACGTGATAAAACGACAAATCAGTTGAGTAGACGTCAAGTTACTCTAGAACATAAAAAGTCACGTGAACAAAAAACACCACTCACTTATTTTTTTCGAGTAAAGTTTCAAGTCTCCAAATTCAAAAATTGTAGAAAAATAAAAAAAGAAACAATTAAATAATCAAACCAAAGCTACCGTTATGCAAATACGTCATAAAAAGCGCTAGAAGAAAGTAGAAATAACTTGTTGTATAACCATCATCATCACTATATCTAAGAGCATGTCAAAATGCTTTCGGATGCTAATTACTTGATGATCTCATTGTGGCACGTTTTGATAATATTAAACACTTATTATATCTGCTGCATGCTTATGATAATCTGAGTCATTTAATGATTACGTCATCTGGACTAGAGAATTGCTTTTTTTGCTTCATCTTTGCTAAAGTCATTTCAGAAAAGACCCTAGAACAATTTGATAGCTTTATCAGCAGGAAAAAACTAATGTTAACTGAAAAATATAATATTAGGCGCTGACCAATCAATGTGGCCGAGCTGGTTAGGCGGAAGAGTAAAAATCCTTTAACACTACTTTTGTAGGTTGAAATCAGGTCGAAAATGTATTTTTCATTTATTGTCATTTGTCATCAAGCCTACAAAATTCTTTCAAATTTTAAAGTCTTTGTTTTGTCGTAATAGAAGCTGGTAGAATAGGTAAGGCTTAAAAAAGGTAAATGTTGTACACATTACCTAAAATAGATTGTTGTTTCTGAAATAGACAAAAAGAGTTTAATTATTCTAGAAAGTAAATTTTCGAGAAAAAATACATGAAACATTTCTTAGAAATTTCACTTAAAACTATGAAAACTCTTTAAGGCACCTATTATTGCTCCATTTTCTGATAACTTGTTTTTATTTTCAAAAAATTTAAAACAAACATTAAACTTCATAAGCATTTAAATTAATTAAATGTTTTGCATTACAAGAAGAAATATTTACCCTCTGCTTTGTAAATGAAGTTTACTGGAATTAAATTAAGATATAACAAAGTAACTCAGCATAATTTTCAAAAATGTTTCAATCATTTCTGATATGTATAACTTCCCGGTTATTTTCATAAGTTTTTCTTTTGTCTTCTTTATCATTATCGATCTTCAAAACTTAAATATTTAATTCAAAAGTTTTGTTGTTAATTTTTAAAATTTTAAAACAACCTTTTTGAACAAAAACATTTTGACTAAGCTGGTTTTAATGACGGTTTTAAACCATAGAATTAAACAATTAACAATAACATCTACAAAATTTGTATAAATAAACAGCCTTATAAAAATAATCTATTTTAAGAGTATTTTACTAAGCAAGTTAAATAATTTTTAACTGTTATTTTAAATGAATAATTTATTTTAAAACTGCATTGTGTCTTATATAAAAATTACCGTAAAAGTCATAAAATTTTTTACTTAATATATTTATGAAATCTTTATTTTTTTGATATAACTAAACAAGTATACTTTTGAATATAAATAAATTAATGCTTTTGTAGCAATTCAAAACAATTATTAACTTCTGTAAAAAAAGCCATAATCTCCATACTAATCGATTTTTGTTATTGCCTTAGTTTAATTCTTATTTTAAAATACAATTGTTATTATTTTTGAAGGTGTCAAACTTTTTCTATATAAGCTTAATGATTTTTCTTATAAGTTTGCATGTATTTTAATTTATATTAATCTCTTGATAATCATTCTATATTATTATTTAATTTTTTTGTATACAAACTTTTTAATATTTACATCTATATAGAATAATTTCATGATGAAAATACGTTTTTCTTTTTAAAAACTTAACTGTTTAGCTCCTGGATGTGACTCGGATTGAAATCTCCTTTAAAAAGAGTTGATTACTTTTTTCTTGTCAAGATGCTACATATAAATGTTTATACTTTTCCATTATAGATTCTTTCAAGAATTGTTAATTGAAATAATTTTTTAAATTGTATATTTATTTATTTGATTTTATTTTTATTTAAAGGAAAAGCTATCCTTGGCTGTACATTTTTTTCAACTTCTCTATTAATATATTTTGTTGTTTTAAATATTGTATACTTTTATGTTTTATTTATTATAATCAGGTTTTATCATTTTATACTTTTACTCTATAAATATATTTTATATCTAATTCTTGCAAGATTGAACATCAATAAAAATAGTTTTAATTAATATTTTTGATTGTATCACTGCTAGGTAAGTAATTAAAATAAATGTTGATTACTAAAATAATAAGTGTATAAGTTAACTTGATTCACTTACATATAAGTTATTAAAATTTAGATTTGTGTATAAGTGTTTCATTTTGTTACATTTATAATAAGTGGCTGTCTTAATATTTGTTTTAAAGATGATAATATTCTATTTAAAAAAGATTTCTCAACAAAGTCTTGATAAATGATATCTTTTTCAAATAAAAATTAAGTTCTATTTCTTCCAATCACTATTGCAAATATTTTGTGCTTTATTACTTTGATTTAAATAATTATTTATTGTTGGCTTTCAAAATATTGTTTTTCTTAGTTTTTGAACTTTTGCTTTCAGATAATTTAAATTAAAGTCGAAATCACTATTAATTCCTTTTTTATTCAAATTAATGAGTCAGAATATTATACCAATTTATCTTTAAAACTTTTACAGTTATCAAAAATCATTGATTAAAGTTATTTATACAACTTAAAGATCATACAAACTCATTTCAACTCATTTTGTGGTGGTGTTGTAAGTATATTTTTTTAACTTGAAAGTAATTCTTACTGATCTATAAAATAGAATTTAGGATATTTAATTATCAGTTTGATGATGCGTTTTCAAGCAAAACTTTAATGACCACTATTAAAGTGAAAATATATGATTTGTATTTTTTATAAACAGCACTTTTGACCATCCAACACAAAATTTAAAAGTGAAACAAATTGTGAATTGCTCTTACTGCTCTTAACTGTCCATGTGGTGGAAGCGAACAACTATTTTCATAAAACATGGTATCTTTGTTTATAAAGTTAATCTAAAAGATTTTTTCAACTAGTGATGATGGGACTGATCTGAGTCATCACACCTAACAAACAACTAGACATCAGTGTTACAAATTTCCTGGGCATCTTTGATGACAAACTCTTGAGACTTGAACAGGTGTTTGCAGATCACTTATGACTATTACTCAGTTCATTCATTAACTAAATTTTATCCATTGACAGCTACCAACTGGTATCTTTGATGAGATTTGGTTTTCTTCTTCACATTTCAAAGATCTTACTGAATTCTGATGTCAAGTCCATGTTAGGAAAAGGTAATTACTTTAAATATTTATCTTTTGTTTATATATATTTTGAGTTACAATAATAAAGATAAGAAGAAGGCTAAAACCTTTATTCATTATATAATCTGTAATTTTTATTTAAAAAATATATCAACTCACTAAACATGCTGCCAGCTTCATTTGTCGTTTCATAGTCAGCAGCAAATTCATATTATTTGAACAATTTAGTGATATAAACATAATTAATTCCTTTAGTGAAATCACAAACATTTTATAAGTCAGTAGAAGAAAATTTTTAATTTAACAAACAAAACTCGAATTAATCTATTTGTAAGAACTTTAATTGTTTTGTTAATTTCAAACTCATTAGATAAACAATATTTAAAATTATTTTTAATTATAGTAGTTGATCATCTAAACCATCTCAAATATTTTCAGGATTCAAAATAATGCGGAACGGATTCCAGCATCTTCGGCTCTAATATAATTTAGAAACTTATTTAGATTCCCAATTTTCAGTGTGAAAACGTTGGAAGGTATTTTTAAAATGTGATAACTACTGATAACAGATGATCATATTCTGAAAATTAAACAAATGAATGTTTCTAAGAAGATGGTGATTCGAATGAAAGTAGCTGTAGATCTCAAGGAATGTAGTAAATTTGCATAATGGTCTTACTACAAACTATACCAAGTTGGAGTTGCTCTTAGAATCAGTAAACATCCTGTAATAATCGTAATTCTAAAACTACAACATGAAAATTTTAGACATTAAATTTGATTTGGTTTACCATGTAACCCGGAAACATTTGTAAAAATAAAAAGAAAATTTAATGTTGCTTCTAAAATAATTTTTTATAAAAAATTGACAAAAAAGCACACGATAAAACAATGAGCAACAATTTATATGCTAATGAAGGATAGATGACAAGTCAAGTGAGGAAGCGACAACCCCTCTGGAAAGACGACAACTTGGATGAGAAGAAAAATTTTGTGACAACAAGACATGTGAAAGATAACTCAAGTGAACAGACGACAAGTCATTCAAAAGAGAAGAAGTGAAGACGAAAAATGATCACAAATCACAGAGAAGTGAATCAGAAGTCATTTTGACGGCGTATTTATTGTTTTTGGAGTAAAGTTGCAAATGTCCAAATTAAAATTTGTAAAGATTAATTAAACAAATTATAGAATCCTTTAAGTAGTTAATAACTTACATTTATGTCTTCAAATATACAAAATCAACAAGAGAAGTACCTGTTGTTCAACCACCATCTCCTCTCATGAAGTTCCCGGATGGTATTCACTTGCTAACATCATTGACAAGCAAAAAATTAACATTTTTTGCCATTTAATACATGCTTTATATGATGCGCATCTATAATTTTTATAATTAAATTGGTGATGGCGTCATCAGGACTACAGTATTTGGCAACTAGCACCAGCAGTGAAGATAGTTGTTTATCTATTTTTGCTATTCTCCTGAATGTCTTCCATCTCCGCCCAAACTTGGTTATCTAATAAGAAACTAGTTTCAAATTATCGTCAAATGTCATTTTTATCTATTAGCATTTGTTTTGTTGATAAAGTTTAAATATTAAAAGTTATTAAAAATAAGGCGAAAAAAATTAAAAATAAAATTGATTAGTTTATCTAAAATTTTTAAGAATTTTTTTAAAGTCAAATAGTCTATCAGCGATCCATTGTGGCCTAAAGGGCAGGACAAGAGAGTTGATATGCGCTGCGTGTTACATGCGCAAGTTTGAATCCTACCAACTACCTTTCATTAATTTGATTATCAAAAAATTGTATTAGGAAGATATCCATTTTGTAATAACAATACAGTAGCTACGAGGTAAAAGCTAGAAACTTCGCTTTTATTTTTATGTTTGTTTTGTGACGTTTCAAAAGCCGTAATAATGGATAAACCTATTTAAACATTAAGTAAGTATATAAAAAGTAAACATATCCCTTAAACATTACCCTAATTAGATTTTTTGTCATTAAGTATGCCAAATAAAAATCAAGCAGAGTTTTAAAATTCTAAAAATTAAATGTTTTGAAAATTTTTAGAATTTTGTTTAAACTAAAAGAACTCTTATATTTAAGGGTTGCGAGGCAAAACACTTAAGTTTTTCCCATCTCTTTTAATATTTTTATTATTTATACGAAAATATAAAAACAAAATTTGTGCATCATTAACATTGTTATTTGTTTGTTTTATTTGCCGAAAAAAAAACATATAGAACTAATTACGTGACTATTTATTATTTTACTTCTTATTTTAGGGTTAAAGTTTTGATAAAAAGTTACTTTTTTGGTTCACAGTTAGTTGAGCCAAATTCAAAACAATTAATACTTCAAAAAATATGTTTATTTGTTAAGTTTGTTAAGTTTATAACTGAATTAGTTTCAAATTAAAGTTTTATCAGAAATCTAGTTTTTACATAATTAATATGATTTATGAAAAGGGTGTCTATTCTGCGCTGTTGTTTAAATTTATGGTTTCAATTTTACAAATAACAAACATTGAAAACCAATTACTGTTAAAAAAACATTGTTAAAATATATAATATAATTTTTATAATTTTATCAAGAAAATTATAATTTATTTTTAGCATCTTTTTAAAAATAATAAAGTATATTTTCCTTCTAGAAAAATCTATAGAGATGTTTTTTTTCAATAGATGAACATTGGTTTTTTATTTAGTTATTAGAAAAATAAGAAACTGAGACATTTTTTGAAAGCTTTGAAAATAAAACATGATTTCTTGGATAAAAATAGAAAGAAATCTATGCTACTTGTTTACTGACGTCATTAATTTTAAAATAAATAACGATTCCAACATATACAACGATTCTAACATCTGCTCTTGATGTTTTAATCTTGTGCAAATCATAAAAACTTCCTTTTTGTAATTTGTTACTGATCTTAATAACTTTTAGATTCCCTTTTCTTAGATTTTTGCTACTTTTAAATTAAATAGGTCAAAAGATTCGTTTTAAACACAATAGTTCTTAATTCTAACTTTATAAAGTAAACAACCATTCACATGATTAGATTGTATTCTAGGTGAATCAAAGATCACGAAAGATTATGTGGACTACAAGTCACGTGAATGGCAAGTCAAGTTAAAAAGAAACTTTTTGTGATTGAAGTTTTAAATGTCCACATTCATAGTTTGAAGAAAATTTTTAGTAAAATAATGGATTAAAAAACTAGCTGTTTACCATTTTGCAACTATTTCACCAGAAAATAAGATACATCTGTTGTTAAGCTTTCATAGCCATATTCATGAAGTTCTCCAATTCTATTTGTTTGATGATATGACGTTTCTCGATGCCTTTTAACGTTTGCTTCCTCTACTGCATATCCATGACGTCATTAGATCGGTGATGACATCTATAGGACTAAAGAATTTTGCATCTATCACAATCGCTGAAGTTAGTTAGTGATCTGCTCTTGATATTCTCCAATAAGTCTTTTAACTCCAACTTGTTTACTGCTGATCTAACTTCCGCTGGGTGGCGATAAGATTCAATGCTCTATCAAATAAAAAAATATAAACAACTAATCATCATGATGTAGTCAGTAACATACAATCATTAAATGTAATCATCAACATCCGATCATCAACTTCATCAATATCGGATAATCATCATCTAATGATCAACATCCGACCATCAACACCCAATAATTAACCTCTGATTCAATCTCTGATCATCAACACCCGATCCCTTAAATTAAAACATAAATTTTGATAACCAAATAATGACCAATTATATAATCTTTATTTTTACCAATCATACTTTAACTTTCATAACATTTGTTTTAACTTTATACTTTTACAAATTAAACTCAAAACATTTCTATTAAAATCAAATTTATTAAATTTAGTAATTTCATAGGATTAAAATTTAATATTAAATTTTAATTTATTATTTAATAACTAAATTTATTAAGTTTAGCAATCTATAATCTCCTGCCGACAATTTTTTGCTATTTCATAAAGTTTGAGTTTTATACAAGTCTTAAAACCAATATTGTAATAAAAAAACTTTAGCTATCAGATACAAATCAAAAATTTCTCTTACAATTCTAAGCTTGTTGTTATGATGTTTTATAAGCCGTAAGAATAAATAAAGCCTAAGGGTAAGTACACGAGCGTAAACATTACTTTTAACAAATTTTTTGTATTTATATATGTCACCTTTCAAAGACAGTTGTAAAATTCTACAAAGTAAGTTATTGTTTACTATTTTTTTGGAGATTTCACTTAAAACTAAGATAAATCTTATATTTTAAGAGTTGTGAAGAAAGGCACTTAAACCTATTCCATCTCTTAAATTTAAGTTATTTATGCATAACAATTAATAACAAAGTTTCTACATCATAAACATTTTCAATTGTTTGTTTTGTCGAAAAAGAATAAATATTTATCTTACTTTTATTGTCTGTATTTTGATTAAAATTTACTTGATTGGAATTTAGACTTAGCTTATTATTATCAAACTTAATATTATATTTACAATATTATTATTATTTATTACCAAACTTTCAAATTTGTTTTTATAATTTTTGATATTCATCATTTCCTAGTCATCTTAAAACTTTTTTATCTTTTTATCATTTCCTGATCTTTAAAATTTTCTGATCCTTATTATCATTTAGCTTCTATCAGCTGTTTATTTAAACCACAGTTTAATGTTTTCTAACAAGTTTTGGACTTTCATCGTTTTGCGAAATTGTTTATTTTGTGACACATTTTTTTGCCGCATATTGATGCATGCTGCTTATTTTTTATCTAAAATCCTTAAATTCAAATTATATAGTGAGATAAACTTCTTTTAAGATGAAGCCTAGAATGCGACAAAAGTGACATTTGTGACTACGAATAAACTGGCGACCCCTAGCGGATAATTTTAGTGATACAGATATTAAATTAAACTTTTTGTAGAAGTTACTTTTGCTGTGTTACAGATTATAAATCTGTTGATTACCAGGCAATAAAATGGAAATTCAGTTTCAAAATTGTTTCCGATGCTTTTAATAACTTTTATTGACCAAATAAATTATATTAATTGCTTACACAATTTCAAGTGTTTAGAAAATCTAAATCATATTTAAGTTTTATCATAAAATGGTCATCACAGATTGTTTAATGGACTATATATTGAATACTACTATTGAAAACAAAAACAAAATATAAGTAAATGATAATTATTATTCCACGTGAAATTTTTACCATTTAGTTTTTTCATTTAGTGAGTACTTTATTGTAAACTTAATATAAAATATTAAATCTAACGAACTTGAAAACTTTTTAAATTAATACAAAAGAAGAAATTAAAAATCATTTGTTTCAATTTGTTTAGTTTTTATGAAAAATAATGTGAGTTTACACATAAATTAAATTTGAAAATAATATTTGTTTAAAGTTTGTTGAGCTAAATTCAAAACATTTAATGCTTTAAAATAAGTTTTTTGGTAAGTTTTTTATAACTTGATAAAATTTAAGTTCTAATTTTTATCACAAATCTAATCTGAATACAGTTAAATTAAAGTTTTTAGTGAACAATTTAATGTTTATTTTTTAATTTCAAATGTGAAATTTGAAAGTCCTAAAGAGTAATTTTGAAAATAAAAGCCACTAGCAACCATCCACTTGCTACAAGAAGTTACCAAAAAATCACTGACAACCAGTTGTAACTCACATGATAAAACGACAAATCAGTTGAGTAGACGTCAAGTTACACTAGGACATACAAAATCACGTGAACAAAAAACACCCCTCACTTACTTTTTTCGATTAAAGTTTCAAGTCTCCAAACTCAAAAATTGTAGAAAAAGAAAAAAAGAAACAATTAAATAATCAAACCAAAGCTACCGTTTTGCAAATACGTCATCAAAAGCGCTAGAAGAAAGAAGAAAAAACTTGTTGTATAACCATCATCATCACTATATCTAAGAACATGTCACCATGCTTTCAGATGCTAATTATTTGATGATCTCACTGTGGCACTCTTTGATAACATTAAACACTTATTATATCTGCTGCATGTTTATGATGATCTGAGTCATTTAATGATTACGTCATCTGGACTAGAGAATTGCTTTTTTAGCTTCTTCTTTGCTAAAGTCATTTCAGAAAAGACCCTAGAACAGTTTGATAGCTTTATCAGCAGGAAAAAACTAATGTTAACTGAAAAATATAATATTAGGCGCTGACTAATCAATGTGGCCAAGCTGGTTAGGCGGAAGAGTAAAAATCCATTAACACTACTTTTGTAGGTTGAAATCAGGTCGAAAATGTATTTTTCATTTATTGTCATTTGTCATCAAGCCTACAAAATTATTTCAAAGTTTAAAGTCTTTGTTTTTTCGTAATAGAAGCTGGTAGAATAGGTAAGGCTTAAAAAAAGGTAAATGTTGTACACATTACCTAAAATAGATTGTTGTTTCTGAAATAGTCAAAAAGAGTTTAATATTTTTATAAAGTAAATTTTCGTGAAAAAATACATGAAACATTTTTTTTAGAAATTTCACTTAAAACTATGAAAACTCTTTAAGGCACCTATTATTGCTCCATTTTCTGATAACTTGTTTTTATTTTCAAAAAATTTAAAACAAACATTAAACTTCATAAACATTTAAATTAATTAAATGTTTTGCATTACAAGAAGAAATATTTACCCTCTGCTTTGTAAATGAAGTTTACTGGAATTAAATTAAGATATAACAAAGTAACTCAGCATAATTTTCAAAAATGTTTCAATCATTTCTGATATGTATAACTTCCCGGTTATTTTCATAAGTTTTTGTTTTGTCTTCTTTATCATTATCGATCTTCAAAACTTAAATATTTAATTCAAAAGTTTTGTTGTTAATTTTTAAAATTTTAAAACAATCTTTTTGAACAAAAACATTTTGACTAAGCTGGTTTTAATGACGGTTTTAAACCATAAAATTAAAAAATTAACAATAACATCTACAAAATTTGTATAAATAAACAGCTTTATAAAAATAATCTATTTTAAGAGTATTTTACTAAGCAAGTTAAATAATTTTTAACTGTTATTTTAAATGAATAATTTATTTTAAAACTGCATTGTGTCTTATATAAAAATTACCGTAAAAGTCATAAAATTTTATACTTAATATATTTATGAAATCTTTATTTTTTTGATATAACTAAACAAGTATACTTTTGAATATAAATAAATTAATGCTTTTGTAGCAATTCAAAACAATTATTAACTTCTTTAAAAAAAGCCATAATCTCCATACTAATCGATTTTTGTTATTGCCTTAGTTTAATTCTTATTTTAAAATACAATTGTTATTATTTTTGAAGGTGTCAAACTTTTTCTATATAAGCTTAATGATTTTTCTTATAAGTTTGCATGTATTTTGATTTATATTAATCTCCTGATAATTATTCTATATTATTATTCAATTTTTTTGTATCCAAACTTTTTAATATTTTCATCTGTATAAAATTATTTCATAATGAAAATACGTTTTTCTTTTTAAAAACTTAACTGTTTAGCTCCTGGATGTGACTCGGATTGAAATCTCCTTTAAAAAGAGTTGATTACTTTTTTCTTGTCAAGATGCTACATATAAATGTTTATACTTTTCCATTATAGATTCTTTCAAGAATTGTTAATTGAAATAATTTTTTAAATTGTATATTTATTTATTTGATTTTATTTTTATTTAAAGGAAAAGCTATCCTTTGCTGTACATTTTTTTCAACTTCTCCATTAATATATTTTGTTGTTTTAAATATTGTATACTTTTATGTTTTATTTATTATAATCAGATTTTATCATTTTATACTTTTACTCTATAAATATATTTTATATCTAATTCTTGCAGAATTGAACATCAATAAAAATAGTTTTAATTAATATTTTTAATTGTATCACTGCTAGGTAAGTAATTAAAATAAATGTTGATTACTAAAATAATAAGTGTTTAAGTTAACTTGATTCACTTACATATAAGTTATTAAAATTTAGATTTGTGTATAAGTGTTTCATTTTGTTACATTTATAATAAGTGGCTGTGTTAATATTTGTTTTAAAGATGATAATATTCTATTTAAAAAAGATTTCTCAACAAAGTCTTGATAAATGATATCTTTTTCAAATAAAAATTAAGTTCTATTTCTTCCAATCACTATTGCAAATATTTTGTGCTTTAATACTTTGATTCAAATAATTATTTATTGTTGGCTTTCAAAATATTGTTTTTCTTAGTTTTTGAACTTTTGCTTTTAGATAATTTAAATTAAAGTCGAAATCACTATTAATTCCTTTTTTATTCAAATTAATGAGTCAAATATTATACCAATTTATCTTTAAAACTTTTACAGTTATCAAAAATCATTGATTAAAGTTATTTATACAACTTAAAGATCCTACAAAGTCATTTCAACTCATTTTGTGGTGGTATTGTAAGTATATTTCTTTAACTTGAAAGTAATTCTTACTGATCTATAAAATAGAATTTAAGATATTTAATTATCAGTTTGATGATGCGTTTTCAAGCAAAACTTGATTCAAGCAAAACAAATTAAAGTGAAAATATATGATTTGTATTTTTTATAAACAGGACTTTTGACCATCCAACACAAAATTTAAAAGTGAAACAAATTGTGATTTGCTCTTACTGCTCTTAACTGTCCATGTGGTGGAAGCGAACAACTATTTTCATAAAACATGGTATCTTTGTTTATAAAGTTAATCTAAAAGATTTTTTCAACTAGTGATGATGGGACTGATCTAAGTCATCATACCTAACAAACAACTAGACATCATTGTTACAAATTTCCTGGGCATCTTTGATGACAAACTCATGAGACATGAACAGGTGTTTGTAGATCACTTTTGACTATTAATCAGTTAATTCATTAACTAAATTTTATCCATTGACAGCTACCAACTGGTATCTTTGATGAGATTTGGTTTTCTTCTTCACATTTCAAAGATCTTATTAAAGTCTGATGTCAAGTCCATGTTAGGAAATGGTAATTAGTTTAAATATTTATCTGTTGTTTATATATTTTGAGTTACAATAAAAAAATAGGAAGAAGACTAAAACCTTTATTGATTATATAATTTGTATTTTTCATTTAAAAAATATATCAACTCACTAAACATGCTGCCAGCTTCATTTGTCGTTTCAAAGTCAGCAGCAAAATTATGTTGTTGGAATAATTTAGTGATATAAACATAATTAATTCCAAAAATGAAATCCCAAACATTTTATAAGTCAGTAGAAGAAAATTTTTAATTTAAAAACAAAACTGAAATTAATCTATTTGTAAGAACCTTAATTGTTTTGTTAATTTCAAACTCATTAGAAAAACAATATTTAAAATTATTTTTAATTATAGTAGTTAATCATCTAAACCATCTCAAATATTTTCAGGATTCAAAATAATGCGGAACGGATTCCAGCATCTTCGGCTCTAATATAAATTAGAAACTTATTTAGATTCCCAATTTTCAGTGTGAAAACGTTGGAAGGTATTTTTAAAATGTGATAACTACTGATAACAGATGATCATATTCAGAAAATTAAACAAATGAATGTTTCTAAGAAGATGGTGATTCGAATGAAAGTAGCTGTAGATCTCAAGGAATGTAGTAAATTTGTATAATGGTCTTACTACAAACTATGCCGAGTTGAAGTTGCTCTTTGAATCAGTGAACATCCTGTAATAATCGCCTGTTCTAAAACTACAACATGAAAATTTTAGACATTAAATTTGATTTGGTTTACCATGTAACCCGGAAACATTTGTAAAAATAAAAAGAAAATTTAATGTTGCTTCTAAAATAAGTTTTTATAAAAAATTGACAAAACAGCACAAGATAAAACAATGAGCAACAATTTATATTGTAATGAAGGATAGATGACAAGTCAAGTGAGGAAACGATAACCCCTCTGGAAAGACGACAACTTGGATGAGAAGAAAAATTTTGTGACAACAAGACATGTGAAAGATAACTCAAGTGAACAGACGACAAGTCATTCAAAAGAGAACAAGTGAAGACGAAAAATGATGTGAATCACAAATCACAGAGAAGTGTATCAGAAGTCATTTTGACGGCTTATTTATTGTTTTTGGAGTAAAGTTTCAAATGTCCAAATTAAAATTTGTAAAGATTAATTAAACAAACAATAGAATCCTTTAAGTAGTTAATAACTTACATTTATGTCTTCAAGTATACAAAAACAACAAGAGTAGTACCTGTTGTTCAACCACCATCTCCTCTCATGATGTTCCCGGATGGTATTCACTTGCTAACATCATTGACAAGCAAAAAATTAACATTTTTTGCCATTTAATACATGCTTTATATGATGCGCATCTATAATTTTTATCATTAATTTGGTGATGGCGTCATCAGGACTACAGTATTTGGCAACTAGCACCAGCAGTGAAGATAGTTGGTTATCTATTTTTGCTATTCTCCTGAATGTCTTCCATTTCAGCCCAAACTTGGTTTTCTAATAAGAAACTAATTTCAAATTATCGTCAAATTTTATATTTTTCTATCAGCATTTGTTTTGTTGATAAAGTTTAAATATTAAAAGTTATTAAAAATAAGGTGGAAAAAATTTAAAATAAAATTGATTAGTTTATCTAAAATTTTTAAGAATTCATATTTAAAGTCAAATAGTCTATCAGCGATCCATTGTGGCCTAAAGGGCAGGACAAGAGAGTTGATATGCGCTGCGTCTTACATGCGCAAGTTTGATTCCCACTAACTACCTTTCATTAATTTGATTATCAAAAAATTGTATTAGGAAGATATCCATTTTGTAATAAAAATACAGTAGCTACGAGGTAAAAGCTAGAAACTTCGCTTTTATTTTTATGTTTGGTTTGTGACGTTTCAAAAGCCGTAATAATGGATAAACCTATTTAAACATTAAATAAGTATATAAAAAGTAAGAATATCCCTTAAACATTACCCTAATTAGATTTTTTGTCATTAAGTATGCCAAATAAAAATCAAGCAGAGTTTTAAAATTCTAAAAATTAAATGTTTTGAAAATTTTTAGAATTTTGTTTAAACTAAAAGAACTCTTATATTTAAGGGTTGCGAGGCAAAACACTTAAGTTTTTCCCATCTCTTTTAATATTTTTATTATCTATACGAAAAAATAAAAACAAAATTTGTGCATCATTAACATTGTTATTTGTTTGTTCTATTTGCCGAAAAAAAACATATAGAACTAATTACGTGACTATTTATTATTTTACTACTTATTTCAGGGTTAAAGTTTTGATAAAAAGTTACTTTTTTGGTTCACAGTTAGTTGAGCCAAATTCAAAACAATTAATACTTCAAAAAATATGTTTATTTGTTATGTTTGTTAAGTTTATAACTGAATTAGTTTTAAATTAAAGTTTTATCAGAAATCTAGTTTTTACATAATTAATATGATTTATGAAAAGGGTGTCTATTCTGCGCTGTTGTTTAAATTTATGGTTTCAATTTTACAAATAACAAACATTGAAAACCAATTACTGTTAAAAGCATGAATTTTCTAAACATTTTCGAAAATATTCATTATTAGTTTATAAAGAAAATTATAATTTATTTTTAGCATCTTTTTAAAAATAGTAAAGTATTTTTTCCTTCTAGAAAAATCTATAGAGATGTTTTTTTCAATAGATGAACATTGGTTTTTTATTTAGTTATTAGAAAAATAGGAAACTGAGACATTTTTTGAAAGCTTTAAAAATAAAACATGATTTCTTGGATAAAAATAGAATGAAATCTATGCTACTTGTTTACTGACATCATTAATTTCAAAATAAATAACGATTCCAACATATACAACGATTCTAACATCTGCTCTTGATGTTTTAATCTTGTGCAAATCATAAAAACTTCCTTTTTGTAACTTGTTACTGATCTTAATAACTTTTAGATTCCCTTTTTTTAGACTTTTGCTACTTTTAATTTAAATAGGTCAAAAGATTCGTTTTAAACACAATAGTTCTTAATTCTAACTTTATAAAGTAAACAACCATTCACATGATTAGATTGTATTCTGGGTGAATCAAAGATCACGACAGATTATGTGGATTACAAGTCACGTGAACGTCAAGTCAAGTTGAAAAGAAACTTTTTGTGATTGAAGTTTTAAATGTCCACATTCATAGTTTGAAGAAAATTTTTAGTAAGATAATGGATTGAAAAACTAGCTGTTTACCATTTTGCAACTATTTCACCAGAAAATAAGATACATCTGTTGTTAAGCTTTCATAGCCATATTCATGAAGTTCTCCAATTCTATTTGTTTGATGATATGACGTTTCTCGATGCCTTTTAACGTTTGCTTCGTCTACTGCATATCCATGACGTCATTAGATCGGTGATGACATCTATAGGACTAAAGAATTTTGCATCTATCACAACCGCTGAAGTTAGTTAGTGATTTGCTCTTGATATTCTCCAATAAGTCTTTTAACACCAACTTGTTTACTGCTGATCTAACTTCCGCTGGGTGGCGATAAGATTCAATGATCTATCAAATATAAAAATATCAACAACTAATCATCATGATGGAGTCAGTAACATTATCAATAATGATTATTAATAATCATTAAATGTAATCGTCAACATCCGATCATCACCATCCGATGATCAACATCATCAATATTAGATAATCATCATCTAATGATCAACATCCGACCATCAACACCCAATAATTAACCTGTAATTCAATCTCTGATCATCAACAACCGATCACTTAAATTGAAATATAAATTTTGATAACCAAATAATGACCAATTATATAATCTTTATTTTTACCATTCATACTTTACGTTTCATAACATTTGTTTTAACTTTATACTTTTACAAATTAAACTCAAAACATTTCTATTAAAATCAAATTTATTAAATTTAGTAATTTCATGGGATTAAAATTTAATATTAAATTTTAATTTATTACTTAATAACTAAATTTATTAAGTTTAGCAATCTTTAAACTCCTGCCGACAATTTTTTGCTATTTCATAAAGTTTGAGTTTTATACAAGTCTTAAAACCAATATTGTTATAAAAAACTTTAGCTACCAGATAAAAATCAAAAAATTCTCTTACAATTCTAAGCTTGTTGTTATGATGTTTTATAAGCCGTAAGAATAAATAAAGCCTAAGGGTAAGTACAAGAGCGTAAACATTACTTTAAACAAATTTTTTGTATTTATATATGTCACCTTTCAAAGACAGTTGTAAAATTCTACAAAGTAAGTTATTGTTTATTATTTTTTTGGAGATTTCACTTAAAACTAAGATAAATCTTATATTTTAAGAGTTGTGAAGAAAGGCACTTAAACCTATTCCATCTATTAAATTTAAGTTATTTATGCATAACAATTAATAACAAAGTTTCTACATCATCAACATTTTCAATTGTTTGTTTTGTCGAAAAAGAATAAATATTTATCTTACTTCTATTGTCTGTATTTTGATTCAGGTTTACTTGATTGGAATTTAGACTTAGCTTATTAACTCTACCAAACTTTCAAATTTGTTTTTATAATTTTTGATATTCATCATTTCCTAGTCATCTCAAAACTTTTTTATCTTTTTTATCATTTCCTGATCTTTAAAATTTTTTGATCCTTATTATCAATTAGCTTCTATCAGCTGTTTATTTTAACCACAGTTTAATGTTTTCTAACAAGTTTTGGACTTTCATCGTTTTGCGAAATTGTTTATTTTGTGACACTTTTTATTTGCCGCATATTGATGCATGCTGCTTATTTTTTATCGAAAATCATTAAATTCAAATTATATAGTGAGATAAACTTGTTTTAAGATGAAGCCTAGAATGCGACAAAAGTGACATTTGCGACTACGAATAAACTGGCGACCCCTAGCGGATAATTTTAGTGATACAGATATTAAATTAAACTTTTTGTAGAAGTTACTTTTGCTGTGTTACAGATTATAAATCTGTTGATTACCAGGCAATAAAATGGAAATTCAGTTTCAAAATTGTTTCCGATGCTTTTAATAACTTTTATTGACAAAATAAATTATATTAATTGCTTACACAATTTCAAGTGTTTAGAAAATCTAAATCATTTTTAAGTTTTATCATAAAATGGTCATCACAGATTGTTTAATGGACTATATATTGAATACAACTATTGAAAACAAAAACAAAATAGAAGTAAATGATAATTATTATTCCACATGAAGTTTTTACCATTTAGTTTTTTCATTTAGTGAGTACTTTATTGTAAACTTAATATAAAATATTAAATCTAAAGAACTTGAAAACTTTTTAAATTAATACAAAAGAAGAAATTAAAAATCATTTATTTCAATTTGTTTAGTTTTTATGAAAAATAATGTGAGTTTACACATAAATTAAATTTGAAAATAATATTTGTTTAAAGTTTGTTGAGCTAAATTCAAAACATTTAATGCTTTAAAATAAGTTTTTTGTTAAGTTTTTTATAACTTGATAAAATTTAAGTTCTAATTTTTATCACAAATCTAATCTGAGTACAGTTAAGTTAAAGTTTTTATTGAACAATTTAATAGTTATTTTTTAATTTCAAATGAGAAATTTGAAAGTCCTAAAGAGTAATTTTGAAAATAAAAGCCACTAGCAACCATCCACTTGCTACAAGAAGTTACCAAAAAATCACTGACAACCAGTTGTAACTCACGTGATAAAACGACAAATCAGTTGAGTAGACGTCAAGTTACACTAGAAAATAAAAAGTCAGGTGAACAAAAAACACCGCTCACTTATTTTTTTCGAGTAAAGTTTCAAGTCTCCAAATTCAAAAATTGTAGAAAAAGAAAAAAAGAAACAATTAAATAATCAAACCAAAGCTACCGTTTTGCAAATACGTCATCAAAAGCGCTAGAAGAAAGAAGAAAAAACCTGTTGTAAAACCATCATCATCACTATATCTAAGAACATGTCAAAATGCTTTCGGATGCTAATTACTTGATGATCTCACTGTGGCACTCTTTGATAATATTAAACACTTATTATATCTGCTGCATGTTTATGATGATCTGAGTCATTTAATGATTACGTCATCTGGACTAGAGAATTGCTTTTTTTTGCTTTTTCTTTGCTAAAGTCATTTTAGAAAAAAACCCTAGAACAGTTTGATAGCTTTATCAGCAGGAAAAAACTAATGTTAACTGAAAAATATAATATTAGGCGCTGACCAATCAATGTGGCCAAGCTGGTTAGGCGGAAGAGTAAAAATCCATTAACACTACTTTTGTAGGTTGAAATCAGGTGGAAAATGTATTTTTCATTTATTGTCATTTGTCATCAAGCCTACAAAATTATTTCAAATTTTAAAGTCTTTGTTTTGTCGTAATAGAAGCTGGTAGAATAGGTAAGGCTTAAAAAAAGGTAAATGTTCTACACTTTACCTAAAAAAGATTGTTGTTTCTGAAATAGTCAAAAAGAGTTTAATAAATTTATAAAGTAAATTTTCGTGAAAAAATACATGAAACATTTTTTTTAGAAATTTCACTTAAAACTATGAAAACTCTTTAAGGCACCTATTATTGCTCCATTTTCTGATAACTTGTTTTTATTTTCAAAAAATTTAAAACAAACATTAAACTTCATAAACATTTAAATTAATTAAATGTTTTGCATTACAAGAAGAAATATTTACCCTCTGCTTTGTAAATGAAGTTTACTGGAATTAAATTAAGATATAACAAAGTAACTCAGCATAATTTTCAAAAATGTTTCAATCATTTCTGATATGTATAACTTCCCGGTTATTTTCATAAGTTTTTGTTTTGTCTTCTTTATCATTATCGATCTTCAAAACTTAAATATTTAATTCAAAAGTTTTGTTGATATTTTTAAAAATTTTAAAACAACCTTTTTGAACAAAAACATTTTGACTAAGCTGGTTTTAATGACGGTTTTAATCCATAAAATTAAAAAGTTAACAATAACATCTACAAAATTTGTATAAATAAACAGCCTTATAAAAATAATATATTTTAACAGTATTTTACTAAGCAAGTTAAATAATTTTTAACTGTTATTTTAAATGAATAATTTATTTTAAAACTGCATTGTGTGTTACATAAAAATTACTGTAAAAGTCATAAAATTTTTTACTTAATTTATTTCTGAAATCTTTATTTTTTTGATATAACTAAACAAGTATACTTTTGAATATAAATAAATTAATGCTTTTGTAGCAATTCAAAACAATTATTAACTTCTTTAAAAAAAGCCATAATCTCCATACTAATCGATTTTTGTTATTGCCTTAGTTTAATTCTTATTTTAAAATACAATTGTTATTATTTTTGAAGGTGTCAAACTTTTCTATATAAGCTTAATGATTTTTCTTATAAGTTTGCATGTATTTTGATTTATATTAATCTCTTGATAATTATTCTATATTATTATTCAATTTTTTTGTATCCAAACTTTTTAATATTTACATCTGTATAAAATTATTTCATAATGAAAATACGTTTTTCTTTTTAAAAACTTAACTGTTTAGCTCCTGGATGTGACTCGGATTGAAATCTCCTTTAAAAAGAGTTGATTACTTTTTTCTTGTCAAGATGCTACATATAAATGTTTATACTTTTCCATTATAGATTCTTTCAAGAATTGTTAATTGAAATAATTTTTTAAATTGTATATTTATTTATTTGATTTGATTTTTATTTAAAGGAAAAGCTATCCTTGGCTGTACATTTTTTTCAACTTCTCTATTAATATATTTTGTTGTTTTAAATATTGTATACTTTTATGTTTTATTTATTATAATCAGGTTTTATCATTTTATACTTTTACTCTATAAATATATTTTATATCTAATTCTTGCAAAATTGAACATCAATAAAAATAGTTTTAATTAACATTTTTGATTTTATCAATGCTAGGTAAGTAATTAAAATAAATGTTGATTACTAAAATAATAAGTGTATAAGTTAACTTGATTCACTTACATATAAGTTATTAAAATTTAGATTTGTGTATAAGTGTTTCATTTTTTTACATTTATAATAAGTGGCTGTGTTAATATTTGTTTTAAAGATGATAATATTCTATTTAAAAAAGATTTCTCAACAAAGTCTTGATAAATGATATCTTTTTCAAATAAAAATTAAGTTGTATTTCTTCCAATCACTATTGCAAATATTTTGTGCTTTAATACTTTGATTCAAATAATTATTTATTGTTGGCTTTCAAAATATTGTTTTTCTTAGTTTTTGAACTTTTGCTTTTAGATAATTTAAATTAAAGTCGAAATCACTAATAATTCCTTTTTTATTCAAACTAATGAGTCAAAATATTATACCAATTTATCTTTAAAACTTTTACAGTTATCAAAAATCATTGATTAAAGTTATTTATACAACTTAAAGATCCTACAAAGTCATTTCAACTCATTTTGTGGTGGTATTGTAAGTACATTTTTTTAACTTGAAAGTAATTCTTACTGATCTATAAAATAGAATTTAAGATATTTAATTATCAGTTTGATGATGCGTTTTCAAGCAAAACTTTAATGACCACTATTAAAGTGAAAATATATGATTTGTATTTTTTATAAACAGCACTTTTGACCATCCAACACAAAATTTAAAAGTGAAACAAATTGTGATTTGCTCTTACTGCTCTTAACTCTCCATGTGGTGGAAGCGAACAACTATTTTCATGAAACATGGTATCTTTGTTTATAAAGTTAATCAAAGATTTTTCAACTAGTGATGATGGGACTGATCTGAGTCATCACACCTAACAAACAACTAGACATCAGTGTTACAAATTTCCTGGGCATCTTTGATGACAAACTCTTGAGACATGAACAGGTGTTTGTAGATCACTTTTGACTATTACTCAGTTCATTCATTAACTAAATTTTATCCATTGACAGCTACCAACTGGTATCTTGGATGAGATTTGGTTTTCTTCTTCACATTTCAAGGATCTCATTGAAGTCTGATGTCAAGTCAATGTTATATTTAGGATATCAACTCACTAAACATGCTGCCAGCTTCATTTGTCGTTTCATAGTCAGCAGCAAATTCATATTATTTGAACAATTTAGTGATATAAACATAATTAATTCCTTTAGTGAAATCACAAACATTTTATAAGTCAGTAGAAGAAAATTTTTAATTTAACAAACAAAACTCAAATTAATCAATTTGTAAGAACTTTAATTGTTTTGTTAATTTCAAACTCATTAGATAAACAACATTTAAAATTATTTTTAATTATAGTAGTTGATCATCTAAACCATCTCAAATATTTTCAGGATTCAAAATAATGCGGAATGGATTCCAGCATCTTCGGCTCTAATATAAATTAGAAGTTAATTTAAATACCCAAGTTTCAGTGTGAAAACGTTGGAAGGTATTTAAAAAATGTGAGGACTACTTGTAACAGATGATTATATTCAGAAAAGTAAATAAATTAACCTTTCTAAGAAGATGGTGGTTCGAATGAAAGAAGCTGTAGATCTTATGGATTTTGGTAAATCTAGATGTTGATCTTACTACAAGCCTTGCCGAGTTGGAGTTGCTTTTAGAATCAGCAAATATTCTGCATTAATCTCATATTCTAAAACTACATTACAAATTAGTAGATTAGATGTTAGTTGTGAGAAATAGTTTTCTATCTGGGGTTAATTTATCTTATCTGGATGATTACTTTTTACAGTTTGCTATTTAAGTCGTGATAAGACCTTATTTTTTCTTTTTTTATTTGATTATCTTACGTTTTGATCCAGTAAAACGTCTATTTTATGATACTTTAAACTTTTCTTATAATTCTTCAAGCAACTCTTCTTAAACCAAATTGATGTTTTAGTTTGGCTTTTGATAATTATTTGAGATTAAGATTCTAAAACGACACTATAAATGTTTTCCAAAAATGCTTGTTTCGTATTTAAGATTACGATTCTAAGCAGCTTTAGCAAGTTAGGTCATAAGTTAGTTAATTTTATTTGCTAAATGAGTCCAATCAATCTCATCAATTCACCTTCGTCTATTCTTTGTTTTTAGTTTATGCGCTCTTAGTTAAGTTTCAATGTATTTCTGCTCACTTCATTGAATTCCTCTTCCAACTTAGTTTTCAATTCTTTTTGATACAACAAATTCTTTTTAGATTTTCAGCTCTCTAAATGAAAGCTACCTTTGATTTATTGTAGTCTTCCTGATTAGAACTTTTATATTGTTCAATTACAATCGAGGTTTTCTAAACAATGAAGTTCTTTTTTTATCTCTGCTACATCTTCTTATCAAACAAGTGAAGCTTTAAATCCTTAATGATTTTTTATTCGCCACCAGAATTGTTATGTCAACTTCATTTTCATTTTTTATCATCTTTAGTTCCAGAGAAATAGTCTCTGCAGATTTGACTGAAAATAAATCTACAAATAGATAAAAAACTGTTAGTTTTCTGACATTCCGTGGTGATGTAATTGGTTGAATCTTTCATGCCTTAAAATGATCATTTTTAGGTTTAATTTGTAATAAACAATTATAATCAATCTGTTAATTAGTTTCATTATCTTACATCTGAAGAACCTATAGAAGATCAAATTGTATCGCTAGGAAAGTGAGAGATATGGAATATAATTTTGACTTATGAAGTATAGAGTCTGAAATCAGTTAAATTTTACTATCCAAGGGCGATATATAATTTAAACTACAAGTTTCAGTATAAGTCGAAGCAACTACTTAGTACTTTGTCTCAACTCGTCATTTCTTAAAGTTAAATTTATTGATTTGTAGCACTACAGATCTGTGTGTATCTGAATCTTAAATACTAAACTATCAAAAAGGTTAAAACTAGTTTAATACATATGATAACAGCGCTGAAAACCTGGTAACAATTAGAAGTCTGCAAAAAGAAGAATTAAATTATTTAATTTCGAGTTTCACATAATCAACCAGTTTGCAGCCCTTACTACAAATCTTGTTGATATAAAAAAATAAGATTTTTTTCACCGCTATGAAAAATAAGAATTTAAATTTAGACATTTAATTTGATTTGGTTTACCAAGTAACCCGAAAATTTCGTATAAATAAAATTAAATTTAATGTGGCTTCTAAAATAATTTAAAAAAAATTGACATTAAAGCAAATGTTAAAACAATGAGCAACAATTAATATGATAATAAAGGCTGGTGATGTGGATGCAAGCCAAGTAAGAAAATGACAACCTTCGTGGAAAGACGATAATTTGGTTTAAAAGAAGTCAGATTCTGTGACAAAAAGTAATGTGAACGACAAGTCAATAGAGAAGATGACAGATCGAGTGAAAAGGCGAAATAATATGTGAATCACAAATGACGCACAGTACGAGTCACGTGAATCAAAAGTCATCGTGAAAACATGCTTAATTATTGCTTTTGGATTGAAGTTGCAAATGTTGACATTCAAATTTGTAAAAAATAATTAATCAAACAATAGAATCAACTAAGTAGTTAATAAATTGCAGTTATGTCTTCAAACACAAGGAAAGAAATTCAAATAAACAGCTTTATTATAACAATGTAATTTAAGAGTATTTTACCAAACCAGGTTAAATAATATATAACTGTGGTGTTAAATGAATAATTTATTTTATAACTGCATTGTGTCTTATATAAATATTTCCATAAAAGTCATAAGGTTTTAAATTTTTTTTATTTATGTAATCTCTTTTTGTTGATAAACCTAAACAAGTATACTTTTGAATATAAATAAATTAATGCTTTTGCAGCAATTCAAAACAATTATTAACTTCTTTTTAAAAAAGCCATAATCTCCATACTTTTCGATTTGTGTTATTGCCTATTAAGTTTTATTCTTAATTAAGATACAAATGTTTTATTTTTTAAAGTGTCAAACCTTTTCTATATGCACTTAATAATTTTTTGTTTAAGTTTGCATGTATACTAATTTATATCAATCCATTCATAATAACTGTTGATTAATAATCCAGTTTCTTGTATAAAAACTTTTTATTTCTTACATCTATATAAAATTAGTTCATGATGAAAAAACTTTTTTGTTTTCACAAGCTTAATTGTTTACTTCCTGGATATGACTATGATTAAAATGGTTTTTAAAAAGAGTTGATTACTTTTTTCTTGTTAAGGTGCTACATATAAATGTTTATATATTTTCCATTATAGATTCTTTCAAAAATTGTTAATTGAAATGATTTTTTAAATTTTATATTTAGTTAATTGATTTTATTTTTATTTAAAGGAAAAGCTTTCCTTGGCTGTACATTTCTTTCAACTTCTCTATTAATCTATTTTGTTGTTTTAAATAATGTATACTTTTATCTTTTATTTATTATAATCAGGTTTTATCATTTTGTAGATTACAATTTTATACTTTTACTCTATAAATATATTCTATATCTAATTCTTCCAAGATTGAACATCAATTAAAATAGTTTTAATTAATATTTTTGATTGTATCACTGCTAGGTAAGTAATTAAAATAAATGTTGATTACTAAAATAATAAGTTTATAAGTTAACTTGATTCACTTACATATAAGTTATTAAAATTTAGATTTGTGTATAAGTGTGAAATTTGAAAGTCCTAAAGAGTAATTTTGAAAATAAAAGCCACTAGCAACCATCCACTTGCTACAAGAAGTTACCATAAAAACACTGGCAACCAGTTGTAACTAACGTGATAAAACGACAAATCAGTTGAGTAGACGTCAAATTACACTAGAACATACAAAATCACGTGAACAAAAAACACCGCTCACTTACTTCTTTCGAGTAAAGTTTCAAGTCGCCAAATTCAAAAATTGTAGAAAAAGGGAAAAAGAAACAATTAAATCATCAAAACAAAGCTATCGTTTTGCAAATACGTCATCAAAAGCGCTAGAAGAAAGAAGAAAAAACTTGTTGTATAACCATCATCATCACTATATCTAAGAACATGTCAAAATGCTTTCGGATGCTAATTACTTGATGATCTCACTGTGGCACTCTTTGATAACATTAAACACTTATTATATCTGCTGCATGTTTATGATGATCTGAGTCATTTAATGATTACGTCATCTGGACTAGAGAATTGCTTTTTTTGCTTCATCTATGCTAAAGTCATTTCAGAAAAGACCCTAGAACAGTTTGATAGCTTTATCAGCAGGAAAAAACTAATGTTAACTGAAAAATATAATATTAGGCGCTGACCAATCAATGTGGCCAAGCTGGTTAGGCGGAAGAGTAAAAATCCATTAACACTACTTTTGTAGGTTGAAATCAGGTCGAAAATGTATTTTTCATTTATTGTCATTTGTCATCAAGCCTACAAAATTCTTTCAAATTTTAAAGTCTTTGTTTTGTCGTAATAGAAGCTGGTAGAATAGGTAAGGCTTAAAAAAAGGTAAATGTTCTACACTTTACCTAAAAAAGATTGTTGTTTCTGAAATAGTCAAAAAGAGTTTAATAAATTTATAAAGTAAATTTTCGTGAAAAAATACATGAAACATTTTTTTTAGAAATTTCACTTAAAACTATGAAAACTCTTTAAGGCACCTATTATTGCTCCATTTTCTGATAACTTGTTTTTATTTTCAAAAAATTTAAAACAAACATTAAACTTCATAAACATTTAAATTAATTAAATGTTTTGCATTACAAGAAGAAATATTTACCCTCTGCTTTGTAAATGAAGTTTACTGGAATTAAATTAAGATATAACAAAGTAACTCAGCATAATTTTCAAAAATGTTTCAATCATTTCAGATATGTATAACTTCCCGGTTATTTTCATAAGTTTTTGTTTTGTCTTCTTTATCATTATCGATCTTCAAAACTTAAATATTTAATTCAAAAGTTTTGTTGTTAATTTTTAAAATTTTAAAACAACCTTTTTGAACAAAAACATTTTGACTAAGCTGGTTTTAATGACGGTTTTAAACCATAAAATTAAAAAATTAACAATAACATCTACAAAATTTGTATAAATAAACAGCTTTATAAAAATAATCTATTTTAAGAGTATTTTACTAAGCAAGTTAAATAATTTTAGTTTTTCTAAACATATGTTCACTATTTGTGTTTAAGATTTTTGTACTATTATGCTGAATTAAGAACAACTTGAATAGAAAATATTTCGTATTTAACTAGATCATTATTTCTTTGTCCTGCTTGGTGGCGAAGCGGTTACTACAACTAGCCACAAGGTACATCTAGCTAGGAAGTACCGGGTTCGACCCCAGGTGGAGACATATAAAACTCCTGAGAAAAACCATAAAAAACTCCTGAGAATGTGTATTAGTGAGATGTGCTCTCTTTAGGCACCCTCCTTCGCATTTATATCTATAAAAAAAAAAAAATTTTTAACTGTTATTTTAAAGGAATAATTTATTTTAAAACTGCATTGTGTCTTATATAAAAATTACCGTAAAAGTCATAAAATTTTATACTTAATTTATTTATGAAATCTTTATTTTTTGATATAACTAAACGAGTATACTTTTGAATATAAATAAATTAATACTTTTGTAGCAATTCAAAACAATTATTAACTTCTTTTAAAAAAAGCCATAATCTCCATACTAATCGATTTTTGTTATTGCCTTAGTTTAATTCTTATTTTAAAATACAATTGTTATTATTTTTGAAGGTGTCAGACTTTTTCTATATAAACTTAATAATTTTTCTTATAAGTTTGCATGTATTTTAATTTATATTAATCTCATGATAATCATTCTATATTATTATTCAATTTTTTTGTATCCAAACTTTTTAATATTTACATCTATATAGAATAATTTCATGATGAAAATACGTTTTTCTTTTTAAAAACTTAACTGTTTAGCTCCTGGATGTGACTCGGATTAAAATCTTCTTTAAAAAGAGTTGATTACTTTTTCTTATCAAGATGCTACATAGAAATGTTTATATATTTTCCATTATAGATTCTTTCAAGAACTGTTTATTGAAATAATTTTTTAAATTGTATATTTATTTAGTTGATTTTATTTTTATTTAAAGGAAAAACTATCCTTGGCCGTACATTTTATTTAAACTTCTCTATTAATCTATTTTGTTGTTTTAAATAATGTATACTTTTATGTTTTATTTATTATAATCAGGTTTTATCATTTTGTAGATTATAATTTTATACTTTTACTCTATAAATATATTTTATATCTAATTCTTGCAAAATTGAACTTCAATAAAAATAGTTTTAATTAGTATTTTTGATTTTATCAATGCTAGGTAAGTAATTAAAATAAATGTTGATTACTAAAATAATAAGTGTATAAGTTAACTTGATTCACTTACATATAAGTTATTAAAATTTAGATTTGTGTATAAGTGTTTCATTTTGTTACATTTATAATAAGTGTCTGTGTTAATATTTGTTTTAAAGATGATAATATTCTATTTAAAAAAGATTTCTCAACAAAGTCTTGATAAATGATATCTTTTTCAAATAAAAATTAAGTTCTATTTCTTCCAATCACTATTGCAAATATTTTGTGCTTTAATACTTTGATTCAAATAATTATTTATTGTTGGATTTCAAAATATTGTTTTTCTTAGTTTTTGAACTTTTGCTTTTAGATAATTTAAATTAAAGTCGAAATCACTATTAATTCCTTTTTATTCAAATTAATGAGTCAAAATATTATACCAATTTATCTTTGAAACTTTTACAGTTATCAAAAATCATTGATTAAAGTTATTTATACAACTTAAAGATCCTACAAATTCATTTCAACTCTTTTTGTGGTGGTGTTGTAAGTACATTTTTTTAACTAGAAAGTAATTCTTACTGATCTATAAAATAGAATTTAAGATATTTAATTATCAGTTTGATGATGCGTTTTCAAGCAAAACTATAATGACCACTATTAAAGTGAAAATATATGATTTGTATTTTTTATAAACAGCACTTTTGACCATTCAACACAAAATTTAAAAGTGAAACAAATTGTGATTTGCTCTTACTGCTCTTAACTGTCCATGTGGTGGAAGCGAACAACTATTTTCATAAAACATGGTATCTTTGTTTATAAAGTTAATCTAAAAGATTTTTTCAACTAGTGATGATGGGACTGATCTAAGTCATCCTACCTAACAAACAACTAGACATCAGTGTTACAAATTTCCTGGGCATCTTTGATGACAAACTCTTGAGACATGAACAGGTGTTTGCAGATCACTTTTGACTATTAATCAGTTCATTCATTAACTAAATCTTATCCATTGACAGCTACCAACTGGTATCTTTGATGAGATTTGGTTTTCTTCTTTACATTTCAAAGATCTTATTGAAGTCTGATGTCAAGTCCATGTTAGAAAAAGGTAATTACTTTAAATATTTATCTTTTGTTTATATATATTTTGAGTTACAATAATAGAGATAAGAAGAAGACTAAAACCTTTATTCATTATACAATCTGTAATTTTTATTTAAAAAATATATCAACTCACTAAACATGCTGCCAGCTTCATTTGTCGTTTCATAGTCAGCAGTAAATTCATATTATTTGAACAATTTAGTGATATAAACATAATTAATTCCTTTAGTGAAATCACAAACATTTTATAAGTCAGTAGAAGAAAATTTTTAATTTAACAAACAAAACTCGAATTAATCTATTTGTAAGAACTTTAATTGTTTTGTTAATTTCAAACTCATTAGATAAACAATATTTAAAATTAGTTTTAATTATAGTAGTTGATCATCTAAACCATCTCAAATATTTTCAGGATTCAAAATAATGCGGAACGGATTCCAGCATCTTCGGCTCTAATATAAATTAGAAACTTATTTAGATTCCCAATTTTCAGTTTGAAAACTTTGGAAGGTATTTTTAAAATGTGATAACTACTGATAACAGATGATCATATTCTGAAAATTAAACAAATGAATGTTTCTAAGAAGATGGTGATTCGAATGCAAGTAGCTGTAGATCTCAGGAATGTAGTAAATTTGCATAATGGTCTTACTACAAACTATGCCGAGTTGGAGTTGCTCTTAGAATCAGTAAATATCCTTTAATAATCGCCTATTCTAAAACTACAACATGAAAATTTTAGACATTAAATTTGATTTGGTTTACCATGTAACCCGGAAACATTTGTAAAAATAAAAAGAAAATTTAATGTTGCTTCTAAAATAAGTTTTTATAAAAAATTGACAAAACAGCACAAGATAAAACAATGAGCAACAATTTATATTGTAATGAAGGATAGATGACAAGACAAGTGAGGAAACGACAACCCCTCTGGAAAGACGACAACTTGGATGAGAAGAAAAATTTTGTGACAACAGGACATGTGAAAGATAACTCAAGTGAACAGACGACAAGTCATTTAAAAGAGAAGAAGTGAAGACGAAAAATGATGTGAATCACAAATCACAGAGAAGTGAATCAGAAGTCATTTCGACGGCTTATTTATTGTTTTTGGAGTAAAGTTGCAAATGTCCAAATTAAAATTTGTAAAAATTAATTAAACAAACAATAGAATCCTTTAAGTAGTTAATAAATTACATTTATGTCTTCAAGTATACAAAAACAACAAGAAAAGTACCTGTTGTTCAACCACCATCTCCTCTCATGAAGTTCCCGGATGGTATTCACTTGCTAACATCATTGACAAGCAAAAAATTAACATTTTTTGCCATTTAATACATGCTTTATATGATGCACATCTATAATTTTGATCATTAAATTGGTGATGGCGTCATCAGGACTACAGTATTTGGCAACTAGCACCAGCAGTGAAGATAGTTGGTTATCTATTTTTGCTATTCTCCTGAATGTCTTCCTTCTCAACCCAAACTTGGTTATCTAATAAGAAACTAGTTTCAAATTATCGTCAAATTTTATTTTTATCTATTACCATTTGTTTTGTTGATAAAGTTTAAATATTAAAAGTTATTAAAAATAAGGTGGAAAAAATTTAAAATAAAATTGATTAGTTTATCTAAAATTTTTAAGAATTCTTATTTAAAGTCAAATAGTCTATCAGCGATCCATTGTGGCCTAAAGGGCAGGACAATAGAGTTGATATGCGCTGCGTGTTACATGCGCAAGTTTGAATCCTACCAACTACCTTTCATTAATTTGATTATCAAAAAATTGTATTTGGAAGATATCCATTTTGTAATAACAATACAGTAGCTACGAGGTAAAAGCTAGAAACTTTGCTTTTATTTTTATGTTTGTTTTGTGACGTTTCAAAAGCCGTAATAATGGATAAACCTATTTAAACATTAGGTAAGTATATAAAAAGTAAACATATCCCTTAAACATTACCCTAATTAGATTTTTTGTCATTAAGTATGCCACCAGTTAAGCATAGTTTTAAAATTCTAAAAATTAAATGTTTTGAAAATTTTTAGAATTTTGTTTAAACTAAAAGAACTCTTATATTTAAGGGTTGCGAGGCAAAACACTTAAGTTTTTCCCATCTCTTTTAATATTTTTATTATTTATACGAAAAAATAAAAACAAAATTTTTGCATCATTAACATTGTTATTTGTTTGTTTTATTTGCCGAAAAAAAACATATAGAACTAATTACGTGACTATTTATTATTTTACTACTTATTTCAGGGTTAAAGTTTTGATAAAAAATTACTTTTTTTGTTCACAGTTAGTTGAGCCAAATTCAAAACAATTAATACTTCAAAAAATATGTTTATTTGTTAAGTTTGTTAAGTTTATAACTGAATTAGTTTTAAATTAAAGTTTTATCAGAAATCTAGTTTTAATATAATTAATATGATTTATGAAAAGGGTGTCTATTGTGCGCTGTTGTTTAAATTTATGGTTTCAATTTTACAAATAACAAACATTGAAAACCAATTACTGTTAAAAACATGAATTTGCTAAACATTTTCGAAAATACTCATTATTAGTTTATAAAGAAAATTATAATTTAGTTTTAGCATCTTTTTAAAAATAGTAAAGTATATTTTCCTTCTAGAAAAATCTATAGAGATGTTTTTTTTTCAACAGATGAACATTGGTTTTTTATTTAGTTATTAGAAAAATAAGAAACTGAGACATTTTTTGAAAGCTTTGAAAATAAAACATGATTTCTTGGATAAAAATAGAATGAAATCTATGCTACTTGTTTACTGACGTCATTAATTTCAAAATAAATAACGATTCCAACATATACAACGATTCTAACATCTGCTCTTGATGTTTTAATCTTGTGAAAATCATAAGAACTTCCTTTTTGTAATTTGTTACTGATCTTAATAACTTTTAGATCCCCTTTTTTTTAGATTTTTGCTACTTTTAAATTAAATAGGTCAAAAGATTCGTTTTAAACACAATAGTTCTTAATTCTAACTTTATAAAGTAAACAACCATTCACATGATTAGATTGTATTCTGGGTGAATCAAAGAGCACGACAGCTTATGTGGATTACAAGTCACGTGAATGGCAAGTCAAGTTAAAAAGAAACTTTTTGTGATTGAAGTTTTAAATGTCCACATTCATAGTTTGAAGAAAATTTTTAGTAAAATAATGGATTGAAAAACTAGCTGTTTACCATATCGCAACTATTTCACCAGAAAATAAGATACATCTGTTGTTAAGCTTTCATAGCCATATTCATGAAGTTCCCCAATTCGATTTGTTTGATGATATGACGTTTCTCGATGCCTTTTAACGTTTGCTTCGTCTACTGCATATCCATGACGTCATTAGATCGGTAATGACATCTATAGGACTAACGAATTTTGCATCTATCACAACCGCTGAAGTTAGTTAGTGATCTGCTCTTGATATTCTCCAATAAGTCTTTTAACACCAACTTGTTTACTGCTGATCTAACTTCCGCTGGGTGGCGATAAGATTCAATGCTCTATCAAATATAAAAATATCAACAACTAATCATCATCATGATGTAGTCAGTAACATACAATCATTAAATGTAATCATCAACATCCAATCCTCACCATCCGATGATCAACATCATCAATATTAGATAATCATCATCTAATGATCAACATCCGACCATCAACACCCAATAATTAACCTCTGATTCAATATCTGATCATCAACAACCGATCACTTAAATTGAAATATAAATTTTGATAACCAAATAATGACCAATTATATAATCTTTATTTTTACCATTCATACTTTACGTTTCATAACATTTGTTTTAACTTTATACTTTTACAAATTATACTCAAAACATTTCTATTAAAATCAAATTTATTAAATTTAGTAATTTCATAGGATTAAAATTTAATATTAAATTTTAATTTATTATTTAATAACTAAATTTATTAAGTTTAGCAATCTTTAAACTCCTGCCGACAATTTTTTGCTATTTCATAAAGTTTGAGTTTTATACAAGTCTTAAAACCAATATCGTAATAAAAAACTTTAGCTACCAGATAAAAATCAAAAATTTCTCTTACAATTTTAAGCTTGTTGTTATGATGTTTTATAAGCCGTAAGAATAAATAAAGCCTAAGGGTAAGTACAAGATCGTAAACATTACATTTAACAAATTTGTTGTATTTATATATGTCACCTTTCAAAGACAGTTGTAAAATTCTACAAAGTAAGTTATTGTTTACAAATTTTTTTGGAGATTTCACTTAAAACTAAGAAAAATCTTATTTTTTAAGAGTTGTGAAGAAAGGCACTTAAACCTATTCCATCTCTTAAATTTAAGTTATTTATGCATAACAATTAATAACAAAGTTTCTACATCATCAACATTTTCAATTTTTTGTTTTGTCGAAAAAGAATAAATATTTATCTTACTTTTATTGTCTGTATTTTGATTCAGGTTTACTTGATTGGAATTTAGACTTATCTTATTAACTCTACCAAACTTTCAAATTTGTTTTTATAATTTTTGATATTCATCATTTCCTAGTCATCTTAAAACTTTTTTATCTTTTTTATCATTTCCTGATCTTTAAAATTTTCTGATCCTTATTATCAATTAGCTTCTATCAGCTGTTTATTTTAACCACAGTTTAATGTTTTCTAACAAGTTTTGGACTTTCATCGTTTTGCGAAATTGTTTATTTTGTGACACTTTTTATTTGCCGCATATTGATGCATGCTGCTTATTTTTATCTAAAATCATTAAATTCAAATTATATAATAAGATAAACTTTTTTTAAGATGAAGCCTAGAATGCGACAAAAGTGACATTTGCGACTACAAATAAACTGGCGACCCCTAGCGGATAATTTTAGTGATACAGATATTAAATTAAACTTTTTGTAGAAGTTACTTTTGCTGTGTTACAGATTATAAATCTGTTGATTACCAGGCAATAAAATGGAAATTCAGTTTCAAAATTGTTTCCGATGCTTTTAATAACTTTTATTGACAAAATAATTTATATTAATTGCTTACACAATTTCAAGTGTTTAGAAAATCTAAATCATTTTTAAGTTTTATCATAAAATGGTCATCACAGATTGTTTAATGGACTATATATTGAATACAACTATTGAAAACAAAAACAAAATAGAAGTAAATGATAATTATTATTCCACATGAAGTTTTTACCATTTAGTTTTTTCATTTAGTGAGTACTTTATTGTAAACTTAATATAAAATATTAAATCTAAAGAACTTGAAAACTTTTTAAATTAATACAAAAGAAGAAATGAAAAATCATTTATTTCAATTTGTTTAGTTTTTATGAAAAATAATGCGAGTTTACACATAAATTAAATTTGAAAATAATATTTGTTTAAAGTTTGTTGAGCTAAATTCAAAACATTTAATTCTTTAAAATAAGTTTTTTGGTAAGTTTTTTATAACTTGATAAAATTTAAGTTCTAATTTTTATCACAAATCTAATCTGAGTACAGTTAAGTTAAAGTTTTTATTGAACAATTTAATAGTTATTTTTTAATTTCAAATGAGAAATTTGAAAGTCCTAAAGAGTAATTTTGAAAATAAAAGCCACTAGCAACCATCCACTTGCTACAAGAAGTTACCAAAAAATCACTGACAACCAGTTGTAACTCACGTGATAAAACGACAAATCAGTTGAGTAGACGTCAAGTTACACTAGAAAATAAAAAGTCAGGTGAACAAAAAACACCGCTCACTTATTTTTTTCGAGTAAAGTTTCAAGTCTCCAAATTCAAAAATTGTAGAAAAAGGGAAAAAGAAACAATTAAATAATCAAACCAAAGCTACCGTTTTGCAAATACGTCATAAAAAGCGATAGAAGAAAGAAGAAATAACTTGTTGTATAACCATCTTCATCACTATATCTAAGAACAAGTCAAAATGCTTTCTAATGCTAATTACTTGATGATCTCACTGTGGCACTCTTTGATACCATTAAACACTTCTTATATCTGCTGCATGTTTATGATGATCTGAGTCATTTAATGATTACGTCATCTGGACTAGAGAATTGCTTTTTTTGCTTCATCTTTGCTAAAGTCATTTCAGAAAAGACCCTAGAACAATTTGATAGCTTTATCAGCAGGAAAAAACTAATGTTAACTGAAAAATATAATATTAGGCGCTGACTAATCAATGTGGCCAAGCTGGTTAGGCGGAAGGGTAAAAATCCATTAACACTACTTTTGTAGGTTGAAATCAGGTCGAAAATGTATTTTTCATTTATTGTCATTTGTCATCAAGCCTACAAAATCCTTTCAAAATTTAAAGTCTTCGTTTTGTCGTAATAGAAGCTGGTAGAATAGTTAAAGCTTAAAAAAAGGTAAATGTTGTACACATTACCTAAAATAGATTGTTGTTTCTGAAATAGTCAAAAAGAGTTTAATAATTTTATAAAGTAAATTTTCGAGAAAAAATACATGAAACATTTCTTAGAAATTTCACTTAAAACTATGAAAACTCTGTAAGGCACTGAATATTGCTCCATTTTCTAATAACTTGTTTTTATTTTCAAAAAATTTAAAACAAACATTAAACTTCATAAACATTTAAAATAATTAAATGTTTTGCATTGCAAGAAGAAATATTTACCCTCTGCTTTGTAAATGAAGTTTACTGGAATTAAATTAAGATATAACAAAGTAACTCAGCATAATTTTCAAAAATGTTTCAATCATTTCTGATATGTATAACTTCCCGGTTATTTTCATAAGTTTTTGTTTTGTCTTCTTTATCATTATCGATCTTCAAAACTTAAATATTTAATTCAAAAGTTTTGTTGTTAATTTTTAAAATTTTAAAACAACCTTTTTGAACAAAAACATTTTGACTAAGCTGGTTTTAATGACGGTTTTAAACCATAAAATTAAAAAATTAACAATAACATCTACAAAATTTGTATAAATAAACAGCTTTATAAAAATAATATATTTTAAGAGTATTTTACTAAGCAAGTTAAATAATTTTTAACTGTTATTTTAAATGAATAATTTATTTTAAAACTGCATTGTGTCTTATATAAAAATTACCATAAAAGTTATAAAATTTTATACTTAATTTATTTATGAAATCTTTATTTTTTGATATAACTAAACAAGTATACTTTTGAATATAAATAAATTAATACTTTTGTAGCAATTCAAAACAATTATTAACATCTTTTAAAAAAAGCCATAATCTCCATACTAATCGAATTTCGTTTTTGCCTTAGTTTAATTCTTATTTTAAAATACAATTGTTATTATTTTTGAAGGTGTCAGACTTTTTCTATATAAACTTAATAATTTTTCTTATAAGTTTGCATGTATTTTAATTTATATTAATCTCTTGATAATCATTCTATATTATTATTTAATTTTTTTGTATCCAAACTTTTTAATATTTACATCTATATTGAATAATTTCATGATGAAAATACGTTTTTCTTTTTAAAAACTTAACTGTTTAGCTCCTGGATGTGACTCGGATTAAAATCTCCTTTGAAAAGAGTTGATTACTTTTTCTTATCAAGATGCTACATAGAAATGTTTATATATTTTCCATTATAGATTCTTTCAAGAACTGTTTATTGAAATAATTTTTTAAATTGTATATTTATTTAGTTGATTTTATTTTTATTTAAAGGAAAAGCTTTTCTTGGCTGTACATTTTTTTCAACTTCTCTATTAATCTATTTTGTGGTTTTAAATATTGTATACTTTTATGTTTTATTTATTATAATCAGGTTTTATCATTTTATACTTTTACTCTATAAATATATTTTATATCTAGTTCTTGCAGAATTGAACATCAATAAAAATAGTTTTAATTAATATTTTTGATTGTATCACTGCTAGGTAAGTAATTAAAATAAATGTTGATTACTAAAATAATAAGTGTATAAGTTAACTTGATTCACTTACATATAAGTTATTAAAATTTAGATTTGTGTATAAGTGTTTCATTTTGTTACATTTATAATAAGTGGCTGTCTTAATATTTGTTTTAAAAATGATAATATTCTATTTAAAAAAGATTTCTCAACAAAGTCTTGATAAATGATATCTTTTTCAAATAAAAATTAAGTTCTATTTCTTCCAATCACTATTGCAAATATTTTGTGCTTTAATACTTTGATTCAAATAATTATTTATTGTTGGCTTTCAAAATAATGTTTTTCTTAGTTTTTGAACTTTTGCTTTTAGATAATTTAAATTAAAGTCGAAATCACTATTAATTCCTTTTTATTCAAATTAATGAGTCAAAATATTATACCAATTTATCTTTAAAACTTTTACAGTTATCAAACATCATTGATTAAAGTTATTTATACAACTTAAAGATCCTACAAAGTCATTTCAACTCATTTTGTGGTGGGATTGTAAGTACATTTTTTTAACTTGAAAGTAATTCTTACTGATCTATAAAATAGAATTTAAGATATTTAATTATCAGTTTGATGATGCGTTTTCAAGCAAAACTTGATTCAAGCAAAACAAATTAAAGTGAAAATATATGATTTGTATTTTTTATAATTAGCACTTTTGACCATCCAACACAAAATTTAAAAGTGAAACAAATTGTGATTTGCTCTTACTGCTCTTAACTGTCCATGTGGTGGAAGCGAACAACTTTTTTCATAAAACATGGTATCTTTGTTTATAAAGTTAATCAAAGATTTTTTCAACTAGTGATGATGGGACTGATCTGAGTCATCACACCTAACAAACAACTAGACATCAGTGTTACAAATTTCCTGGGCATCTTTGATGACAAACTCTTGAGACATGAACAGGTATTTGTAGATCACTTTTGACTATTACTCAGTTCATTCATTAACTAAATTTTATCCATTGACAGCTACCAACTGGTATCTTGGATGAGATTTGGTTTTCTTCTTCACATTTCAAGGATCTCATTGAAGTCTGATGTCAAGTCAATATTATATTTAGGATATCAACTCACTAAACATGCTGCCAGCTTCATTTGTCGTTTCATAGTCAGCAGCAAATTCATATTATTTGAACAATTTAGTGATATAAACATAATTAATTCCTTTAGTGAAATCACAAACATTTTATAAGTCAGTAGAAGAAAATTTTTAATTTAACAAACAAAACTCGAATTAATCTATTTGTAAGAACTTTAATTGTTTTGTTAATTTCAAACTCATTAGATAAACAACATTTAAAATTATTTTTAATTATAGTAGTTGATCATCTAAACCATCTCAATTATTTTCAGGATTCAAAATATTGCGGAACGGATTCCAGCATCTTCGGTTCTAATATAAATTAGAAGTTAATTTAAATACCCAAGTTTCAGTGTGAAAACGTTGGAAGGTATTTAAAAAATGTGAGGACTACTTGTAACAGATGATTATATTCAGAAAATTAAATAAATTAACCTTTCTAAGAAGATGGTGGTTCGAATGAAAGAAGCTGTAGATCTTATGGATTTTGGTAAATCTAGATGTTGATCTTACTACAAGCCTTGCCGAGTTGGAGTTGCTTTTAGAATTAGCAAATATTCTGCATTAATCTCATATTCTAAAACTACATTACAAATTAGCAGATTAGATGTTAGTTGTGAGAAATAGTTTTCTATCTGGGGTTAATTTATCTTATCTGGATGATTACTTTTTACAGTTTGCTATTTAAGTCGTGATAAGACCTTATTTTTTCTTTTTTTATTTGATTATCTTACGTTTTGATCCAGTAAAACGTCTATTTTATGATACTTTAAACTTTTCTTATAATTCTTCAAGCAACTCTTCTTAAACCAAATTGATGTGATTCATGTTTTAGTTTGGCTTTTGATAATTATTTGAGATTACGATTCTAAGCAGCTTTAGCAAGTTAGGTCATAAGTTAGTTAATTGTATTTGCTAAATGAGTCCAATCAATCTCATCACTTCACCTTCGTCTATTTTTTGTTTTTAGTTTATGCGCTCTTAGATAAGTTTCAATGTATTTCTGCTCACTTCTTTGAATTCCTCTTCCAACTTAGTTTTCAATTCTTTTTGATACAGCAAATTCTTTTTAGATTTTCAGCTCTATAAATAAAAACTACCTTTGATTTATTGTAGTCTTCTTGATTAGAGCTTTTATAGTTTTTCAGCTACAATCGAGGTTTTCTAAACAATAAATTTATTTTTTTATCTCTGCTACATCTTCTTATCAAACAAGTGAAGCTTTAAATCCTTAATGATATTTTATTCGCCACCAGAACTGTTATGTCAACTTCATTTTCATTTTTTCTCATCTTTAGTTCCAGAGAAATAGTCTCTGCAGATTTGACTGAAAATAAATCTACAAATAGATAAAAAACTGTTAGTTTTCTGACATTCCGTGGTGATGTAATTGGTTGAATCTTTCATGCCTTAAAATTATCATTTTTAGGTTTAATTTGTAATAAACAATTATAATCAATCTGTTAATTAGTTTCATTATCTTACATCTGAAGAACCTATAGAAGATCAAATTGTATCGCAAGGAAAGTGAGAGATATGGAATATAATTTTGACTTATAAAGTATAGAGTCTGAAATCAGTTAAATTTTACTATCCAAGGGCGATATATAATTTAAACTACAAGTTTCAGTATAAGTCGAAGCAACTACTTAGTACTTTGTCTCAACTCGTCATTTCTTAAAGTTAAATTTATTGATTTGTAGCACTACAGAGCTTTGTGTATCTGAATCTTATATACTAAACTATCAAAAAGGTTAAAACTAGTTTAATACAAATGATAACAGCGCTGAAAACCTGGTAACAATTAGAAGTCTGCAAAAAGAAGAATTAAATTATTTAATTTCGAGTTTCACATAATCAACCAGTTTGCAGCCCTTACTACAAATCTTGTCGATATAAAAAAATAAGATTTTTTTCACCGCTATGAAAAATAAGAATTTAAATTTAGACATTTAATTTGATTTGGTTTACCAAGTAACCCGGAAATTTCATAAAAACTAAAAGAAAATTTAATGTGGCTTCTAAAATAATTTTTACAAAAAATTGACATCAAAGCAAATGTTAAAACAATGAGCAACAATTAATATGATAATAAAGGCTGGTGATGTGGATGCAAGCCAAGTAAGAAAACGACAACCTTCGTGGAAAGACGATAATTTGGTTTAAAAGAAGTCAGATTCTGTGACAACAAGTCATGTGAACGACAAGTCAATAGAGAAGATGACAGATCGAGTGGAAAGGCGAAATAATATGTGAATCACAAATGACGCACAGTACGAGTCACGTGAATCAGAAGTCATCGTGAAAACATGCTTAATTATTGCTTTTGGATTGAAGTTGCAAATGTTGAAATTCAAATTTGTAAAAAATAATTAATCAAACAATAGAATCAACTAAGTAGTTAATAAATTGCAGTTATGTCGTCAAACACAAGGAAAGAAATTCAAATAAACAGCTTTATTATAACAATGTAATTTAAGAGTATTTTACCAAACCAGGTTAAATAATATTTAACTGTGGTGTTAAATGAATAATTTATTTTATAACTGCATTGTGTCTTATATAAATATTTCCATAAAAGTCATAAGGTTTTAAATTTTTTTTATTTATGTAATCTCTTTTTGTTGATAAACCTAAACAAGTATACTTTTGAATATAAATAAATTAATGCTTTTGCAGCAATTCAAAACATGTATTAACTTCTTTTAAAAAAAGCCATAATCTCCATACTTTTCGATTTTTGTTATTGCCTATTAAGTTTAATTCTTAATTAAGATACAAATGTTTTATTTTTTAAAGTGTCAAACTTTTTCTATATGCACTTAATAATTTTTTGTATAAGTTTGCATGTATACTAATTTATATCAATCTATTCATAATAACTGTTGATTATTAATCCAGTTTCTTGTATAAAAACTTTTTATTTCTTACATCTATATAAAATTAGTTCATGATGAAAAAACGTTTTTATTTTCACAAGCTTAATTGTTTACTTCCTGGATATGACTATGATTAAAATGTTTTTTAAAAAGAGTTGATTACTTTTTTCTTGTCAAGATGCTACATATAAATGTTTATATTTTTCCATTATAGATTCCTTCAAAAATTGTTAATTGAAATGATTTTTTAAATTGTATATTTAATTAATTGATTTTATTTTTATTTAAAGGAAAAGCTTTTCTTGGCTGTACATTTTTTTCAACTTCTCTATTAATCTATTTTGTTGTTTTAAATATTGTATACTTTTATCTTTTATTTATTATAATCAGGTTTTATCATTTTGTAGATTATAATTTTATACTTTTACTCTATAAATATATTTTATATCTAATTCTTGCAAGATTGAACATCAATAAAAATAGTTTTAATTAATATTTTTGATTTTATCAATGCTAGGTAAGTAATTAAAATAAATGTTGATTACTAAAATAATAAGTGTATAAGTTAACTTGATTCACTTACATATAAGTTATTAAAATTTAGATTTGTGTATAAGTGTTTCATTTTGTTACATTTATAATAAGTGGCTGTGTTAATATTTGTTTTAAAGATGATAATATTCTATTTAAAAAAGATTTCTCAACAAAGTCTTGATAAATGATATCTTTTTCAAATAAAAATTAAGTTCTATTTCTTCCAATCACTATTGCAAATATTTTGTGCTTTAATACTTTGATTTAAATAATTATTTATTGTTGACTTTCAAAATATTGTTTATCTTAGTTTTTGAACTTTTGCTTTTAGATAATTTAAATTAAAGTCGAAATCACTATTAATTCCTTTTTTATTCAAATTAATGAGTCAAAATATTATACCAATTTATCTTTAAAACTTTTACAGTTATCCAAAATCATTGGTTAAAGTTATATATACAACTTAAATATCCTACAGAGTCATTTCAACTCATTTTGTGGTGGTATTGTAAGTACATTTTTTTAACTTGAAAGTAATTCTTACTGATCTATAAAATAGAATTTAGGATATTTAATTATCAGTTTGATGATGCGTTTTCAAGCAAAACTTTAATGACCACTATTAAAGTGAAAATATATGATTTGTATTTTGTATAAACAGCACTTTTGACCATCCAACACAAAATTTAAAAGTGAAACAAATTGTGATTTGCTCTTACTGATCTTAACTGTCCATGTGGTGGAAGCGAACAACTATTTTCATAAAACATGGTATCTTTGTTTATAAAGTTAATCAAAGATTTTTTCAACTAGTGATGATGGGACTGATCTGAGTGATCACACCTAACAAACAACTAGACATCAGTGTTACAAATTTCCTGGGCATCTTTGATGACAAACTCTTGAGACATGAACAGGTGTTTGTAGATCACTTTTGACTATTACTCAGTTCATTCATTAACTAAATTTTATCCATTGACAGCTACCAACTGGTATCTTTGATGAGATTTGGTTTTCTTCTTCACATTTCAAGGATCTCATTGAAGTCTGATGTCAAGTCAATATTATATTTAGGATATCAACTCACTAAACATGCTGCCAGCTTCATTTGTCGTTTCATAGTCAGTAGCAAATTCTTATTATTTGAACAATTTAGTGATATAAACATAATTATTTCCTTTAGTGAAATCACAAACATTTTATAAGTCAGTAGAAGAAAATTTTTAATTTAACAAACAAAACTCGTATTAATCTATTTGTAAGAACTTTAATTGTTTTGTTAATTTCAAACTCATTAGATAAACAATATTTAAAATTATTTTTAATTATAGTAGTTGATCATCTAAACCATCTCAAATATTTTCAGGATTCAAAATAATGCGGAACGGATTCCAGCATCTTCGGCTCTAATATAAATTAGAAACTTATTTAGATTCCCAATTTTCAGTGTGAAAACGTTGGAAGGTATTTTTAAAATGTGATAACTACTGATAACAGATGATCATATTCAGAAAATTAAACAAATGAATGTTTCTAAGAAGATGGTGATTCGAATGCAAGTAGCTGTAGATCTCAAGGAATGTAGTAAATTTGCATAATGGTCTTACTACAAACTATGCCGAGTTGTAGTTGCTCTTAGAATCAGTAAATATCCTGTAATAATCACCTATTCTAAAACTACAACATGAAAATTTTAGACATTAAATTTGATTTGGTTTACCATGTAACCCGGAAACATTTGTAAAAATAAAAAGAAAATTTAATATTGCTTCTAAAATAATTTTTTATAAAAAATTGACAAAAAAGCACAAGATAAAACAATGAGAAACAATTCATATTGTAAAGAAGGATAGATGACAAGTCAAGTGAGGAAACGACAACCCCTCTGGAAAGACGACAACTTGGATGAGAAGAAAGATTTTGTGACAACAAGATATGTGAAAGATAACTCAAGTGAACAGACGACAAGTCATTCAAAAGAGAAGAAGTGAAGACGAAAAATGATTTGAATCACAAATCACAGAGAAGTGAATCAGAAGTCATTTTGACGGCTTATTTATTGTTTTTGGAGTAAAGTTGCAAATGTCCAAATTAAAATTTGTAAATATTAATTAAACAAACTATAGAATCCTTTAAGTAGTTAATAAATTACATTTATGTCTTCAAGTGTACAAAAACAACAAGAAAAGTACCAGTAGTTCAACCACCATCTCCTCTCATGAAGTTCCCGGATGGTATTAACTTGCTAACATCATTGACAGTTATTTTTCGCCATTTAATACATGCTTTATATGATGCGCATCTATAATTTTTATAATTAAATTGGTGATGGCGTCATCAGGACTACAGTATTTGGCAACTAGCACCAGCAGTGAAAATAGTTGGTTATCTATTTTTGCTATTCTCCTGAATGTCTTCCATCTCAACCCAAACTTGGTTATCTAATAAGAAACTAGTTTCAAATTATCGTCAAATTTTATTTTTATCTATTACCATTTGTTTTGTTGATAAAGTTTAAATATTAAAAGTAATTAAAAATAAGTTAAAACAATTAAAAATAAAATTGATTAGTTTATCTAAAATTTTTAAGAATTCTTTTTTAAAGTCAAATAGTCTATCAGCGATCCATTGTGGCCTAAAGGGCAGGACAAGAGAGTTGATATGCGCTGCGTCTTACATGCGCAAGTTTGAATCCTACCAACCACCTTTCATTAATTTGATTATCACAATATTGTAATATGAAGATATCCATTTTGTAATAACAATACAGTAGCTACGAGGTAAAAGCTAGAAACTTCGCTTTTATTTTTATGTTTGTTTTGTGACGTTTCAAAAGCCGTAATAATGGATAAACCTATTTATACATTAAGTAAGTATATAAAAAGTAAGAATATCCCTTAAACATTACCCTAATTAGATTTTTTGTCATTAAGTATGCCAAATAAAAATCAAGCAGAGTTTTAAAATTCTAAAAATTAAATGTTTTGAAAATTTTTAGAATTTTGTTTAAACTAAAAGAACTCTTATATTTAAGGGTTGCGAGGCAAAACACTTAAGTTTTTCCCATCTCTTTTAATATTTTTATTATTTATACGAAAAAATAAAAACAAAATTTGTGCATCATTAACATTGTTATTTGTTTGTTTTATTTGCCGAAAATAAACATATAGAACTAATTACGTGACTATTTATTATTTTACTACTTATTTCAGGGTTAAAGTTTTGATAAAAAATTACTTTTTTTGTTCACAGTTAGTTGGGCCAAATTCAAAACAATTAATACTTCAAAAAATATGTTTATTTGTTAAGTTTGTTAAGTTTATAACTGAATTAGTTTTAAATTAAAGTTTTATCAGCAATCTAGTTTTAACATAATTAATATGATTTATGAAAAGGGTGTCTATTGTGCGCTGTTGTTTAAATTTATGGTTTCAATTTTACAAATAACAAACATTGAAAACCAATTACTGTTAAAAACATGAATTTGCTAAACATTTTCGAAAATACTCATTATTAGTTTATAAAGAAAATTAGAATTTAGTTTTAGCATCTTTTTAAAAAAAGTAAAGTATATTTTCTTTCTAGAAAAATCTATAGAGATATTTTTTATCAATAGATGAACATTGGTTTTTTATTTAGTTATTAGAAAATGAGAAACTGAGACATTTTTTGAAAGCTTTGAAAATAAAACATGATTTCTTGGATAAAAATAGAATGAAATCTATGCTACTTGTCTACTGACGTCATTAATTTTAAAATAAATAACGATTCCAACATATACAACGATTCTAACATCTGCTCTTGATGTTTTAATTTTGTGCAAATCATAAAAACTTCCTTTTTGTAATTTGTTACAGATCTTAATATTTTTTAGATTCCCTTTTCTTAGATTTTTGCTACTTTTAAATTAAATAGGTCAAAAGATTCGTTTTAAACACAATAGTTCTTAATTCTAACTTTATAAAGTAAACAACCATTCACATGATTAGATAGTATTCTGGGTGAATCAAAGATCATGACAGCTTATGTGGACTACAAGTCAAGTGAATGGCAAGTCAAGTTAAAAAGAAACTTTTTGTGATTGAAGTTTTAAATGTCCACATTCATAGTTTGAAGAAAGTTTTTAGTAATAAAATAATGGATTAAAAAACTAGCTATTTACCATTTCGCAACTATTTCACCAGATGCCCAGAAAATAAGATACATCTGTTGTTAAGCTTTCATAGCCATGTTCATGAAGTTCTCCAATTCTATTTGTTTGATGATATGACGTTTCTCGATGCCTTTTAACGTTTGCTTCGTCTGCTGCATATCCATGACGTCATTAGATCGGTGATGACATCTATAGGACTAAAGAATTTTGCATCTATCACAACCGCAGAAGTTAGTTAGTGATCTGCTCTTGATATTCTCCAATAAGTCTTTTAACACCAACTTGTTTACTGCTGATCTAACTTCCGCTGGATGGCGATAAGATTCAATGCTCTATCAAATATAATAATATCAACAACTAATCATCATCATGATGGAGTTAGTAACATACAATCATTAAATGTAATCATCAACATCCGATCCTCACCATCCGATGATCAACATCATCAATATTAGATAATCATCATCTAATGATCAACATCCGACCATCAACACCCAATAATTAACCTCTGATTCAATCTCTGATCATCAACACCCGATCCCTTAAATTAAAACATAAATTTTGATAACTAAATAATGACCAATTATATAATCTTTATTTTTCCAATCATGCTTTAGCTTTCATAACATTTGTTTTATCTTTAAACTTTTACAAATTAAACTCAAAACATTTCTATTAAAATCAAATTTATTAAATTTAGTAATTTCATGGGATTAAAATTTAATATTAAATTTTAATTTATTACTTAATAACTAAATTTATTAAGTTTAGCAATCTTTAAACTCCTGCCGACAATTTTTTGCTATTTCATAAAGTTTGAGTTTTATACAAGTCTTAAAACCAATATTGTAATAAAAAAATTTAGCTACTAGATAAAAATCAAAAATTTCTCTTACAATTCTAAGCTTGTTGTTATGATGTTTTATAAGCCGTAAGAATAAATAAAGCCTAAGGGTAAGTACACGAGCGTAAACATTACTTTAAACAAATTTTTTGTATTTATATATGTCACCTTTCAAAGACAGTTGTAAAATTCTACAAAGTAAGTTATTGTTTACTATTTTTTTGGAGATTTCACTTAAAACTAAGATAAATCTTATATTTTAAGAGTTGTGAAGAAAGGCACTTAAACCTATTCCATCTCTTAAATTTAAGTTATTTATGCATAACAATTAATAACAAATGTTCTACATCATCAACATTTTCAATTTTTTGTTTTGTCGAAAAAGAATAAATATTTATCTTACTTTTATTGTCTGTATTTTGATTCAAGTTTACTTGATTGGAATTTAGACTTATCTTATTAACTCTACCAAACTTTCAAATTTGTTTTTATAATTTTTGATATTCATCATTTCCTAGTCATCTTAAAACTTTTTTATCTTTTTTATCATTTCCTGATCTTTAAAATTTTCTGATCCTTAATATCAATTAGCTTCTATCAGCTGTTTATTTTAACCACAGTTTAATGTTTTCTAACAAGTTTTGGACTTTCATCGTTTTGCGAAATTGTTTATTTTGTGACACTTTTTATTTGCCGCATATTGATGCGTGCTGCTTATTTTTTATCTAAAATCATTAAATTCAAATTATATAGTAAGATAAACTTCTTTTAAGATGAAGTCTAGAATGTGACAAAAGTGACATTTGCGACTACAAATAAACTATCGAGACCCCTAGCGGATAATTTTAGTGATACAGATATTAAATTAAACTTTTTGTAGAAGTTACTTTTGCTGTGTTACAGATTATAAATCTGTTGATTACCAGGCAATAAAATGGAAATTCAGTTTCAAAATTGTTTCCGATGCTTTTAATAACTTTTATTGACAAAATAAATTATATTAATTGCTTACACAATTTCAAGTGTTTAGAAAATCTAAATCATTTTTAAGGTTTATCATAAAATGGTCATCACAGATTGTTTAATGGACTATATATTGAATACAACTATTGAAAACAAAAACAAAATAGAAGTAAATGATAATTATTATTCCACATGAAGTTTTTACCATTTAGTTTTTTCATTTAGTGAGTACTTTATTGTAAACTTAATATAAAATATTAAATCTAAAGAACTTGAAAACTTTTTAAATTAATACAAAAGAAGAAATTAAAAATCATTTATTTCAATTTGTTTAGTTTTTATGAAAAATAATGTGAGTTTACAAATAAATTAAATTTGAAAATAATATTTGTTTAAAGTTTGTTGAGTTAAATTCAAAACATTTAGTGCTTTAAAATAAGTTTTTTGCGAAGTTTTTTATAACTTGATAAATTTTAAGTTATAATTTTTATCACAAATCTAATCTGAGTACAGTTTCTGCTAATAAAAATGATTTATTGGAAAGGCTGTCTGTTGAGCGCCATAGTTTAAACTTATGGTTGTAACTTTGCGCTATCAAACATAGATAATCAAACAAATGTAAATATAAATTTGGAAAAAAAATATGAAATTATTCATCACTAGTTTAATATAAAACTTTAAAAGTTGATATTACTATCTTTTACAAACAGTAAAAGATAATTTCTTTCCAGGATAATTGTACCAAAATAATTTTTTTCTTCTTGGATAAACATTGGTTTTATATTAAGTTATTAAAGAAATATTTACTGCGATATTGAAGAAATTAAAGAATTTTTTGAAAGCTTTGGAACTAAACATAATTTCTTGGATAAAAATAGTATCAAATTTCTACTACTTGCTTACTCACGTGACTTAATATAAAATGAAGAATGATTCCAACATTCCAACAGATAAAACTATTTTTAAATCTTTTCTTGATATTTTTTACTTCTCTAAAATCTTTAAACTTTTGTTTTTACCTATAGCTATTAATAATTGATGTTAATTAATTTTGGATTCCCTTTTCTTGATTTTTGTATTTTTAGAAACATTTCAGAAATTTTTCAAACATATTAGTTCTTAAATAAAACTAAATCTAAATGTATAAATAAGACGACATGTGAATCAAAAATCATGTGCACGACAGGTCACGTGAACTACAATTCAAGTTAACCTCAAGTCACGTAGACATTATTATAATTATATTTTCAACCAACTAACTAATTCATTTACGTCATCATAAGCTTTAGAAAAAAGAAGAAAGCTCCTATTATTCAACCATTATCACAATATCCATGAACATTTCATGAGATTCCCGGGGTTATTTGTTTGTTATTATCTTCGTGACGTATTTCGATATCATTCAGTTTGCCTGGTTTACTGCGTATCCATAGTGATTTACATTAATAAATCAGCGATGACGTCATCATAACTACAACATTTGGCAGTTAACACCTCGGGTAAATAAAACTGTTGGGCTGTCCTTGCTGTTTTCTAATATACCTTTTGTGTCCTCATCACCAACTTGCTTACTGGTGATCTCTAAAGGCCGTAGATTTGTCCTTTGTAGCTTTTGCTCTTGTCGCCTTGAATTGTTCTAATATGGTTGTACTCCATCATGGCACCAATAAACTTGCGCGGTAGTATTCAAGGCATAGCTCAATATTGACAACTAATCTTCAACATCCAATCATAAACACCCAACCATAATATCTTCCAATGATGAAAAACCGATCATCAACATCCAATTATCAGCATCTGATCCTTACTACTCGAATTAAATATCTTTAATGAAGAGCTAATCTTTAATATCTGATCATGAAATCAAACACAAAAAATCAAATTATGATCAGTTATATATAGTTTTCAGTACTACCTATACTACTCCTCTAACAGTATTTTTAACTTAAAAATTTACTGATTTCAAAAACATTACTTCTAAAATCAAACTTTTTAAACTCATAAGTTTTTCATTTTTGTTTAAGTTATTCCCTAAAAAGAAATTTGATAAGTTCATCAGCATTAAAAAATCTAAAGCATTATAATTTTAAAATAAAAGACTGTTCAAGCTGTCTATTGTGGCGTAGAGGGTAAGGCGAGGCACGAGAAATCTGCTGAAATCCTAACGCCCGAGTTCGAACCCTGCCGGCGGCTTTTTTTAAATTTTAATTAATATAATAAGTTTTGAAAGAAAATTTATATTTCTTTTGACGTTTTGAAAGTCGGAAGAACGTAAACCTTGAAATTAAGTAAATGTTGTAACTAATTACTCTAACCAGCATTTTGTTTTTTAGACATGTCACCAGTCAATGAGAGTTTTAGGATTCTAGAAAGTAAGTTCTTGTATTTTTTTTCATCTTGTAGTATTTTCTTTTTTGAATGAAACGATTAAAAGCAACCTTCGTACACCATTAACAATTTTGTTTATTTGTTTGTTTGTTTCGCCGTTCAAGAAGAAATATTTATCGTAATTTTTATGTCTGTGTTTTGAATTAACTTTTCTGTAATTAATCACAGAATTATTTAAGTAACTCTACCAAATTCTGAGGTTTAATTTGATAATTTCTGATATTCATCACCTCCAGGTCTTAATACTTATTTCTTTTTTGTATCATTTCTTTATTCTCATGATTTTTTGATCTTAATCATCAATTAGCTTCTTTCAGCTGTTTTTTTTCCGTCACGGATCAATGTTTACTAACAAGTGTTTGATTTTCATTGGTTTGTTATTGTCATCATTTGCCACTTATTATTGCTTATTATTATTTTATAAAAATTTGTTTATCACAGACTGTTTAGTAAACATCAATTTTGATCTAACAAATGAAAATAAAAGTAAATCGCAGTTATTGAATAAGAAAAGCAACATAATTTCCTACTTTTTTTATAAAGTAAGTATCTTAATTAATATTCAAAAACAAGTAGTTTAAGAAATCTAAAGAACTTGAAAATTTATCAAACTTAAAAAACATGATTTTAATAACATTGGAAATTTCATTTATTTTTTTCTGAAAATAATGAAAAATTATAATACATTACAAAATATTATTACAACATAATATTATTTAACAATACTTTTGCTGTTTGACTTAAACTTTTGTTTAAAAATCACTTTATTTGTTTGCAGTTGGTAGAGACAAACTCAAAACAATTGATACTTTAAAATAAATTTAGATTTTATTTGGTTGTAATAAGCTTAGCAAATAAATTATAATTTTTATCAGAAGTTGAATCTGAGTACAGTGTCTGCTGGTAGATATTATTTATTAAGAAGGCTATCTGATGAAAGTTGTAACAATCTGTTGCAAGGCTTAATTTTATTTTTGTAATTTTTTATCAAACATTGATAATCAAATAAATATTTCACAAAGAGAGTTGGTAATAATTTTAGAAAAGAAATAAAATTTTCTTAATGTAGAAGTTTAAACTTTGAGTAAGTGTCATTTTCAAAGTATTAAAAGATAATTTTTGAGGAAAGTTGAACAGAAAGATTTTTTTTCAATAGATAAACATAAATCTTATATTTAGTAAGTAGAAAAACATTTACTGAAATTTTTATAAACTGCGACATTTTTTGAAAGCTTTGGAATTAAAACATAATTTCTTGGATAAAAATAGAATCAAATCTATGCTACTTGTTTACTGACGTCGATTATTATAATATAAGTACCCACAACTATATTGATACTACCAGAATTAGTTTTTGTTACAGCAGTATAACCAGCTAATCTAATGTTTGATCAAAATTAGATTGACTATGTTTATTAGAAAAGAATGATTTAAAAAGATTTTGTAAACATAGAATAATTTAAACTGTTAATAAAGTTTAACTTTTATCTGACAGTTTGACTCCAGTCTTTTTTAGTTATAATTCAGTTGAGATAGCAGGTTACTGGAGTATAAGGCTCTCAAAGGTGCATAAAATTGAACCTTTGATGACACAAATGTGTGTTATGGTTCAATAAAACAAATTTTGTTTTTAATTTAGAAAATATAAATCTTGTTTTTTCAACTCTTAACCTTATGTACCTCAATTTTTAGTCAGTATAGGAAAACAGAAATATTTTACGTTTTTCTTATGAAGGTTGTTTTCTAAATTATAGAGATTAAACTACAGCCTTTTGACCTATTTTTAATAAATTTTACTTATATTCTTTGTGTTTATTTTTTTTTGTACTTGGTGAATTTCGTTAATTTTTTAGTTAATTTATTAAATTGATGTATGTTGCTGTATAATTATTTCATTTTGGTTTCAAAACAGAGTATGCTAAATTAAGTTATGTCACAATTGTCCACGATTTCATAATTTTGTGCTTAATTTCTTTCAAGCTATAAAAGATTTTCATTATTTTTTGTCGATATTATCCAAAAAACAAAAAGTTTTAGATTTGCCACTGGCTAATAATTGTATCGTTTCTAAGTTCCAATTTATCTTCTGATCGAAAGTCAAACAAACTTTTCTATATTTGGTTAGCCTTATATCTTTGGTATCTGTGTTTATAACTCTAAAATGTAAAATATAAACTAAATGTGACTCTTGTGCTAATATTTTAGTTAAATACTTTTAGAAGTATGTTATTAAACAATAAGGCAAGCTGTTAATCTTAAACTTGCAAAAATAAACTTTATTAAATATTTACAGTCTCTCATATACTTTGAAAAATTTATTGCTTTTAAGAATTTATCTGTTCTATTACGTCAAAACTAATCCTCTATTATTGGTATCATCTGCATCATCTTGTTAATTTTGACACGGAAATTGTTAAGAAGAAGCAAATTTCAGTTATAGAAATTTTACAAATTTCAAATTTATGATAACTTATGTTAAGGAATCATTGAAAACATAAAGTATATCTTCTTAATTTCTTCTTTTAGCTAACTGTTTATTGACGTCTTCATAATAATATAACTGAATTCAAATTATTTTTTTTTGTAAATAGTTGTATTTCATTTATTCGATCAAGAATAATTTGAATTTAGAAAAATAATTTTGAGTTAAGAAATTTTGCATTACTTCACTTTGTTTTACTTAATCTTTGTTTGGTAATGTATATGTGCTGTAAAGCCCAAAGAAAAAATCGTCTGTTTGATTGAAAAGAGAAAGGCAACTGGCAGCTAAACTTAAGACGTTTAACACCATATAAGAAAGCAATTAAAAATAAACTTAAGGCAAATTAGAATTAGTGCTAGATATTGCTTTTCCTTTGAATACGTTAGTTTACCTTATGAATAATTTATTAAAAAGCTTTTGTTGTTTATTCGAATATTTTTTTTTATAAACGTTTGTTTTGACTCTCTAAAAATCAACTTGTTATTGGATGCTTTTTTTAGTTTATATTTTATTTGAATAGGTCTAAAATTCAAATAATAGTTCCTTATTCTGTTAAAAAAGTCCAAAATCATTTAGTTTTTAGAATGTGATGACGTAACTAAACAGATTTTACCTTTTATTAATTATAATGCACATTTATTATTTGTAATAATAATTATAGCTTTAAGGTTAAAAACTGAACTTTATGCTTTTTTTCAAGTTTCTGCTTTTGATGTCGTAATCTTATAAGAAAATTTGCCTAATAAATAAACATGTTTTTGTTTTCTTTTAAAGTTCACAAAAAATCAACTAAACTTTAATTTTGAAGGCAATATTCTTTAATGATTTTGAAGTATACTAATGTTCATTTAATAATACTTGTCTGATACGGTTTAAGATGAATCTTTGTAAATCTACTATTATTTTAATACTGTTGTTTAGATCGCAGGCGAGATAAATTCTAAACAAATAATTTTTATCAGATTAATAGTTAATAGCAAGTTCCTTATTTATAAAACGATAATCTATTTCTGTAGTTTAACTGATTTTTTTACTTCTGTAAATTTTCACACTTTAATGTTTAAAATTTACTATAAAAATTAACTCTCTCTAAAAAACGTTATATTTAGTACCTTCTATAACTTATTGTTGTTTCATATTTTGTAGATTTAGATTGACGTCAAATAACAATGATCAGAAGAGCTAATCAATACAGCCCTTTACGTAATATCTCAAACACTGATGTGATTTTCAGTGAAGCAATTTGCAGCCAGTTAAAATGGGAAGATTTCTTAAACTTTAACAGACTGCAAAGCCATGTAAGAAATAGCATCATAATTTACATTCGCGCAAAAAATGCATTTTGCAATGATGTTCAAAAGGTAATTATTTTTTTGTGCAATTTTTATGTTTAGTCTCAAAACTAATTAGTTTCTTACATTCTACTTTTACAATTCTAATTAAAACTATTAATCAATCTAAATAACTTACAACTAACTATATGAAATCTTTTTTAAGGGTCATTTTACAAAAAAGACCTGGCATTTTGTCACCGCAAACTTTACCCAACTGGAAAACCTTACTCTAAAAAACTTGGAATGGTTGGAGGATCATCATTTAGAATATGTGGTATGTTTTTATTTTAACTAAAATTTACATATAAAAATTATGTTCAAAATTTTAGATCTACTCTCAGACATTGAAGTCTTTCGAAGTAATTGATTGTGTCTACATAACTGGAAGTTTCATATCATCAGTCGCTAGGTACTGTCCAAATCTATCTGAGCTTAGTTTGAATGGATGTAGCGCTATTACGACTTCTGGCCTTTGCAAAATCTCAAGACTCAGAAATCTTCGAAAGCTTTCTCTTTCTGGTGCGATTCATTTGACTGACAATACTCTTACAAGAATCATTGCTTCAAACCGAAACTTGGAATGTTTAAAACTTCGTGAATGTCCTAATCTAACTGATGCATCCCTTGAAGTTATAGCGTTATTTTGTCCAAAGTTGAAACATTTGGAACTCTCACATAACAGAAACTATAGCGATTTTCAGTTGAGTAAAACCCTGGAAAATCATCATTCCCTAACATGCTTGGCAGCTGTTAAGATTGACAATATGGATATCCTATCATTGAACAAACTTGCTGATCTTCAATTTCTAAAAAGAATTGAGATCTCTGTCCACCATTCAATTACACCTGGCTGGTTATATGAAATCTTGTCTAACTGTGAAGTTCTGACTACAGTAAGAATAAGTGGATTCAAAGGGATTGTTTCGCGTCTAGATATGCAACAATTCGCCAGGCTCCAACCCCAAGTTACTCGAATTACATTAAGATCCGTTAAGAACTTATTCGATTCCGACATAGGGCAGTTTACTGCTACTAGGGGTCTAAAGGAGCTTTTCCTTGAGTCAAACAATGGTGAAGATGAAATATACGATAAGAACTTCATCAAACGTTTGGCTCTAAACAGCCCTAATCTGGCTCGACTTCATTACATAAATAACGAAGTTGAAATAGATGAAGGAATCGAATTGTTAGCGGAAAACTGTAAACGACTTGAAAGCCTGCACATAGACAACTTTCATTTTACTGGAAAATATCTGAACTGTCTGTTGGAAAACAATGCTCTGAAGGACTTGAGTTTGACTTCTTATTGTCTTTCTAACCTGAGCTTACTTAGTATTCCATCTCAACCGTTAAATCTTGTTTCTCTGGAAATCAATGAGTTACAAAGAATCAAAAGCAAGACATTGGTATCTCTTTTGAAGAAGACCCCGCTGTTACAATCGTTGAAGTTATCTTCAGTTATCGACAACTTTGAAGATTGTGGTGTTGATAACGAAGTATTGGTTACAATCAAGCAACATTGCCCTGATTTGACTTCTTTAAACATTAACAAGATAAAAGATGTTTCACTTGATGGACTAATGGTCATGTTTGAGAAAAGGCTTACTAAAGTTTGGCTTTATCAATGCTGGTTTGATGCTTTTGTAAGTAAAAGTTTCTTTTTAAATATTGGAAATAAGAATAACAAAAATATTTAAAGATTTCTTAAAATAAATTAAAGATTTATGAATCCATAATATGTTTCTAAGGATTTTTTATAACAATCTTTACTTTGATTTTTATAGGTCAAATACAAAAAGTCCCCAATCTACTTGCTTTTGCATTGTGAGGAGCTAGTCTTCTGCTATTACTCCAATGATTTACCCCAGCACTTTAAACGAATGTTGAAAAAAACCTTTTCAACACTTCGATATAAACTGCGCAAATGTAAGATACATGTTCATCCAGGTATAACTGACTTGATGCTAAAAGTCCTGAGAAAATGTCATCATTTGGAACAGCTACAAGTCGGCTATCAACTCTACTCAAATCCTACTAGCTTCATGTAAATTGAATTTGTTGCGTTTATTTGTTACAAGTATATTTTTATCTATCATTTACTTTCCTTTTTAGAAAGTTGACCAAGGAATGCAGGAAACTTCGCATACTACAGATTGGTACCTGCCCAGATGTTTCAATGGAATTGGTTCGTTCTTGTCTACCTAATTGCTACATCGATAAGTCAAGCGAATTCGATTTGTGGACTGAGAATCTCTAAGCTTTCTACTCTTTTCCTCTGATCTTTTGTGTGATGACTTCCTTGCTTGTAGTATTTTCTGTATAATTAGTTTTTAAGCCCATTATGCTATGCTTTATATTATTTTTCAAGTAGACTTCATAAACTTTTGTTTTAGCTTTGATAGACACCGTGTATATCCAACAAAGTTTACTCTTCTGTGTAAAGTAGTATGTAGACAGTTTTGCTGAAAGAACTGGCTTTACTTCTGAATCAAAAGTTATTAGTCGTGCTGCCACATGTTTAAAAAAATTGGTTTCACCTGGATTTGGATTTAATATTAACTTCGACAAAAATATCTAATCTGTTTATTTGCTCTTAATGTTGGTGTGAAAAATTTGTTCATAAACTCTAACCAGTATGTTTTTTTCATTTAGTTTATACGCCTATTGTGTTTTGCAAATACGTATTAATCAAGCAAAGTTCAACAAACTTACAATAACCTGGAAAAATATTTTAACTTTTTTACAACTTTGTTTGTAAACAAATCAAAAATGCGCGTTTTCATCGTGATCGAAATACTTCATCAATAATTAAAAAAATTATTTAAAAAAAGTTTATTTTCTTGTCAGATCATATAGAGTATTTTCTTTTATGAGCATTTTTTGATGAAATCATCTCAAAATTTTTGTTAATTAAAAAATTAGTCGGTAGAGCAAGACAAGTTAAAAAATAAAAGAAGTTAGTTGCAGAAAATAGTGTTGCTCTTTGCACTATATGTTTCACATATAATTTGAAGCATCAAACAAATGTTTTGATGGAAAAATTGCAAATTATTTTTGTTAGTTCTTAAAGAAGCTAGTCTATAAGTCTTTTTTGTTTTTGTTGTATCAGACTGAAGTAACTTGTAAACAAAGTTATGGCATGCTTGAAAATTCAAACTTACTTTTATTCCTTTTTAATTTTTGGGTATTAAAAAGAACTAATTTAAGAATGGAATTATCAGAAAATGAAAATAGTGTTATTTAAAATTCATCTAAGAACTTTTCAGTAATCCTATTTCTTCATCCACAACCGAATCTTAGCATAAACCGTATTTTTTCGTTAACAATTTTTCTGCTATATTTCATTCATTTAACTTTATATTACACTTTGCTACAACAGATATAAGAAATGAGTCTTTAGCAAACATTATTTTAAAGATTCTTAGTGATGACTAAAATGTAACAATCATTAAAAGAAATAATTTTTGATGCATCATTATTATAATAAGGTTTAATAGTTAACAACAATTTTATGTTCTAAAACCTTTCTACTTTTGTAAATTTATTAAAAGAAAAACCAAACATACCAAATTTGTTAGCAGCTACAAAAAATTTAGGGTCAATTTTTAAATAAATCAAAACAAGTAAAATTTGTACTTTTTGCTTCGAATTATCATTTTGACAACAGAATATTTTTTTGATTATGATTTTTTTGTGTCCTCGTTAAAAAATCACTATTTTTTGTGTCTTCCTTATCTTTAAGTATTAAATAATTTTAATTGGCTTATATACGGACAAAAGATGGTCATTGATATGTTTTTAGATGGTTGATGAACAATTTCAAGATTGCTGTTGATTTAGTGGTATGTAGCTGGTAACTAGTTGGTGGTACGTGGTTGATGAATTTTTAGTTTTATGAGAGAGTTGTTTTCAGATGTACAAAAGGAGATAGATATTCACTAAAATTGAGCAGCTTCACCAAAGTCAAAAAGTAACAGTAAAATATAGATACAATTCATCTCATTGTTTCTAATGTAAAACACAGTTGTACTCATCAACTTCTTCAGTATGTTACAGAACCGTAACCAAAGACTTTGATGATGAAGCTGCAGTTTACATTTCATGTCGCTTAGAGATCTTCTTTTTAACGTTGAGATGTCTAATCTCAAAAATGAAAACTTTCTACCATTTAGCTCATGAAACTCTTCTTGCTGATAACCCAGCTTTATAATACCGAATCATGTAAGGATCAACATCTTACTCCTCTATAGGACGGTGATTTCAAATTACAAATGAAACTCGAAAAACCGGAAAAGTAAAACCAGCTTGCACTATTTTATAAAAATTTTTTTATTAAACTATTTGATAAATATCTTGATTCTCATATTGTCATTAATTGATCTTTTACCTGTTCAATTTGATCTTCTTTATTTTTATATTTTATTTTAGTCTTCGTGAAGTATTTTTAGGATATCTAAATTTTATAAATAATAATATTAAATTTTAAAGAAACATGTACTTGTTTGTAAATGACATTTTCTTCGTAAAATAAAACTTACGAAAATTTTAATATAAACCTAATAAAATGTTTTTATTTTAAATTAAAGTTATTTTCTATAGTAAATAGTTAAACTTAAGTTTTAGACTCAACAAATATTAATTAAAAATGGAATATTTCTACTTTTATAGTTTATTTTGATATCTGCAGTAGAAAATTAATTTTAATGCAAAAAATTAAAGAAAAGTCCATTTTGAACATACATTATGAAGTTTGTTTATAAAAGTTTGCTTATTTCTAGCTGTCAAATAAAGTATTTTTTTTAAATTGAACTTGTATTTAAACTTATATTTACTTAACCATTGTTTTCAAAGACCTAAAATTTTCATTTACTTCCATTTTCCATTTATAACAGTATATTTAAGTAGAATATAAGGATCAAAGTAAACATTTTGACTTTTGTACAAAAAGTCAAGTTTCTTTTGATTTATTTGTGGAAGTAACACATTTATTATGGTTTCTTTTCATTGTAATTTTTTAATTAATTCTTCTATAAATTTCGCTCTTTATAGTTTTGAACTAAGTTTTTAATTTTAAACTGCTATAGCTTTTCAGTTTTCTATTGCTTGCTAATAAATGTAAAATATTTATATATTTTGATTGTATTACAATTCCGTCAAATTAATATAGCTAAAAGCACATAAATTTGATTCTTTAAAGTTTGCTACCATCAAAAGTTGTCTTTACAGAAGCAGCATTTTTCCATTTGATCATTCTAAGGTCTTGTAGTTAAAATGTTTACAAATAAAAAAATAAATACATAATATTTCTACTGGAGGTATGGTAAACTCTAATTGGGTTATATCCAGTGAGATCTAAAACATTCTGAAACAATAAAGCTAATTTTGTTGCTGTTTCTTATGATATTTAACGTTTGCTTTGATATTATCAGCACCTGATCTATGCTTTTAGTAATACATTAAGTAAAATTGTAGCAAAACTTGTCTATTAATTACTCTTACAGCTGTAAGCTACAGCAACCTATACAATATTTTTCTGCCTGCGTCTTCCGAAAACAGTTATGCATTTATAAGTCTGGGTAAGAATTATGGGTTCCCAGTTGTTACCCAAGCAGCAGGAAATCCCTGTCTGCGCCAACAAGGTTTATGAAGCAGAACAGATGGTCGGCTGGCGTTACAGAAGCTCCCTGAACGACATTGAGTACAGCAACAAACTGCCTACGGGGATCCAACTCCAGCTGTAAGATTTAAATTCTGCATCTTAAAGAACCAAGACTACGGGCGGCGCTTACCAGGCGACTTAATTGATCTACTTGTCTTGTTAAACTTCTTTAATATAAACATTTGTAAAAGTGTACGAAATCCTTATTTGGCTAAAAATGTAAAAAATATTTTTTTTTCTTATAAAAGCGACCGTACCTTGATTCAGTAGTTACACATTTGATAATTTATTTAGAGTACGAACATGTGTAATGGCGGATATGACGTCACTTTTTCGTCGAATATTCAAATGTGGTAAGTTGTTACTATGTAAATTGATGGTGGTTGGTAACTATGCAAGTTTAGATGTGCGCGAATCGTTCACGCTGGAGCAGTACAAACGAAATGTATCAAATATCTATTTGATAATTGTGACGTCATTTTCTCGTGTTGGTCTGATTCCGAAAAAGCATTTCAAGTTTCAATTTAAGTTCAAATATTTGAAATATCTTAATCTGTATGATTCAACATCCGTCCTTAAAGACTTTAATCTGAGATATTTTGATCCTGCAGCAAACCTACGGACTTCTTGGAGTTGTTCGATTTGTCACACTCGGCAAAGATTTTGTTGACTTGTCTTCGATCAACCTTAACGATATCAACCATCTCCGACAAGTAAAGAGCTGATACTTATCTTCACTTGATCTTCATATAATCCTCGTCTTCACCTGATCCTCATCTTTACCTAATCCTCATCTTCAACTAATCCTCATCCTCATCCTCACTTGATCTTTGTCTTCTTTTGATCTTCATATGTTCCTCATCTTCATCTCATCCTCATTCTCATCTTTATCTTCACCTGATCCTCATTTTCATTTCCTCTTCATCTTCACCAGCTCTTCATCTTCACCTAATCCTCATCCTCACTTGATCTTCGTCTTCATTTGATCTTCATCTGTTCCTCATCTTCATCTTCATCTCATCCTCATCTTTATCTTCACCTGATCCTGATCCTCATCTTCATTTCCTCTTCATCTTCATCAGCTCTTCATTTTTACCTGATCCTCATCTTCACCACATCCTAACCTGATCTTCTTCTTCATTTAATCTTCACCTGATCTTTATGTGATCTTCATCTTCGTCTGATACTTATCTTTATTCGATCTTTATCTTCACCTGATCCTAATCTCACCTAATCTTCATTTGTTCCTTATTACTTCAGCACCGGATCTTCATCTTCTAATCTTCATCTTCAGATGGTCATCAGCAAGGGCGGCAAGTTTCTCGACTGTCCCTTCTTTGGAGGACTGAAAGAGGCGAAAACGGCTTCTGTGGTGTTCTGCATGAGCGGCGATCGCTCTTTATACCTCGATCTCACTCCCTGCTTCCAGTTACTCGGAAAGCTTCTTTAATTTATATCTTCAATTTCATCTCTTCATCTTCCTCGTCATTAAAACGATCTTTAAAGATGTTGTGGGGTCCAGATCCTCCCTAAAGACGACTTTCAATATGATCTCCCTGAACGACACTGAGTACAGTAACAAACTGCCTACCGGGATCCAACTCCATCTGTAAGATTTGAATTCTGCATCTTAAAGAACCAAGACTGCGGGCGGCGCTTTTCAGGCCCTTAATAAATCTTTTTAGTGTTTCAAATTTCTGCAATCGACTGTGATGAAGTTTCTTACAATAAACTAATCAGAAAAGATTTTTAAACCCGGAATCATAATATAGTTTTCTGTTGAAACATATTTACAGTTAATATTCATGGAAGACATTTAGTTTATTCAAAAAATTGTAAAATCCTGTAGTGTGCTTGTTGGTAGCTATATCCAGAAAAAGAATTAATTTCAAACGATTATCATAATGACAGCTTAAAAGCTATGATTTTTTTAAGTAATGAAATTTCGTACAAACATTTTTTTTTATGTTGTTTTCATTTTCATTAATTTTAAAATATTACTTAAAAATTTATATTTTCTATTGAACTTTTCCATTATAATTTGTCGACAAAGATATCAAAATAATTGATTCAAACTTAAAAAATAATAATAATAGAATTTGTTTACTTCAGATAAACACAATTTTGTGCAGATATATGCGTTTTAACTTTTATCAAGTGAAACATTAATCAATTTCCTAATACTGTGATTATTAATATGAAAAAACCTTTGAATTACATAAAATTTTAAAAACTCAGTTTTTTGAATTTTATAATTAAAAATTTTTTTGTCTTATTTATGAATCAACCGCAAATGCTTTTTTAAAGATTTTAAAATAAAATCAACAACAAAGTTATTTTAGTATTAAAGTACATTAAAATTTAATGACAGAAATATAAATAAAATTTTAATTTTATTGGTCGACCAATAAGACTGGAAAAACTCATTTCCTTTAATTACTGGTATTGAGAAAGATTTACTCAAAAAAAGATTTATTGTAAATGAAATTCAATCAAATCAATATTTATCTTAAACCACAGCTATTTTTACTTGTCCGGCAATACAGAAGTTATTGATAATTATATCTGATAAATTTATCTGTTTATGATCTACTGTTGATAAATTATTTCTTTGAATTATCAGTAATCTTTGAATCTATGTTTAATTGACGATGCCGTTATACAAGAACCTACGTCAACTTAATGATAATATATTCAAGTAAATGACGTCAACTTCAGTGAAACTAGATTGACTTAAAGATTACTTGGTAAAAATTAAAAAGTAAAACAGATTGGAATTAACAAGAAAGCTAAAAGTGCCTTTGAGGTTCCAGAGGTTATTGTTTACCCTTAGGACAAACCAGATAAACCATTATAAATACCAACCTATATTAATAGTATAAGATGATCTCCATTTACTTATTTCTAATGACGTCATTAAGTCTAAAAGGTAAAAAAATAATATCATAGTGAAATGAGAGGATAATTAAGATATCCAAAATAATTAAAGTCGTTTGAAAATTTAAAACATTTGTTATGATTTTTATTTTTGTTTTCGAACTACACTGGTTAAGTATTAGATTCCAAATTGTAAACTTAAATAATTATCTTTTAACATTTTATATATATTTAACATTATATGAATAAACTTTTATAATTTTAAACTGTTTCAAAACTAATTTTCAATTTGAAGAAATAGTACTATTATGTAAACATTGAATCTACAAATGTCTTATCAGTTTTAACAACTGGATGTTTGGACATCTAATAATAACGTTGTTGTTCCGGTTGAAAGGCCTTGAAAATTCTGCTGCAAGCTTAAAGCACAATCTATTAAACGGAAGATTAAAAAAAACAAACATTTAAATTAAATGTTTACCTAAAACAAAGTCTTGTTGACTCAAAAATAAACTTTAAACAGGACTTTAATTAAAAAATAATTATCACAAATGTTAATTACATTTAAAAGTAATTTTAAAATGTATTTTATAATAAGGTTTCCAACATTTTTCAGTAAACTCAACAACGTATCAGCCGATAAATTGCTAAAATTAAAAAGTCCCATGTTTATTTCATCAATATTGTTAAACTCATTTTAAAATTAACTAATAGAAGTAAACTTTCAAATTACGTATAAAAAAACTTCTAATCAAAAGGTTCCATCCGTTGCTAAACAGGAATAAGAGTGGAAAGTAACTTGTTAATTTAAATTGAGTTGGATTAATTTTAGATTCATATTTAGAAGATATATTTAGCTTTCATAAGTTATACTGTCCGTGACCAGTCATGCAGAACAACATTTTGATTTTCAAACTTAAACTAAATTTGGCCGTGTCAGCTTAAAGATTGGTTTAACATAAAATTAATCAATTCTAAAATGTTCACTTTCAAATGGATTAATATTTATAAGCAATCCACAACTTTTATTTGAGTAGTGCCGAGAAAAACCAACTTTTTAAACAGTTATGGAATGGTTTCTTAAAAATATACTTTTGTTTATCTTTATTCCTTTTTGACATTTTTAAATTAAGTTTAGATTGAAGTATGCAATTTCAAAAGCAATAGTTCAAAAACTTCTAAGAGCATAACTATAAATGAAATTTTAACGGTTTTGATTAGAATAATTTCAAATCAGTAATTTTAAAACAGTTTTTGTTATTTATCATATATAACTATCTTTTATTATCTTAAAGAAACTTAAAGAGCAATTTTAAAATTACTGTGGCAAAAAATAACTAAGTTTCGTAACTGGTGTATTTTTAAATTACTACTAAGCATTAGCTAATCTTAAAAACTAATCTTGTATCTTAAACATTTTTTTTTAAAGCTTCAATAGATGTATATGCTGTCTGCTTCTTGTTTGTCGTCCTCAGTTGACCTCTATAATAGTTTCAATAATTATTTTATAACTAACTGGAAGAAGTTAACCTCTTTATTTGGTTTGTTTTTTTTTCAAATTTAAGAATTGTTTAATATGAGCTTTTGAAACATTGAAATGGGCCATTGTAGGTAATGAATTTATTTCATAGAGTTTTATTACTCAAAGGTTATTCAAAATAGGCTAATTTAAATAAACCTAGAATTCTAACTAACCAAAAATCTGTTAAAAAGCAATTTTCTTTTGTGGATTTTATGACTCTCCTTATTGATTATATAAAAATATAAATAGATCAAACTGATACGTTTCATTGATTTTATTCATGATAAATTTTATTAAAGCAAAGCTATCTGAATAAATTAACGAAACACAACTTTTGATATTTCAAAAAGAGTTCATCTTTTAATCAAATCATCAAATGTTTCTCGATGATTAATTTACAATCGAATAGGAGGTCGATATTTGCATCGACTTCCAATGCAGTTACCGCCAGTTTCTTGATCAAGTCCTTCTTCTTGTTTTGGTAATTGATCAAAACTTCAGCCATATCAGTGGGTAATTGTAGAATTACCTCTTCACAACATATATAGAATAAATCTAGTAAGTATTCACATGCTACATAACCACTTGGATCACAATCGGTAGAATCTTCGACCTGACATCCATCTGCTGACTTCCGAAAGTCAGCAAAAATCTCTTCCAACACCTGCCGAGGTTTTATACCACAATTGGGAGATCTTGCGTTATCGATTTCTTCTATTATGTGGATTCCCTCTGTTTTGAGGAATTCAATCCACATCTTCCTTACAAAATAGAAATGTTTAAGGTCCTGATCAATTTTCTGTTTTTCTTTATTCAAAGAAGCCAACATTTCTGAAAAATATTTTTGTCTATTATCCATTATATATCCTTGCAACCTGAAAAACAACAATTTTTGAATATTTTTTAAAATAAATTGAATCAAAATTGTTTTCTATTTAGCCATTGGTTAGAGTCAGTACTTTAGTTTGATAAACTCAATCAAAAAACAAACATTCAGAAGAAAGCTTTCTTGAAAATAAACCCTGAAAAATAAAATACTGAAATATCAATGTTTTTGAGAGATGTCTGGGGTAATGGCAATTACTTTGAAATAAAACTGGTTGACTAAATTCGAGAGAAAATACCCTTTTTTGTTAAAACACTTTTTGTGACTTACTAATTTTCTCTCGAAAAGATTTTAATATTGATTTTCTAATTTTAAAACACTTTATTAGTTTATTTAATAAAAAAGTCTTTATAATTAACAATAAACTTTAAAAATTAGATAAAGCTACATTAAAACAATCTATTTTGAAAACTTTTCTCTTGCATTTGTTAAAATAACTTTCAGGGGTTAACTATTTCTGTATTCAGTGTTCGCATAAAAAGTAATTATTGATTTTAGGTTGTAACTTAAAACATTTTATCAAAATATTATACTTAAAAGTGAATAAAAGTAAAAATAAATTTAGATAAATAAATAAATCTACATTAAACAACTTACTTTCCAAACTTATTATTAGCAATTTTTATTATAAAATTGAGGAGTTAAAAATTTCTGAAATCAGTTCTTGCGTCAAAGTTAGTTACTGAGATAGCCTAGAAACTTAAAGTAAAATAATCATGTTTCACTATGATTAAAAAGAACAAACAAAATGAGCTATATTAAAATGTGAAAATGCTAATGATCTATCTATCTACTTAATGAGCTTGAATCTAACAATAAAAACATTAAAAATAATATCTAGCTAAAAAACTTAGTTTAATTATACAAAGCTGCTAACTGCATTTCACTATTTCTATTTGCCATTAAATTAAAATTAAAATTGTTTTCCAGATTTACTAAATTTTTGTTTATCTTAGCTTCTACTCGCACCCTTTTTAATCACTATATTTACATAATTAAAGAGCCCAAGTTACCTGAGTTATGACTGACAAGCTCTCTAGATTCTGAGAAACAAATCTACTGACGTCAACTTGATATATTTTTATCAAACAAAATTTATCAACAATTACAAAAAAATAATATTTTAATACATTATTCAGTTTCATTAACTTTAAATCAGAAAGTGAAGAAACCCAGTAATGAACATTATTGAAAAGGATTTCAGTTGATGAAGAGTTCCAATAAAATTAATGGTTACTGTTTATTTAGCAATTTTGTACTTTCCAACTATATTATTTCCATTGGGTTACTTTATAATGTTTATTATAAATCTCAGTTATTTTCAAAAGCTCTTTCCATTTATAAATGTTTGAAAGTTATATTTATTTTCAAAAAAATAGATAACATCATGTAATCAGAGAATCATCAATAGTTTTATCAGTTGATTCAATCATCTGTATCATCAGCTATGGATAACCAGCCTGTTCAAGTGGAACAGTTTTGAAAACTCTAATGCAAAAATATGAGACCTCTAGAATCTACCTAATTGAATTTTTTAAACAGATGAAAATGTCAATTAGCTTACTACTCACAAAGAAATCTAATTGTTAGAAGAAAACCTAAAAATTATTTATTTTCATCGGGAAAAAGACTTATAATTGTTAAAACAAAATCCTGTAAATCAAGTTTTAATGCTAGGCATATTCAATAAAGTTGAATTAAATTTTGATAAATGATTTATTAAAACTTGTTTAAAAGTTTAATATGTGTTTCAATTCAGGAAAAATAAAGCAAAGAATAAGTTGTTATTTTTTTTAAAGTAGATAACAAAGAAAGTAACTCCATCAGTTGATTAAACTGTTTTTAGATTAAAACCAAGTTTTGTGATGATAAGTAACTGTAATCACGATTTTAAAGCAAAACAAATAATCCAATATATTTTATATAATTGATGAATCTTTTTCTAAAGAGTTTTTCTATATGATAATTCACAATCTTTTTCTTTAAAAGTTTTTAGAAATATAAATTAACAAAGAATAAATTTTTTTTTAACAATTTTGTTTATTTATAAATATTTTATCAAAATTTTTTAAGATGATTTTATAAATACTTTAATTTTCAATTTAATTTCTTAAAAAAAAGTTATTAATTTTGTTGCTATGGTAACCATCAGTTAACCAAGTGACTTTCATTTATTAAAGTAGTAGCTTACTGGAGCTATTTTTAGGTCTGTGAGTATTCATGCATAACAGCATTTAATAGTTCAAACTTAAAACTACTTTCATTTGTGTAAGTAGAGATACAAAATGAATTTGAAATAGATTTAAACAAACAAAAAAACAAATAAATAAAGATATATTTGAATAAAAATTTTATCAAAACAATATTTTTTATCTTCTAAATTATTTCTTTGTAATAACATTTTCTAAAGGTCTTTTAATTGCTATATTTGATAAGCCTATAGGCATAAACTACCTTGGGTGCCGACTGGTAAGTAGGTTTTTAAGTTTCTGATAAACAAGACAGACATCAATTTAATCTATTTTTAACAAAATAAAATTACAATATAAATAACTTTACATAAATCATTACCATTGTTAAAGGTTCACCAACTTTTAATCATTAAGAATAAATTTCATACAATTATCATGATTTTATAATTGAGATTCAGGTTTAGTTTAAGTTTTGTTCAATTTTATATTCTAATTAATATTAATTGTTACAACTCTAGCATATTCAACAGGTTGGTTGTTTGTCTTTAATATATTTTAAGCGATAGCTACTGATTCAATGGTATACCTTAATTCTCACTTACTCATTAAAATAAAGCTTTTATTTTAAATAAATCGTTATCAATGAAATTATTTCAGAGTTTCAATTTAAGTTGTCGACATTTTTTGTAAAGCTAAGGAAATTTCGTTATTCTTGGTTTTAAAATTTGCTTAGTGACTGATAAAAGGTTGAAATCTACACCAAAAATAATTTTAATAAACGTATTTTGTATATGAAAGCTTTTCTTATAACAGATAGTATTAGAAAAATCGAATCTTAGTCCAATTTAATAACGAAATCTGACTATTTAAAGTTAAAAAGAAGTTCGTAAAATCAGTAAATGAAGACATTGTCATCAAGGCAACGTCGACAAATTAAAAATTGGTTAGCTGCTGTAATTACTATGTGAAAGAAGAAGAAATATCTTACTGACGAAGAAGCAGCTAGTAAAGGAGTTTTGCTAGTTATCAGTTAAAACCTTATTTCTTTCAAAATTTTAAAATCTTCAATTTTTATTTTTCAAACATATCAACCAGGGTGACTAAATAATTATGAAACTAGTTATAGACTATTTTTATTTTTCAGTATTGTGATTGCATGGTTTTGTATCTCTAGGGTTAGCCGGCAGTTTCTACCAATTTCAAAACCTTTAAACATAAAAATTGTTTTATATATGCTTTCTAAAAGATAAATATTAAAATTACTTTTGGTTAGCTCAGAAACGATTTTGTTTGAAAAATGAGAACAACTATCATCTAATTAATTTAATTGAATAAAAAAGATACTCAATTTTAAAATTCTAAAACTTTTTTTACAGGTAAAAAACCAGCAAGAAGTGCAGTGATAAATTCAATTTTTCCAATTTGAACTTTTCATTATTTTTGCAAAATTGTCTAAGGTGTTTCCTCACGCCTAAAAATTAATGATTTTTTTAGCGCTTAAGCAAGGTAAATGATAAAAAGACGATTGAAAAGTAAAATGCTGTTTCAAGTAAATATTCTAAAAATTTTGATGTATTAAGCTTCAACAAATTTAATTATACTTTTTTAAAGATATCATAAATTTTTGGTATTTAAGATTTTTGTACTATTATATTGAATTTAAAACAACCTGAATTGCAAATATTTCGTTTTCAACTATATTAATAATATTTTATTTTTGTATTTCAATGATATCAATCTTGTCAGAAATTTTTACAAATGAGAAAAGGTTGACTTTTCAAAAAGTATAATTTCCTACTTCTTTGTTCTATGCTTCTTTTCTATACGTAATAAGGTTAAGTTTTTTCTCACATTCACTAGAAAAAATACTTTATAGAAATGTTAGATTTCGTAACTTCTTAAAAAATATCTATAATCTATTAAATCTGATAAACCTCCCTATCAAATTTATGTTCTTAATTTTTCAAATCTTAAATTTAATTGTAATCATAAATTTTGCTTTATCAGGTTATTTGCTGCAATAAAAATTGTTCGTGAAACATCTGACAATGACATCCACTTGAAAATACATCAAAAACCTTCAGGTGTAGGTGACGGTATGTCTAAGGATGTAAGATGCTTTACTAGTTTGTGTTATTGTTGTTTTTTAATTTCTACCTCTATCTGTTATCTTGGCGAAAGTATCAGGGCTGACAATGAATTAACAGGTTCAATATTAGCTTGTATGTGTTGAACTTGATAACTAATCATTTACTAGGTTGAACCTTTTAAAGTTTTGTATCTAGTAATTTATAGATCTTCTATAGACAATTATTTATGTTGAAATACATTTAAACACAATATATCTGCTTAAGACCAATTAAAATTGTTAGAACCTAAAAAAAGGTTTGATTTTTCTTGTGAAAGCAAAGTTTATATGTTGAGCCTTTTAAAGACTATTTATCCTAAAGAATTAAAGTATCCATTTCAACTGACTCCTAAAAATAACTCACTTATCAACAACATTGACTAAAATAGACAAAACACAAAAGAAATTATTTAAATCAAAAATTTAATCCCGAATTTTCGTATCACTACATAAGAAATATAATTGCTCAAATAATCAATTATCAGCCATGTGACAAAGATTTTAGACAATTTATTGTCCAATAATTTGTTATGTAGATAACTCCTTAGTAGAGCAAGATATCTAATAGTTTTAATTTCGCAGACAAAGTAAATGGAATAACACTACTTGTTTATATAAAAAGGAAGTTGTAATAATATGTACTTAATTGAATCACATTTATGTATGACGTAAAATGAATCTTCACTTATTTTAAAATATACAAATCTATTTACTTTTAAGTCAAAATTCATTCAAGTTTTCTATTTAATTAAGGCTTTGCGTTTTTTGTTTCTATTAGTTTCTAAATTTTTGAAATATTTATTAAAAAATTAGCCAAAAAGAATTTGTTATTTTTTACATCAATCATGAAATATCTACACTTACTGTTAAATGGTGCACTCAACCATCAATATGTATATTTCATTAGTGTAAAACATTTTAACTTGTAGTTGTTCAACAATTTATAAGTAATTTAATTAAATGAGTTTTTATTTTGTCATACATTGTATTATAATCAGGTTTTCTACTATGTTTTGTTGCTTTTTTGAAACAATATATTACTATTATTAGCTTGATGTTTGCAGATATAATTTTTGATGTCCACTCTATTATAGATTAAAATTTAATTGTAATGAATTTCAAATATTTTTCTAAGCTTTTGTCAAGAGCTTATTATTTTTTGAAGCCGTTTAGGCCCTTAAATTTGTAAATATTCTTATTAAACTTTTGAAAAATCTTTCTCATGAAATAAAGGTGAAAAATATAAATTCTTTTCAGAAAAATTCCTTTTATTCTTAATCGATACATACATTTAAAAGAATTAGAATTTTAGAATTAGAATTAATTAATTAATTAATTAAATAGAATTAGAATAACACCCTTGTATGAATTCTAAAGTAAATTGAAATTATTGCTTTCTTCAAGTTTTAATTATAAGCAACAAATTTATTGTTATGTAGCTTTATAAATTTGACAAAACTTTTCTAGATCAAATTATGTGATAAAAGTTGTAATAATTATTAGTTTAGAAAATAGTAAGCATTAAGATTGATATAAACCTCGCTTGTGTTCACATATATCCATTTGTAATCATATAATGCATATATATATTTATATATATATATTTATATAATTATGCTTTTATTAATTGGTTTTTAGTAATATTTTCAATTCTGAAAACAAAACTTCTGCATAACATAAATATTATTGGTTAAATTAAGTAATAACAAATTTATTTATATAAACTGAGTTTATGTTAACTACAAGTCTTAAGTTCCATTCTAGAATTATGATATGTACTCAAAAGGCTATTCATAAAAAGTAAATTTAAATTAATTTGTAAGGAAGCTGAACTCTATGAGAATTTTAGTCTAGTCAAATAGTATTTATTTTAAAATGTTTTAAAAAATATTTTCTTTCTTTTTTGATCAATTTAGTATTAAATCATCACTTGATCTAATTTTATGTTGATTTAAGTTTTTCAGAATTTTGTTTCTTTTGAATAAGTTTTCTAAAATAGCTTTTAATACTTATTTCAAGTTTATAACAATGTGATTCTTTAAGAAGAAGCATTGGATTATAGCTTCTCTTAAAATATTTATTTTTATTAGTTTAACTGCTTTGCAAATATATAAGCTTTCACTAAATTTAATAAGTTATAAAATCATTATTTTTATCTTATAAATGTTTTCGTTCTTTAAATAATTAAAGATATAGTAGTTCAAGTTTTGGTAGTACTTTATTTTTTCAGCTGCAGTTTTTTTGTTAAAATTAACAAAGTACAATTTTAAAACCTAAGTTGATTTTGCAACCAAACAAAAAAAAGCTTACAATTTTATTCACATTAGTTAAAGTTTTTTAAATGTATTTAAGCTAGTTTTGGCTTAGTTAGTAAAAATAAAAAGCATTTTAAAACAATATTTCAGATTTAGACTGAATTTTTTTTTCTTATTATGAATTCAAAGTCAACAGGTTCTTCTAAGGAAGAAGAACCTGAATTAGATGAAGACTTAAGAGCATTTTTGGCTGAAACTGTAAGTCACTTTATATAATCTTTTCTTTCGTCAAATCTCAGAAGTTTTTGAAGAAAATAAAAAATTGTTAATTATTTTTTAAATAGTTATAAATGGCTCTTAACAGTCAATTTCAAAAAATAAAATTGTAAGAAAATTTAATTTATTGAAAATTTTAGGACGAAGCTGCAGATTTTATTGAAGGAAGTTATCCTCATTGTATAGAAAACATAGTAAGTCCTCATTTTTGCTTAAGATCTTAAATATTGTTAAGAAAGTAAATGGTATAACTGCCTTAGATTTGATGTTTTTAAAAAGCTTACTAATATAAAAAACTCAAAATAATTTAAAACTAACAAACAAATGTTTTGTCAATTCTTAGATAAAATCATTAGGAGGTCAAAGTACATCAAGCTTGTTTGAGATGGTAAGTTAAAAAGTTATATAAAGACAACAAATTATCAATTGTTTTTTTTCAGGATATGCTGGTAATGAAAACATTGAATACTACTCTTATTTCATTTTTTATTCAAAAATTAAAGCCAAGATTAAGTAACATTATTGGTTGCAATTTCTTTTTTAAATTACTTTATTATGTTTAGTTCAAAATTAAAAATATACTTCACACCTGTAATTTTTATATTTACATTTTTAATCCAATTTGTTTCTTTTTAAATGTAATTTCTATTTTTTGAGTGTTTAATTAAAAAATAAAAAATATTTAGAATAAAATAAATGTAGTATGAACGTAGTAACAAGAAGTAGTAATCCATTTGGGTTTAAAATTACTTTTCTTTAGTCTCTAGAAGGTATTTCGACGGATGAAAACTTGGATCAGTGTGCAGTTGAAAAAAAGTCAAGAAAAAAAAGTAAAGATGAAACTCATTATTTTAGAGATAATTTTGTTACTAAGCCCAGCGGATCTGATTACAAAAAGAAACTTCAAAGTGATCAAACATTTAAGCAATGACTTATTGTATAAAACTCTTCAGGATTTTTACCAAAAGAATATAATATTGTTTTATTATTTTAGTTATTTAATTACTTTTTAAATAATTATTTTTTAGTTTTGAATTTTTTTGATAATCATTTTGGTTTTGATGAAGTGAAGGATATATCAATTGAAAATAATCCTATTAAGTAATTTGATAAAGATTCTTCAATTATGTAATTGTTTTATTTCAGCAGTTTGATGACGATTTGAACCTTCAGTTCTATGAAAATTCTTTTTCTACTAAAATTAAAATTAAGTTTATTTTAGTATTGGAAAAACTAAAATTTGAAATTTCAGAGCTAAATGTTGGTAGTCATAAACCAATTTGGCAAGCAGCTGAAAGTTTCTATGAAAACTCATCAGGGTTTATTTCAAAAGATATAGCGCTTGGAAAACATGCATTCGCTGATAAAAATGAATACACAAACAAAACTAATACTAAAATTAATTCATAAACTTGTTCTTTAAATATCTTAATTTTGAAATTAATCTTTTTCAGATATTCTACAGAAAGATGCTAAAAAAACCGGAGTTGTTAAAAAGTCTTCAAATTCTAAAGGTAGAAATTGGAAATTTATTTCAAAAAGCAAAATTGATTTTGACTTTTAGGTAGAAAACTGAATGTTAAACTTGAAAAGATACTTTGGCAATCATCTTCTGGATTTTTAACAAATGACTCAACTGTAAACTCACTTGGTGTTGATGAACAAAAAGAATCATCAAGCAAAAATAATTTCTCTAAAAGTAAATTTTCTAATTAATATTTGAAAGATTATTTGAAAAAGTAATTTTTTTACAGACAACGAAATTAAATATACAAAATATCCAAAATTTAACAAAAATTTAACAATTAGTAAAGGTAACATGTAGAAACTTTATTAGTAAATTTAGTAATGTAGCTATTTATTAGTGAGAAAGTAAAACTAGTTTTTAACTTTTATAGCAATAAAACTGAGAGAAGAAAATACTGAAAAAATTGGACAAGGACCTGATTTTCCTTATGGAGAATCTTCGGCAAATTTGTCAAAAGATTTGTTGGTAGAACTTTGTGGATTTGATGAAAAGATGAAGATATATAACGAACGTGAGTTTTCTAAAACTAATCTAAAAGTTGTTAACAAATTCTTGAAAAATTAATTGTTTTATTGTTAGAGCTGTAACTAAAGATACTAATGAGGTTGCATCTGCTTAAAAATTGTGAAATAATAAAGTTCAAAACCAAGTTGATTCACTGTTATAGTAAAGCTTTGATTGTTACAGCGACTAAACTGAAGGAAGATAATGATATGGCTTGTCAGCAGGATGCTGGTTGTTCTTATGAAAAATCCTTGGAGCCTTTATCAAATAAAAAGGTTTTTAAGGAGAAAAAGGGGAAATGCAAGCGTAAGGCAAGAAAAACTAACAAATCAAACCAAACTAGAAAAAAATGAAAAATTTAAGACTATTTACGTTTTGGTACTGTTCAGAAATGAATCCATTTGATTTAAAGTAGCAAAACTTTTAGTCTCTTCTTTATAAAAAGATAATTCTATGTTGTAATAGAGAAATTTAATTCACAAATCTCACTTTTTTCAGTTCTTTATTTTTTTGAGATTTACTGTTTCTACAAATTTCAAATTGAAATCTTGCAATATAAGTAATTTTTTCGTTCTCAAGAATTTCAAGCTCAAATAGAAACAATAAATTTACTACTTTTGTCTTTTATTATTTTTAGTAATAAACTTGTAAGTATTTTGGTAATTTTTTCTGGAATGTTTTTTGTTAATGAATCTCAATCATTGCTCAGTTTTCAGAAAAACTGAAGAGATATTGTTAGTCTATCTAGCATATGGGGTAAATCTGTATTAAATTACATTTGTCATTTATAAACAAATTTAAAAACGATGAATATACTTTGCACTGTGGTACATTGTTTACCAACTCATTCAATCATATCAATAGAGTTTTAAGAAGCTATTAATTCATTAGAACCAAGGGGTAGCAAAAAATTATTTTAAATCTGAGAGCTCTCTATTTTTTCTACAAAGTACTTGTACAAAATATACAAGTTTGTGAAATGTCCACTTTTTGTGATATTTTTCCAGATTATCAGTTTATTTTTGTTTCCCCTGTATTCACTTTTTTGTAAGCTTAGAAGTAAAGTTCCACTGACTTTTTCTCTTGTTTGTTACAGATTGCAATATTCCAGCTTTCTCATTTTTATATACAACTCTTATACGGAACATTACGTAACATCATCACGTGACAGTTAAAAACTTTATCTTAAGTTTGTTATAGAGCTGTAGATTTAATATTAATGTGTTAAATTATTGATCTTAGAAAATATTAAGACTAAGAAAAATTAAAAGAACATTGAAACGTGTTTTATTTAGAAATAATTTTAAACAAGTGTCGAGTTACTTAATAATTTGTGTTAACCACAGAAAATTTTGTTTTAATCTTTACTAGTTATTCCTAAATTATTAATTAAAATAATTTATTTTGCATTAAGTTGTAATATTATTAATTATTTTATTATTAATTAGTGAAAGTGATGAAAATAGATAACTTGAGTTTTCTGATAATTGTTGCGACCATCTATCTTATTTAACTTATAACTTTCTTGCACGAATTTTTAAAAAGTAACTAAAACAGGACATAATTGAAGCTAAAATTTTAAGATATAATGGTTTAAAAGAATAAGCAAAATCTAAAATTATTTGAGCAAAAGATGTCTCAAGGGGATTTCTTAAATTATTTCTATTCCTAACACAAAGTTGAAGCAACCCATTTTTTTCGACATCAGAATACTGCCGTGTTTAAAAGTGACAACCTTATAAAAATGTTATTCCTTTTTTCAAAATTTAAGCAATATTTTTTTAAATTAAGGTTATAGGTCTTGTAGGTTTAAAATAAAAATGTCAGAACCTAGCTTAAGTGATTTTATTTAAGTGATTTATGTTACTGAATACAAATGAAATATAAATTAAGAACTTTGTCTCTTCCACATGATATACAATTATTTTTTAAATAATTTTTACATAAATCAAACGTGTACCTCCTATAGAGGCTTTGACTAAGACTTCATGAGCATTGGTAAAAAGAAGACATAAAAAAGGAATAATTTTTTGTTGAAAGTGTTTTATATATTAGAGCTGATTTCAGAAGTTTTAAAGAAGCACGGCTTACAGTTCTCACCCGTTCTTAAATAAGTTGCAATGATTTACTTTATAGGTTGGTTACTAAACAAAGAAAAAGTAAGTTTTTTAAACTCAAACGAAATATTTGTGTAATAAAAGGTTACAAATAAACTATATACTTTTATCATATACTGGCCTCTACTTAACCAATTATAGTGAAAAGCTACAAATTTTTGAAATTATTGTATCTTCACAAAGATAATAAATGTATAAGCTGATAATCTATAAAAATTTCAAACTATGTGGCTATCTTACAAACTTCTATATTTCTTAAAGGTATTTTATAATAACATAGAGAGATCTGAGATTTATAATCATTTTTAGCTACTACTTGGTTTTTATTTATATGATTTATTAGCTTTCTAAAACTCTACTGATACACTTAAATGAGTTGAGAAGCATACTACCACAGTTTAAAGCATTTTCAGCGTTGGTAATAATGTTTATAAATGACTAAATGTAATTTGATACAGATTTAACCTATATACTAGATGGAATAACAATATCTCTTCAGGTTATCTTAAAACTGAGTAATGAATGAGATTTAACACTAAAAAAATAACTAAACAAATTTCTTATAAAATAATCAAAATAATAACACTCACAGATTTCTATTAAAAATATAAAACTAGCAGTAGCCGAGTAAATGTTTCAATTTGAGCTTAAAGTTTTTGATAACGAAAAAATTACTTATATTGCAAGATCTAAATTTGAAATTTGTAGCAACAGTTAATCTTAAAAAAATAAAGAACTAAACAGAATGAGATTTGTGAATTAAATTTCTCTATTACAACACAAAATTATCTTTTTATAAAGAAGAGACTAAACGTTTTGCTACAAATGGGTTCATTTCTGAACAGTACCAAAACGTAAATAGTCTTAAATTTTTTATTTTCTTCCAGTTTGCATTGATTTGTTGGTTTTTTTTGCCTTACGCTTGCATTTCCCCTTTTTTTCCTTAAAAACCATTTTATTTGATGAAGGCTCCAAAGATTTTTCATAAGAACAACCAGCATCCTGCTTACAAGCCATATCATTACCTTCTTTCAGTTTCGTCGCTGTAAAAATCAAAGCTTTACTAAAACAGTTAATCAACTTTTTTTTTTAATTTATTAAAACTTTTTTTCAACAAACTATAAGAAAATCCAGCCTCATTAATATCTTCAGCTTTTACAATAAAACAATTAAGTTTTCAAGAAATTTTTAACAATTTTTAGATTACTTCTAGAAAACTCACGTTCGTTAAATATCTTCATCTTTTCATCAAATCCACAAAGCTCTGCCGACAAATCTTTTGACAAATTTCCCGAAGATTTTCCATACAGAAAATCAAGTCCTTGTCCAATTTTTTCAGCATTTTCTTCTCTCAGTTTTATCGCTAGAAAAGTTAAATACTAGTATTACTTAAACAGAAACAAACTTACCACATTTTACCTTTAGTAATAGTTAGTTTTTTGCTAGCTCTTGGATATTTTCTATATTTATTCTCGTTGTCTGTAAAAAAATTACGTTTACAAATAATCTTTCAAAAATTATATAGAAAATTTACTTTTAGAGAAATTATTTTTGCTTGATGATTCTTTTTGTTCATCAAAACCAAGTGAAGTTACAGTTGAGTCGTTTGTTAAAATTCCAGAAGATGTAGGTCGAAGTGTCTCATCAAGTTTAACATTCAGTTTTCTGGCTATAAGTCCAAATTAAATTTGTTTTTTGAAATAAAATTCTCATTTTTACCTTTAGAATTTGAAGACTTTTCAACAACTCCGGTTTTCTTACCATCTTTCTGTAGAATATCTGAAAAAAATTATTTTTAAAATTAAGAAGTTAATAACAATTAGTTTATGAATTAATCTTAGTTTTACTTTTGTTTGTTGATTCATTTTTATCAGCAAATGCATCCTTTCCAAGCGCTTCATCTTTTGAAATAAACCCTGATGAGTTTTCATAGAAACTGTCAGCTGCTTGCCAAATTGGTTTATGATTACCAACATTTAGCTCTGAAATTTCAAATCTTAGTTTTGCTAATACTAAAATAAAGTTAATTATTTTTTTACTTTTAGAAGAATCTTCAAAGAACTGAAGTTTCAAATCCTCATCACTTGAAGCTGCTGAAATAAAACAATTACATAATTGAAGAATCTTCATTAAATTACTGAATAGGATTACTTTCACTTGATATATCCTTCACTCCATCAAAACCAAAATGATTATTGGTTAAATCTTTTGATAAGAATCCAGATGAGTTTTCATACAATAAGTCAGTAGTTTGCCAAAATGTATTATCACTTGGAAGTTTCTTTTTGTCATCAGATCCACTTGGTTTGTTAACCATATTTTCTCTAATTTTAGAAATTTCATCTTTATTAGGTTTTCTTGGCGTTTTTCCTTTTTTCACAGCAGGCTGATCCACGTTTTCATCCGTCAAAATATCTCCTAGCGACTAAATGAAATTTTAATTAAATAAATACTAAATCTAAAATAACTACTGTTTATGTTTTAACTTTTTGCTAAATTTAATTTAAACAGTTCATATTTTTTAATTAAAGACTAAAAAAACTAAAAACAAACAAGCAACAGAAATAAAAAGAAATAAATTGAATTAAAAATATGAGAATGAAAATGATAACTGTAAATTTTATTTTACATTTTGTAATCATTTATTTCCAAGTAATATAAAAAAGATAATGCAACCAATAAAATTACTTAATCTTTTGTTTAGTTTTCAAGCTAAAGAAATAAAATAAGTAAAAATATAATAATAATAAAAATATAATAATATTATTATTCATTGTTTTCATTACCAACATATCCTGAATAAAAACAATTGATAAGTTGCTGTTTTATTATAGCTTTTTAACTTACCATCTCAAGCAAGCTTGATGTACTTTGATCTCCTAATGATCTTATCTAATAATTGATGAAACATTTATTTGTTAGTTTTAGTTTATTTGGTGTCTCTTATATAATTTTGTTTTAAAACTTTCTTTAATCAAATCTAAGGCAGTTAAACATTTTACTTAATTAAAGAAATTTAATATATCAAGCAAAATGAAATCTTACTATGCTTTCTATACAATTAGGATAACTCTCTTCTATAAAATTTGCCACTTCTTCCTGAAATTTCAAATAAATTAAAATTCTTAAAACATTATCTTTCGATATTAACTTGTAAAAGCCATTTATAAATGCTTAAAATCATTAAAAACTACTTTTTATTTTTTCGAAAACTTCTGTGGTGTGACGAAAGAAAAAAATATATAAAGTGACTTACAGTTTCAGCCAAAAAAGCTCTTAAGTCTGCATCTAATTCAGGTTCTTCTTCCTTGGAAGAACCTTTTGACTTTGGTTTCATTTTAAGTTGAAAAAAAACTTAGTGTATATCTGAAATTTTTTTACTGATTTTAGCTAAACTAAAACTAGTTAAAATACATTTAATAACTTTAACAAAGTTGTTTAATAAAACAACTGAAACTGAATAAAAGTATAGTACCACCAAAACGTGAACTGCTATATCTTTAATTATTAAACAAATAGTAGTAGCAAAAGTTAAACTTCTTTATCTTTTTGTGTTAAAAGAATTAAAACACTTTCTAAAAAAAGAATGTTGATTTTAGAATTTAATAAATTTAGTGAAAACTTTAATAATTCTAAAGGTTTTAAACGACTAAAATAAATATATAAGTAGAAGCTATAACCGAATGTTTCTTCTTAAGAAATCATATTGCTATAAGCCTGGCCAAAGTATTAAAAACTACTTCAAAAAACGTATTCACAAGAAACAAAAATCTGAAAATTGTTAAATCAAAATAAAACAAAATTAAGTGATAATCTAATACTAATTTGATCAAAAAAAAAATTTATTTAGTGAAACATTTTAAACATTATTTGCAAAATCGACCTAAAAGTTTTTTAAAGTTCAGCTTTCTTACAAACTAATTTAAATTTACTCTTTTTGAATAGCCTTATCAGTAGAAATCATAATTCTATAATGGAACTTAAAACTTGTAGATATCATTAACTTAGTTTACTAAAATAATTATGTTATTACTTAATAAAACCAATAATATTTATGTTACGCAGAAGTTTTGTCTTCAGAATTGAAAATATTACTGCAGACCAATAATAAAAGCATATTTATATGATCGTTGAAAGGATATGTTTGATAACAACTAAAGTTTATATCGATCTTAATATTTAATTTTTTTCCAAAAAAATAAGAACTTATATAACTTTTATTACAAAATATGATCTAGAAAAGTTTTGTTAAATTTTTATAACATTAAATTTGTTGCTTACAATTAGAACTTAAAAAATAGGTGTTCTCGAAGTTCAAGTTACTTCAGAATTCATACAAATGTAATATTTTATAAGATATCTTTAAAATAGAGAAAATTCTTTTAAAAGTATGAAAATATTGAGAATTACAGTTGGGAAACAAAGCACATCTCAGACTTTTTTAAACAAAAATCATTTCCAATTTAACAAAATATTTATGTAAACTTTAATAAAAATAAAGGTCTAAAATTCTTTAAAATTTAACTTTGACAAAAAATCACCAATAAAGTTTCATTTTGTTGTAAAGTTACACTGCAGTAGACTTTAAGGATAAGTCTGTAAACATCAAGCTAATAAACTTAATAAATTGTTTCAGAAAGTCAACAAAATTCAGTAACAAAAGCTGACTAAAATGCCATGTATGACAAAATTAGAACTCAAATTACTAATAAATTGTTGAATAACTACAAGTTTAAATTTTAGACACTAATGAAATAAATCTATTGATGGTTGAGTGCACAATTTAACAGTAAGCGTTGATTGATGAAAACAAAAACAACTGCTTTCTGGTTATTTTTTCTATAAAGAAAATCACAAATTTAGAAACTTATAGAACCAAAAAAAAAACACAAAGCCTTAAATAAATAGAAAAAAATAAATAGATTTTGACTTAAAGGTAGATTCTTATATTATGGTAAAAGTGAAGATTCATTTTACGTCATACATAAAAGTGATTTAATTTAGTTCATATTATTACAACTTCTTTTTTATATACTAAAGTAATGTTATTCCATTTACATTGTCTGCGATTTTTAAACCATTAGATATCTTGCTCTATTAAAGAGTTATCTACATAACAAATTAATGAACAACAAATTGTCTAAAATCTTTGTCACATTGCTGATAATTGATTATTTGAGCGATTATATTTCTTATTTAGTGATAAGAAAATTCGAGATTATCTTTTTTATTTAAATAATTCGATTGATGTTTTCTACATTTTAGTCAATGTTGTTGATAAGTGAGTTACTCTTAGGAGTCAGTTGAAAATGATACTAAAATAGTAGGTTTATTCTTTGAGATTTACAAACAAGAAAAGAGATCATTAGCAAAGCAATTTACAACTTTTTAAAAAGCAAGTTGATTGATTTTTGAATGGGATGAATTTAAGACTGGTTTTCATCAAAATTGTTGTCTATTATTTTAATTTTAGCGATTAATACTGTCAAATATGAGTTTAAACAAAAAAAATTTGTTTCTGACTTAATTTCCTTATAAATAAAGTATTTCAATGTTAAACTTTAATTTCACAAGAAAAATCAAATTAGTTTTAATGTTTTAGCGGTTTTAAATGGTCATAAGCAGATATAATATATTTGAATCTAATTTAACATAATTAGTTATTGATAAAGTGTCTATAGATTACTAGATGCAAAAGTTTAAAAGGAAATTCAACTGATAGCTAGATTTGCTTTTTCAATTTATGTTAAATAGTTTTTATAAAACAACTATAATTAAACAAGTTGATAAAAGACATTATTTCACTGTTGATTTAACCATGTAGCCACTTTTAAGAAAAAAATTTTGTGACAAATCTGATCGAAAACAATTTTGAAGATGATTCTTTAAATGCATAGAGTGTTTTGGATTTTTATTTTGTTTTAAAAACGAAAGGATAGTAATTTATCATTACAAGCTTATTTTTATTTAAAAATACTCTGATAAATTAATGAGCTGCTTCTGCTTTAAAATGTTTTAAATAAAATAACAAATTTTCTTGTTTGAAACACATCTTAACCTTTTACAACATTTTTAGAACATAATTTTTCAAAATTTATTTAAATGTATTAACTCTACTTATCGTTATAAAAAATTTTTCAACGGATTTTGTTTTAATCATTGTAATAACTTTGTCTGATGAAACATTTTACTTTAAACAGAACGTAGGTTGTAGGTTTTTTTATATCAATTAAAACTCTGTATAAGAAGTAAAATGAATTACTTTTTCCTCGGTTTTATGTAGTCATTTTGTAGAAACTTAACGTCTAATAGATTTCCAAAAGGGTTGTTACAACTGTTCTACTTGAACAGGAAGGTTATTCTTACTTGAAGATAAAAACAATTAGTTCAAAACAATTTCGATGATATAATCTATTTTTCGAGAATATTGTTAATTTTCACAAAACCAAAATTATAAAAGTATTTTGATTGTAATTTAGCATTAAATTTTGAATATCTAAACTATACCAGTAGAAATATTATAATTAGAAATTAAAAAATTGCTTAAAAAGCAGTAACATATGTTATTATGTTGGAATTCTTCATCCTCTTCTCCCTTCACATTCATATTTGTTGCAAGATTTCTTGATGATTTAAAGTTGATGAATATAAAGATTTTCAGAATATTATAGTGATGTTTGTTTGTTGTTCAGTTTTATTTGATAAAAGTAAATTTAAGTTGACAAAAACTCCTTACATTTCTAATCAAGTTCCTTAATTTTATAAATTTAGTGATTACAAAGTGCACCTGTAATAGCATAGAATTTAACATAAACAAAAAGTTACAAAGTCTTGACAACAGTTAAAATTGGATATAATGACTTATAGAAACATCAAAAGGAAGTTAGCAGCTTGGTATAATTAAATTTAATTTATTAGCTTTTTATTATTTATATAATTTTTGTGGTTACATTCAAGTTCATTAACACTTTTTATAAACTAAAACTCGGTTTGAAACTTGTTCTTTTCAATCAAAGTTGAACAACTGTCTTCTGTCTTTAAAAAACTAAATTTTTTAGACTAAAATAAATAAATATTTTGAATACATTCTTCAATGTAAACTTAATTTAAAATATTTTAATAAGGAATAAAGATAAACAAAATTATTTTTTTAGGAAAATACTCCGTAACTCTATAAAAGGTTGGTTTTTCTCGGCATTAGCACTCGAACAAAAATTAATGGTCGTTTATAAAAATAGATCCATTTTAAAATGATAAGTTTTAGTATTGGTTAATATTATGTTAAACTAATATTTAAGCTGCTAATGCCAAATTTAGTTTAAATTTTAAAAATTCAAATGTTGTTCTTCATGACTAGTTGCAGACAGTATAACTTATGAAAGCTTAGTATATCTTCTAAATATAACCATAAGTTAATCCGACTCGATCTACGTTGTTAAATTGCTTTCCAAACTTTTCCAAGTTAAGAAAGGGAAAGAATTTTTTTGTTACAAAAGTTATTACAAGTAAATTCCAAAATTACATCTCTTAATAATTTTAGAAAATCGTTAAAGTTGTTTGATGAAATAAACACAAGATTTTTCAATAATGTTGCTACATTCACAGAAAAATATTATTATATTTTAAATTATCTAAAAAAACTCTTGAAAATGATTCATATTGTGTAATTAATATTCCTGATAATTTGTTTTCTATCAGAGTCGTGTTTTATTTTTAATCAATAAGAATATGTTGTGGGTAGTCATTTGAATTAAATGTTTATTTGTTTTAGATATTCCATATAAAAGATTCTTAAAACTCTATTGATATGGTTGAATGAGTTGGTAAACAATGTACCACAGTGCAAAGTATATTCATCGTTTATAAATTTGTTTATAAATTACAAAATGTAATTTAATACAGATTTACCCCATATGCTAGATAGACTAACAATATCTCTTCAGTTTTTCTGAATACTGAGCAATGATTGAGATTCATTAACAAAAAACATTCCAGAAAAAATTACCAAAATACTTACAAGTTTATTACTAAAAATAATAAAAGACAAAAGTAGTAAATTTATTGTTTCTATTTGAACTTGAAATTCCTGAGAACGAAATAATTACTTATATTGCAAGATTTCAATTTGAAATTTGTAGAAACAGTAAATCTCAAAAAATAAAGAACTGAAAAAAGTGAAATCTGTAAATTAAATTTCTTAATTACAACATAAAATTATCTTTTTATAAAGAAGAGACTAAAAGTTTTGATACTATAAATCAAATGGATTCATTTCTGAACAGTACCAAAACGTAAATAGTCTTAAATTTTCATTTTCTTCCAGTTTGCATTGATTTGTTTGGTTTTTGCGGCTTACGCTTGCCTTTAAACTTTTTTTCTTTCAAAACTTTTATACTTGATAAAGACTCTAAAGATTTTTCATAAAAACAACCGGCTTCCTGTCGATATGCATTATCTTTATCTTCTTTTAGTTTCTTTGCTATAAAAATAAATTTATCATTTAAATGTATCAGATATTAGCTTTACTAAAACAATTAATCAAATTATTCATTAGTTTTACTTTTAACAACACTTTCAACATCTCCAACAGATCCGCTTGGTTTGTTAACAAAATTATCTCCAGATTTAGCAGCTTCATTCATATTAAATTTTTCCGACTTTTTTGCTTTTTTAACTGCAGACTGATCCAAGTTTTCATCCGTCAAAATATCATCCATAGACTTAAAAAAAGGTTTGTTTTGTTGAATGACAACTTTTTATTATTCTATTTTTAATATTTTTTAATTTATTTTAAATTCAGTATAATCTTTTATAAAATGCTGAAGCAAAATCAGAAAAGTAAATATAACAAAAATAAGTAAATAATAGAAAGTAAAATAAATTAATAGGATTCAAAATTTGAAGATAAAAATGTTACGTATGACTTATATTCAAAGTTTTGCAATCAAATATTTTCCAGTAATTCATAAAATATAATGCAACCAAATGTTTGCTTTCATTTTTGAACTAAAAAAATGAAATATTTTTATGATTCATTATTTTCATTACCATCATATCCTGAATAAAACAATTGATAAGTTGTTGTTTTATTATAGCTGTTTAACTTACCATCTCAAACAAGCTTGGTATACTTTGATCTCCTAATGATTTTATCTAATAATTGACGAAACATTTGGTTGTTAGTTTTAGTTTATTTGGTGTCTCTTATAATTTTGTTTTAAAACTTTCTTTAATCAAATCTAACGCAGTTAAACATTTTACTTATTTTAAGAAGTTTAGTATATCGAGAAAAAATGAGATCTTACTATGTCTTCTATACAATGAGGAAAATTTTCTTCAATAAAGTCTGCAGCTTCGTCCTGAAATTTTCAATAAAAAGAAGTTTTTACAATTTTATTTTTTGAAATTAAATGAAAAGAGCCATAGTTAGTTTAAATATTTATTTATTTCGAAAACTTCTGAGATATGACGAAAGAAAAGATTATATAAAGTGACTTACAGTTTCAGCCAAAAATGCTCTTAAGTCTGCATCTAAATCAGGTTCTTCTTCCTTAGAAGAATCTGTTGACTTTGGTTTCATTATGAGAAAAAAAAACTTAGTCTAAATCTGAAACGTTATGTTAACTATTATGTTAATTTTTTTAGCTAAATTAGAAAAATAGTGTGAATAAAAAATGCAAGGTTTTGTTTGTTTGGTTGTAAACTTGACTTCTTTTAAAAGAACTTCTTTTTAAACTTCTTTTAGATTCTTTTACAAGTGTGTATCTATAAAAAATTACAATTGAAAAGCAAATTCAAATTTCTTAACATTTATGGATAAAAAACATTTCGCATTTGATAAAAGTTTTATTTAAACTTTTACAAATAAAATGGTCTAAAATGCTTTAATTTTGACAAAAAATAAAAAAAAAATATTTCAATTTCATTACAATCCATTTTTTAGCTATACTACAGTGGATGTCAAAAATTGTATCTTCAAACATCTATAATAGTAATAAATTGTTTCAGAAAAGCAACAAAACCTAGTAAAAGACCTGATTAAAACGACATTTGTGAAAAAACAAAACTCTTTCAATTAAATTAATAATAAAATGTGGAACAAGCACAAGGTTAGACCTTAGACACCGATGAAATAAATCATTTAATGGTTGATTGAAACACTTAATCGTCAGTGTAGAAGTTGCACTCTTAATGTTAACTAAAAGAACTCGGTTTTGGTTAATTTTTAAAAAAAGACTGTCACAAGATTAGAAACTAATAGAAACAAGAAATATAGAGCATTCACTTGAAAAAACCTTACAAAATGTTGACTTTAAAGTAGAAAGATTTGTTTACTTTAATAAAAGTGAAAAGTAATTTTACCTCATATATAATGTGATTCAAATAAACACATGTTAATACAACTTCTTTAATACATGATAAATTTGACTTAGTTTAATTTTTAAACCATTAATGCTTTATTAAAGAGTTATCTACATAACACACAATTTGGCTATAATTAGTCTTAAATTTTTTTCACATTTACTGACAATCATATATTAGAGCAAAAATACTCTAAAGCATTACACATTACACATACAAGCTAATATTGAACCTGTTAATTCATTGCCAGGACTGATACTTTCGCCAAGATAACAGATAGAGGTAGAAATTAAAAAAACAACAATAACACAAACTAGTAAAGCATCTTACATCCTTAGACATACCGTCACCTACACCTGAAGGTTTATAATGTATTTCCAAATTGTCAGATGTTTCATGAAGCATTTTTATTGCATTAAATAATCTAAAAAAGCAAAATTTTTGATTAAATCTGTTTGAAAAAATTAGAAAAGCAAGATTAAGTTAAGAGTCTTATAAGATTTAGTAGATTATATATATTTTTAAGAAGTTACGAAATCTAACATATCTATAAAGTAATTTTTCAAGTGATTATCAGAGATGCAGAAACCTTTATATTATAGCATAGAAAAAAGTAGAAGCTAAATACGAAAAACTAAAATTATTTTAAATCAATTTCTAAACATTAGTAAATACTTCTTAGAAGATTAATAAAATTTTATTTCAAAAATAAAAAAAGAATGATCTAGTTAAAAACGAAATATTTTCTATTCAAGTTGTTCTTGATTCAGCATAATAGTACAAAAATCTTAAACACATCTAGTGAACATATGTTTAGAAAATTCTATATAAACTTGTTGAAGCTTTATATAAGAAAACATATTACATTTTAATCTGATTTTTTAATCATTTACCTTGCTTGAGCGCTTAAACAATCATTATTTTAGGCGTTCGGGAAAAACGTTAAAAAATTTCGACGAATAATCAAAAATTCAAATTGTAAAAAATTCAAGCTGCATGTCTTGCTGGTTTTGTATTTGTAGAAAAATAGTTCTTAGAATTTTAAAATACAGTAATTTTTTTATTCATTTAAAGTAATTAGATACAAAATGTTCTAATTTTTCAAACAAAATCGTTTTTGGCTAACCAAATGTAAATTTTGTATATACTTTTTAGAAAGCATTTATGAAACAATTATTAAGTTTAAAAGTTTTGAAATTGCTAGAAACTTCTGGCTAGTCTTAGAAAGCCTAGACCAATTTCTAGTACTTTACAATACTACAAAATAAAATTAGTTTATAACTAGTTTAAACATAGTTCATATTACCTCAATGATATGTATGAAGAAAATAAGTTTATAATTGATAACTAGGCAAAAATTTTTTAATAGCTACTTTTATTAGTTCTAAGTTGGAACTTTTCATCAACATAAATCCTTTTCAATAATATTCAAATCTGGATTTGTTCACTTTGTGATTTAAAGTTAAGGAAACTGAATAATGCGTTAAAATATTATTTATTTGACTTGTGGTTTATTTCAATCAATAAGAATATATTGTGGGTAGGAATTTGAATTAAATGTTAATTTGTTTTATATATTATATATAAAAGATTCTTGACTTACTTTAAATTTTTAGAAAATTTTCAAGACCTTTCAAAGCATACAAAACTTTAAGCATAACTTTTGAAATTACAAAAAGAGCAAAGTTATTAATTATATTTGAGCTCTGAGATTTACAATAATTTTTAGCTACCTCTTGGTTTATATGATTAAATACCTTCTTAAAACTCTATTGATATGGTTGAATGAGTTGGTAAACAATGTACCGCAGTGAAAAGTATATTCATCGTTTATAAATTTGTTTATTAGTGACAAAATGTAATTTAATACATATTTACCTCATATGCTAGATAGACTAACAATATCTCTTCAATTTTTCTGAAAACTGAGCAATGATTGAGAGTCATTAACAAAAAATATTTCAGAGAAAATTACAAAAATACTTACAAGTTTTCTTACTAAAAATAATAAAACACAAAAGAAGTAAATTTAATGTTTCTATTTGAGCTTGAAATTCTTGAGAACGAAAAAATTACTTATATTGCAAGATTTCAATTTGAAATTTGTAGAAACAGTAAATCTTAAAAAAATAAAGAACTGAAAAAAGTGAGATTTGTGAATTAAATTTCTCTATTACAACATAAAATTATCTTTTTCTAAAGAAGAGACTAAAAGTTTTGATACTTTAAATCAAATGGATTCATTTCTGAACAGTACCAAAACGTAAACAGTCTTAAATTTTCATTTTCTCCCAGTTCCCATTGATTTGTCTGGTTTTTGCGGCTTACGGTTGCCTTTAAACTTTTTTTCTTTGAAAACTTTCTTACTTGATGAAGACTCCAAAGATTTTACATAAGAACAACCAGCTTCCTGTCGATATGCATTATCTTTATCTTCTTTTAGTTTCTTTGCTATAAAAATATATTTATCATTTAAATGTATCAGATATTAGCTTTACTAAAACAATTAATCAAATTATTCATTAGTTTTACTTTTAACAACACTTTCAACATCTCCAACAGATCCGCTTGGTTTGTTAACAAAACTGTCTCCAGACTTAGCAGCTTCATTCATATGAAATTTTTCCGACTTTTTTGCTTTTTTAACTGCAGACTGATCCAAGTTTTCATCCGTCAAAATATCATCCATAGACTTAAAAAAAGGTTTGTTTTGTTGAATGACTACTTTTTATTATTCTATTTTTAATATTTTTTAATTTATTTTAAATTCAGTATAATCTTTTATAAAATGCTGAAGCAAAATCAGAAAAGTAAATATAACAAAAATAAGTAAATAATAGAAAGTAAAATAAATTAATAGGATTCAAAATTTGAAGATAAAAATGTTACGTATGACTTATGTTCAAAGTTTTGCAATCAAATATTTTCCAGTAATTCATAAAATATAATGTAACCAAATGTTTGCTTTAATTTTTGAACTAAAAAAATGAAATATTTTTATGATTCATTATTTTCATTACCATCATATCCTGAATAAAACAATTGATAAGTTGTTGTTTTATTATAGCTGTTTAACTTACCATCTCAAACAAGCTTGATGTACTTTGATCTCCTAATGATTTTATCTAATAATTGACGAAACATTTGGTTGTTAGTTTTAGTTTATTTGGTGTCTCTTCAAATTTTTTTTTTAAACTCTCTTTAATCAAATCTAACGCAATTAAACATTTTACTTATTTTAAGAAGTTTAGTATATCGAGAAAAAATGAGATCTTACTATGGTTTCTATACAATGAGGAAAATTTTCTTCAATAAAGTCTGCAGCTTCGTCCAGAAATTTTCAATAAAAAAGAGTTTTTACAATTTTATTTTTTGAAATTAAATGAAAAGAGCCATAGTTAGTTTAAATATTTATTTATTCCGAAAACTTCTGAGATATGAAGAAAGAAAAGATTATATAAAGTGACTTACAGTTTCAGCCAAAAATGCCCTTAAGTCTGCATCTAATTCAGGTTCTTCTTCCTTAGAAGAATCTGTTGACTTTGGTTTCATTATGAGAAAAAAAAACTTAGTCTAAATCTGAAACATTATGTTAATTATTATGTTAATTTTTTAGTTAAATTAGAAAAATAGTGTGACTAAATAATACATGGTTTTGTTTGTTTGCTTATAAACTTGACTTCTTTTAAAAGAACTTCTTTTTAAACTTCTTTTAGATTCTTTTACAAGTGTGTATCTATAAAAAATTACAATTGAAAAGCAAATTCAAATTTCTTACCATTTATGGATAAAAAACATTTCGCATTTGATAAAAGTTTTATTAAATTTTACAAATATAACGGTCTAAAATGCTTTAATTTTGACAAAAAAAAAAAAAATATTTCAATTTCATTACAATCCATTTTCTAGCTATACTACAGTGGATGTCAAAAATTGTATCTTCAAACATCTATAATAGTAATAAATTGTTTCAGGAAAGCAACAAAACCTAGTAAAAGACCTGATTAAAACAACATTTGTGAAAAAACAAAACTCTTTCAATTAAATTAACAATAAAATGTGAAACAAACACAAGGTTAGACCTTAGACACCGATGAAATAAATCATTTAATGGTTGATTGAAACACTTAATCGTCAGTGTAGAAGTTGCATCCATAATGTTAACTAAAAGAACTCGGTTTTGGTTAATTTTTAAAAAAAGACTGTCACAAGCTTAGAAACTAATAGAAACAAGAAATATAGAGCATTCACTTAAAAAAAACCTTACAAAATGTTGACTTTAAAGTAGAAAGATTTGTTTACTTTGATAAATGTGAAAAGTAATTTTACCTCATACATAATGTGCTTCAAATAAACACATGTTAATACAACTTCTTTAATACATGATAAATTTGACTTAATTTAATTTTTAAACCATTAATGCTTTATTAAAGAGTTATCTACATAATAAACAATTTGGCTATATTAGTCTTAAATTTTTTTCACATTTACTGACAATCATATATTAGAGCAAAAATACTCTAAAGCATTACACATTACACATACAAGCTAATATTGAACCTGTTAATTCATTGCCAGCCCTGATACTTTCGTCAAGATAACAGATAGAGGTAGAAATTAAAAAAACAAAAATAACACAAACTAGTAAAGCATCTTACATACTTAGACATACCGTCACCTACACCTGAAGGTTTATAATGTATTTCCAAATTGTCAGATGTTTTACAAAGCATTTTTATTGCATTAAATAATCTAAAAAAGCAAAATTTTTGATTAAATCTGTTTGAAAAAATTAGAAAAGCAAGATTAAGTTAAGAGCCTTATAAGATTTAGTAGATTATAAATATTTTTTAGGAAGTTACGAAATCTAACATTTCTATAAAGTAATTTTTCAAGTGATTATCAGAGATGCAGAAACCTTTATATTATAGCATAGAAAAGAGTAGAAGCTAAATACGAAAAACTAAAATTATTTTAAATCAATTTCTAAACATTAGTAAATACTTCTTAGAAGATTAATAAAATTTTATTTCAAAAATAAAAAAATAATGATCTAGTTAAAAACGAAATATTTTCTATTCAAGTTGTTCTTGATTCAGCATAATAGTACAAAAATCTTAAACACATCTAGTGAACATAAGTTTAGAAAATTCTATATAAACCTGTTGAAGCTTTATATAAGAAAACATATTACATTTTAATCTGATTTTTTAATCATTTACCTTGCTTGAGCGCTTAAACAATCATTATTTTAGGCGTTCGGGAAAAACGTTAAAAAATTTCTACGAATAATCAAAAATTCAAATTGTAAAAAATTCAAGCTGCATGTCTTGCTGGTTTTGTATTTGTAAAAAAATAGTTCTTAGAATTTTAAAATACAGTAATTTTTTTATTCATTTAAAGTAAGTAGATAAAAAACGTTCTAATTTTTCAATCAAAATCGTTTTTAGCTAACGAAATGTAAATTTTGTATATACTTTTTAGAAAGCATTTATGAAACAATTATTAAGTTTAAAAGTTTTGAAATTGCTAGAAACTTCTGGCTAGTCTTAGAAAGCCTAGATCAATTTCTAGTACTTTACAATACTACAAAATAAAATTAGTTTAAAACTAGTTTAAACATAGTTCATATTACCTCAATGATATGTATGAAGAAAATAAGTTTATAATTGATAACTAGGCAAAAAATTTTTAATTGCTATTTCTATTAGTATTAAGTTGGAACTTTTCATAACTTAAATCCTTTTCAATAATATTCAAATCTGGATTTGTTCACTTTGTGATTTAAAGTTAAGGAAACTGAATAATGCGTTAAAATATTATTTATTTGACTTGTGGTTTATTTTCAAACAATAAAAATATATTGTGGGTAGGAATTTAAATTAAATGTTTATTTGTTTTATATATTATATATAAAAGATTCTTGACTTACTTTAAATTTTTAGAAAATTTTCAAGACCTTTCAAAGCATACAAAGCTTTAAGCATAACTTTTGAAATTACAAAAACAGCAAAGTTATTAATTATATTTGAGCTCTGAGATTTACAATAATTTTTAACTACCTCTTGGTTTATATGATTAAACACCTTCTTAAAACTCTATTGATATGGTTGAATGAGTTGGTAAACAATGTACCACAGTGCAAAGTATATCTATCGTTTTTAAATTTATTTATAAATGACAAAATGTAATTAATTACAGATTTACCCCATATGCTAGATAGACTAACAAAATCTCTTCAATTTTTCTGAAAACTGAGCAATGATTAAGATTCATTAACAAAAAACATTCCAGAAAAAATTACAAAAATACTTACAAGATTATTACTAAAAATAATAAAACACAAAAGTAGTAAATTTATTGTTTCTATTTGAGCTTGAAATTCTTGAGAACGAAAAAATTACTTATATTGCAAGATTTCAATTTGAAATTTGTAGAAACAGTAAATCTTAAAAAAATAAAGAACTGAAAAAAGTGAGATTTGTAAATTAAATTTCTCTATTACAACATAGAATTATGTTTTTATAAAGAAGAGACTAAAAGTTTTGATACTTTAAATCAAATGGATTCATTTCTGAACAGTACCAAAACATAAATAGTCTTAAATTTTCATTTTCTTCCAGTTCCCATTGATTTGTCTGGTTTTTGCGGCTTACGCTTGCCTTTAAACATTTTTTCTTTGAAAACTTTTTTACTTGATGAAGACTCTAAAGATTTTTTATAAGAACAACCAGCTTCCTGTCGATATGCATTATCTTTATCCTCTTTTAGTTTCTTTACTATAAAATTATATTTGTCATTAATATGTATCAGATATTAGCTTTACTAAAACAATTAATCAAATTATTCATTAGTTTTACTTTTAACAACACTTTCAACATCTCCAACATATCCGATTGGTTTGTTAACAAAACTATCTCCAGATTTATCAGCTTCATTCATATTAAATTTTTCCGACTTTTTTGCTTTTTTAACTGCAGACTGATCCAAGTTTTCCTCCGTCAAAATATCATCCATAGACTTAAAAAAAGGTTTGTTAAGAAAACTTATAAAATTTGACGAAAGAAAAGATTATATTAATTGACTTACAGTTTCAGCCAAAAATGCTCTTAAGTCTGCATCTAATTCATGTTCTTCTTCCTTAGAAGAATCTGTTGACTTTGGTTTCATTATGAGAAAAAAAAACTTAGTCTAAATCTGAAATATTATGTTAATTATTATGTTAATTTTTTTAGCTAAACTAGAAAAATAGTTTGACTAAAAAATGCAAGGTTTTGTTTGTTTGGTTGTAAACTCAACTTCTTTTAAAAGAACTTCTTTTTAAACTTCTTTTAGATTCTTTTACAAGTGTGTATCTATAAAAAATTATAATTGGAAAGCAAATTCAAATTTCTTCCCATTTATGGATAAAAAACATTTCGCATTTGATAAAAGTTTTATTTAAACTTTTACAAATATAATAGTCTGAAATGCTTTAGTTTTGACAATAAATAAAAAAAAATTTCAATTTCATTACAATCCATTTTTAATCTATACTACAGTGGGCGTCAAAAATTGTATCTTCAAACATCTATAATAGTAATAAATTGTTTCAGAAAAGCAACAAAACCTAGTAAAAGACCTGATTTAAACGACATTTGTAAAAAAAACAAAACTCTTTCAATTAAATTAATAATAAAATGTGGAACAAACATAAGGTTAGATCTTAGACACCGATGAAATAAATCATTTAATGGTTGATTGAACCACTCAATCGTCAGTGTAGAAGTTGCATCCATAATGTTAACTAAAAGAAATAGTTTTGGTTAATTTAAAAAACAAGACTGTCACAAGCTTAGAACATAATAGAAACAAGAAATTTAGAGCATTCACTTAAAAAAAACCTTACAAAATGTTGACTTTAAAGTAGAAAGATTTGTTTACTTTGATAAAAGTGAAAAGTAATTTTACCTCATACACAATGTGATTCAAATAAACACATGTTAATACAACTTCTTTAATACATGATAAATTTGACTTAATTTAATTTTTAAACCATTAATGCTTTATTAAAGAGTTATCTACATAACACACAATTTGGCTATAATTAGTCTTAAATTTTTTTCACATTTACTGACAATCATATATTAGAGCAAAAATACTCTAAAGCATTACACATACAAGCTAATATTGAACCTGTTAAATCATTGCCAGCCCTGATACTTTCGCCAAGATAACAGATAGAGGTAGAAATTAAAAAAACAAAAATAACACAAACTAGTAAAACATCTTACATACTTAGACATACTGTCACCTACACCTGAAGGTTTATAATGTATTTCCAAATTGTCAGATGTTTCAGGAAGCATTTTTATTGCATTAAATAATCTAAAAAAGCAAAATTTTTGATTAAATCTGTTTGAAAAAATTAGAAAAGCAAGATTAAGTTAAGAGCCTTATAAGATTTAGTAGATTATATATATTTTTAAGAAGTTACGAAATGTAACATTTCTATAAAGTAATTTTTCAAGTAATTATGAGAGATGCAGAAACCTTTCTATTTAAGCATAGAAAAAAGTATAAGCTAAATACGAAAATATAAAATTATTTTAAATCAATTTCTAAACATTAGTAAATACTTCTTAGAAGATTAATAAAATTTTACTTCAAAAATAAAAAAATAATGACCTAGTTAAAAACGAAATATTTTCTATTCAAGTTGTTCTTGATTCAGCATAATAGTACAAAAATCTTAAACACAACTAGTGAACATATGCTTAGAAAAGTATAAATAAACTTGTTGAAGCTTTATATAAGAGAACACATTTCATTTTAATCTGATTTTTTAATCATTTACCTTGCTTGAGCGCTTAAACAATCATTATTTTAGGCGTTCGGGAAAAACGTTTAAAAATTTCTACGAATAATCAAAAATTCAAGCTGCATTTCTTGCTGGTTTTGTATCTGTTAAAAAATAGTTTTTAGAATTTTAAATAGAATAATTGTTTCATAAATGCTTTCTAAAAAGTATATACAAAATTTACATTTGGTTAGCCAAAAACGATTTTGTTTGAAAAATTAGAACGTTTTGTATCTAATTACTTTAAATGAATAAAAAATTACTGTAATTTAAAATTTTAAGAACTATTTTTTTACAAATACAACACCAGCAAGACATGCAGCTTGAATTTTTTACAATTTGAATTTTTGATTATTCGTCGAAATTTTATTAATCTTCTAAGAAGTATTTACTAATGTTTAGAAATTGATTTAAAATAATTTGTTTTTCGTATTTAGCTTCTACTTTTTTCTATGCTATAATATAAAGGTTTCTGCATCTCTGATAATCACTTGAAAAATTACTTTATAGAAATGTTAGATTTCGTAACTTCTTAAAAATATATTTAATCTACTAAATCTTATAAGGCTCGTAACTTAATCTTGGTTTTCTAATTTTTTCAAACAGATTTAATCATAAATTTTGCTTTTTCAGATTATTTAATGCAATAAAAATGCTTCATGAAACATCTGACAATTTGGAAATACATTATAAACCTTCAGGTGTAGGTGACGGTATGTCTAAGGATGTAAGATGCTTTACTAGTTTGTGTTATTGTTGTTTTTTTAATATCTACCTCTATTTGTTATCTTGGCGAAAGTATCAGTCCTGGCAATGAATTAACAGGTTCAATATTAGCTTGTATGTGTAATGTGTAATGCTTTAGAGTATTTTTGCTCTAATATATGATTGTCAGTAAATGTGAAAAAAATTTAAGACTAATTATAGCCAAATTGTGTGTTATGAAGATAACTCTTTAATAAAGCATTAATGGTTTAAAAATTAAATTCAGTCAAATTTATCATGTATTAAAGAAGTTGTATTAACATGTGTTTATTTGAATCACATTATGTATGAGGTAAAATTACTTTTCACTTTTATCAAAGTAAACAAATCTTTCTACTTTAAAGTCAACATTTTGTATGGTTTTTTTAAGTGAATGCTCTATATTTCTTGTTTCAATTAGTTTCTAAGCTTGTGACAGTCTTTTTTTAAAAATTAACCAAAACCGAGTTCTTTTAGTTAACATTAAGAATGCAACTTCTACACTGACGATTAAGTGTTTCAATCAACCATTAAATGATTTATTTCATCGGTGTTTAAGTTCTAACCTTGTGTTTGTTTCACATTTTATTGTTAATTTAATTGAAAGAGTTTTGTTTTTTCACAAATGTCGTTTTAATCAGGTCTCTTACTAGGTTTTGTTGCTTTTCTAAAACAATCTATTACTATTATAGATGTTTGAAGGTACAATTTTAGACGTCCACTGTAGTATAGCTTAAAAATGGATTGTAATGAAATAGAAATATTTATTTTTTATTTTTTGTCAAAATTAAACCATTTTAGACCATTTTATTTGTACAAGTTTAAATAAAACCTTTATCAAATTCGAAATGTTTTTTATCCATAAATGGTAAGAAATTTGAATTTGCTTTCCAATTATAATTTTTTATAGATACACACTTGTAAAAGAATCTAAAAAAAGTTTAAAAAGAAGTGCTTTTAAAAGAAGTTAAGTTTACAACCAAACAAACAAAACCTTGCATTTTTTATTCAAACTATTTTTCTAATTTAGCTAAAAAATTAACATAATAATTAACATAATGTTTCAGATTTAGACTAAGTTTTTTTTTCTCATAATGAAACCAAAGTCAACAGATTCTTCTAAGGAAGAAGAACCTGAATTAGATGCAGACTTTAGGGCATTTTTGGCTGAAACTGTAAGTCATTTTATATATTCTGTTCTTTCGTCAAATCTCAGAAGTTTTCGAAATAAATAAATATTTAAACTTACTATGGCTCTTTTTAATTAATTTCAAAAATTAATTCTGTAAAAAAATTTTTTTTATTGAAAATTTCAGGACGAAGCTGCAGATTTTATTGAAGAGAGTTATTCTCATTGTATAGAAGACATAGTAAGATCTCATTTTTTCTGGATATATTAAATTTCTTAAAATAAGTAAAATGTTTAACTCCGTTAGATTTGACTAAAGAAAGTTTTAAAACAAAATTATATAAGAGACACCAAATAAACTAAAACTAACAAACAAATGTTTCGTCAATTATTAGATAAAATCATTAGGAGATCAAAGTTCATCAAGCTTGTTTGAGATGGTAAGTTAAACAGCTATAATATAACAACAACTTATCAATTGTTTTATTCAGGATATGATGGTAATGAAAATAATGAATCATAAAAATATTTCATTTTTTTAGTTTAAAATTGAAAGCAAACATTTGGTTGCATTATATTTTATGAATTACTGGAAAATATTTGATTGCAAAACTTTGAACATAAGTCATACGTAACATTTTTATCTTCAAATTTTGAATCCTATTAATTTATTTTACTTTCTATTATTTATTTATTTTTGTTATATTTACTTTTCTGATTTTGCTTCAGCATTTTATAAAAGATTATACTGAATTTAAAATAAATTAAAAAATATTAAAAATAGAATAATAAAAAGTAGTCATTCAACAAAACAACCCTTTTTTTAAGTCTATGGATGATATTTTGACGGATGAAAACTTGGATAAGTCTGCAGTTAAAAAAGCAAAAAAGTCGGAAAAATTTAATATGAATGAAGCTGCTAAATCTGGAGATAATTTTGTTAACAAACCAAGCGGATCTGTTGGAGATGTTGAAAGTGTTGTTAAAAGTAAAACTAATGAATAATTTGATTAATTGTTTTAGTAAAGCTAATATCTGTTACATTTAAATGATAAATATATTTTTATAGCAAAGAAACTAAAAGAAAATAAAGATAATGCATATCGACAGGAAGCTGGTTGTTCTTATGAAAAATCTTTAGAGTCTTCATCACGTAAGAAAGTTTTCAAAGAAAAAAAGTTTAAAGGCAACCGTAAGCCGCAAAAACCAAACAAATCAATGCAAACTAGAAAAAAATGAAAAATTCAAGACTATTTACGTTTTGGTACTGTTCAGAAATGAATCCATTTAATTTAAAGTATCAAAACATTTAGTCTCTTCTTTATAAAAAGATAATTCTATGTTGTAATAGAGAAATTTAATTCACAAATATCACTTATTTCAGTTCTGTATTTTTTTGAGATTTACTGTTTCTACAAATTTCAAATTGAAATCTTGCAATATAAGCAATTTTTTCGTTCTCAAAAATTTAAGCTCAAATAGAAACAATAAATTTACTACTTTTGTCTTTTATTATTTTTAGTAATAAACTTGTAAGTATTTTGGTAATTTTTTCTGAAATATTTTTTGTTAATGAATCTCAATCATTGCTCAGTTTTCAGAAAAATTGAAGAGATATTGTTAGTCTATCTAGCATATGGGGTAAATCTGTATTTAATTACATTTTGTCATTTATAAACAAATTTAAAAACGATAGATATACTTTGCACTGTGGTACATTGTTTACCAACTCATTCAACCAGATCAATAGAGTTTTAAGAAGCTATTAATTCATTAGAACCAAGAGGTAGCTAAAAGTTATTTTAAATCTCAGAGCTCAAATACAATTAACAACTTTGCTGTTTTTGTAATTTCAAAAGTTATGCTTAAAGCTTTGTATGCTTTGAAAGGTCTTGAAAATTTTCTAAAAATTTAAAGTAAGTCAAGAATCTTTTATATGGAATATCTAAAACAAATAAATATTTAATTCAAATGCCTACCCACAATATATTCTTATTGATTGAAAATAAACCACAAGTCACATAAATAATATTTTAAGACATTATTCAGTTTCCTTAACTTTAAATCACAAAGTGAACAAATCCAGAGTTGAATATTATTGAAAAGGATTTATGTTGATGAAAAGTTCCAACTTAGAACTAATAAAAGTAGCTATTAAAAAATTTTTGCCTAGTTATCAATTATAAACTTATTTTCTTCATACATATCATTGAGGTAATATGAACTATGTTCAAACTAGTTTTAAACTAATTTTATTTTGTAGCATTGTAAAGTACTAGAAATTGGTCCAGGCTTTCTAAGACTAGCCAGAAGTTTCTAGCAATTTCAAAACTTTTAAACTTAATAATTGTTTCATAAATGCTTTCTAAAAAGTATATACAAAATTTACATTTGGTTAGCCAAAAACGATTTTGTTTGAAAAATTAGAACATTTTGTATCTAATTACTTTAAATGAATAAAAAAATTACTGTATTTTAAAATTTTAAGAACTATTTTTTTACAAATACAACACCAGCAAGACATGCAGCTTGAATTTTTTACAATTTGAATTTTTGATTATTCGTAGAAATTTTTTAACGTTTTTCCCGAACGCCTAAAATAATGATTGTTTAAGCGCTCAAGCAAGGAAAATTATTAAAAAATCAGATTAAAATGTAATATGTTTTCTTATATAAAGCTTCAACAAGTTTATATAGAATTTTCTAAACATATGTTCACTAGTTGTGTTTAAGATTTTTGTACTATTATGCTGAATCAAGAACAACTTGAATAGAAAATATTTCGTTTTTAACTAGATCATTCTTTTTTTATTTTTGAAATAAAATTTTATTAATCTTCTAAGAAGTATTTACTAATGTTTAGAAATTGATTTAAAATAATTTTAGTTTTTCCTATTTAGCTTCTACTTTTTTCTATGCTATAATATAAAGGTTTCTGCATCTCTGATAATCACTTGAAAAATTACTTTATAGAAATGTTAGATTTCGTAACTTCTTAAAAATATATATAATCTACTAAATCTTATAAGGCTCTTAACTTAATCTTGCTTTTCTAATTTTTTCAAACAGATTTAATCAAAAATTTTGCTTTTTTAGATTATTTAATGCAATAAAAATGCTTCATGAAACATCTGACAATTTGGAAATACATTATAAACCTTCAGGTGTAGGTGACGGTATGTCTAAGGATGTAAGATGCTTTACTAGTTTGTGTTACTGTTGTTTTTTTTAATTTTTACCTCTATCTGTTATCTTGGCGAAAGTATCAGTCCTGGCAATGAATTAACAGGTTCAATATTAGCTTGTATGTGTAATGTGTAATGCTTTAGAGTATTTTTACTCTAATATATGATTGTCAGTAAATGTGAAAAAAATTTAAGACTAATTATAGCCAAATTGTTTATTATGTAGATAACTCTTTAATAAAGCATTAATGGTTTAAAAATTATACTAAGTCAAATTTATCATGTATTAAAGAAGTTGTATTAACATGTGTTTATTTGAATCACATTGTGTATGAGGTAAAATTACTTTTCACTTTTATCAAAGTAAACAAATCTTTCTACTTTAAAATCAACATTTTGTAAGGTTTTTTAAGTGAATGTTCTATATTTCTTGTTTCTATTAGTTTCTAAGCTTGTGAAAAACTTTTTTTTTTAATTAATCAAAAACTATTTCTTTTAGTTAACATTAAGGATGCAACTTCTACATTGATGATTAAGTGGTTCAATCAACCATTAAATAATTTATTTCATCGATGTCTAAGGTCTAACCTTGTGTTTGTTTTACTTTTTATTATTAATTTAATTGAAAGAGTTTTGTTTTTTCACAATGGCGTTTTAATCAGATCTCTTACTAGGTTTTGTTGCTTTTCTGAAACAATTTATTACTATTATAGATTTTTGAAGATACAATTTTAGACGTCCACTGTAGTATAGCTTAAAAATGGATTGTAATGAAATAGAAATATTTATTTTTTATTTTTTGTCAAAATTAAAGCATTTTAGACCATTTTATTTGTACAAGTTTAAATAAAACCTTTATCAAATTCGAAATGTTTTTTATCCATAAAAGGTAAGAAATCTGAATTTGCTTTCCAATTATAATTTTTTATAGATACACACTTGTAAAAGAATCTAAAAGAAGTTCAAAAAGAAGTGCTTTTAAAAGAAGTTAAGTTTACAACCAAACAAACAAAACCATGCATTATTTAGTCACACTATTTTTCTAATTTAGCTAAAAAAATTAACATAATAATTAACATAATGTTTCAGATTTAGACTAAGTTTTTTTTTTCTCATAATGAAACCAAAGTCAACAGATTCTTCTAAGGAAGAAGAACCTGAATTAGATGCAGACTTTAGGGCATTTTTGGCTGAAACTGTAAGTCATTTTATATATTCTGTTCTTTCGTCAAATCTCAGAAGTTTTCGAAATAAATAAATATTTAAACTTACTATGGCTCTTTTTAATTAATTTCAAAAATTAATTTTGTAAAAAAATTTTTTTTATTGAAAATTTCAGGACGAAGCTGCAGATTTTATTGAAGAGAGTTATTCTCATTGTATAGAAGACATAGTAAGATCTCATTTTTTCTCGATATATTAAATTTCTTAAAATAAGTAAAATGTTTAACTGCCTCAGATTTGATTAAAGAAAGTTTTAAAACAAAATTATATAAGAGACACCGAATAAACTAAAACAAAAAACCAAATGTTTCGTCAATTATTAGATAAAATCATTAGGAGATCAAAGTTCATCAAGCTTGTTTGAGATGGTAAGTTAAACAGCTATAATAAAACAACAACTTATCAATTGTTTTATTCAGGATATGATGGTAATGAAAATAATGAATCATAATAATATTTCATTTTTTTAGTTTAAAAATTAAAGCAAACATTTGGTTGCATTATATTTTATGAATTACTGGAAGATATTTGAATGCAAAATTTAGAACATAAGTCATACGTAACATTTTTATCTTCAAATTTTGAATCCAATTAATTTATTTTACTTTCTATTATTTATTTATTTTTGTTATATTTATTTTTTTGATTTTTATTCAGCGTTTTATAAAAAATTATACTGAATTTAAAATAAATTAAAAAATATTAAAAATAAAATAATAAAAAGTTGTCATTCAACAAAACAAACCTTTTTTTAAGTCTATGGATGATATTTTGACGGATGAAAACTTGGATCAGTCTGCAGTTAAAAAAGCAAAAAAGTCGGAAAAATTTAATATGAATGAAGCTGCTAAGTCTGGAGACAGTTTTGTTAACAAACCAAGCGGATCTGTTGGAGGTGTTGAAAGTGTTGTTAAAAGTAAAACTAATGAATAATTTGATTAATTGTTTTAGTAAAGCTAATATCTGATACATTTAAATGATAAATTTATTTTTATAGCAAAGAAACTAAAAGAAGATAAAGATAATGCATATCGACAGGAAGCTGGTTGTTCTTATGTAAAATCTTTGGAGTCTTCATCAAGTAAGAAAGTTTTCAAAGAAAAAAAGTTTAAAGGCAAGCGTAAGCCGCAAAAACCAGACAAATCAATGGGAACTGGGAGAAAATGAAAATTTAAGACTGTTTACGTTTTGGTACTGTTCTGAAATGAATCCATTTGATTTAAAGTATCAAAACTTTTAGTCTCTTCTTTAGAAAAAGATAATTTTATGTTGTAATAGAGAAATTTAATTCACAAATCTCACTTTTTTCAGTTCTTTATTTTTTTAAGATTTACTGTTTCTACAAATTTCAAATTGAAATCTTGCAATATAAGTAATTTTTTCGTTCTCAAGAATTTCAAGCTCAAATAGAAACAATAAATTTACTTCTTTTGTGTTTTATTATTTTTAGTAAGAAAACTTGTAAGTATTTTTGTAATTTTCTCTGAAATATTTTTTGTTAATGACTCTCAATCATTGCTCAGTTTTCAGAAAAATTGAAGAGATTTTGTTAGTCTATCTAGCATATGGGGTAAATCTGTATTTAATTACATTTTGTCATTTATAAACAAATTTAAAAACGATAGATATACTTTGCACTGTGGTACATTGTTTACCAACTCATTCAACCATATCAATAGAGTTTTAAGAAGGTGTTTAATCATATAAACCAAGAGGTAGCTAAAAATTATTGTAAATCTCAGAGCTCAAATATAATTAATAACTTTGCTGTTTTTGTAATTTCAAAAGTTATGCTTAAAGTTTTGTATGCTTTGAAAGGTCTTGAAAATTTTCTAAAAATTTAAAGTAAGTCAAGAATCTTTTATATATAATATATAAAACAAATAAACATTTAATTCAAATTCCTACCCACAATATATTTTTATTGTTTGAAAATAAACCACAAGTCAAATAAATAATATTTTAACGCATTATTCAGTTTCCTTAACTTTAAATCACAAAGTGAACAAATCCAGATTTGAATATTATTGGAAAGGATTTAAGTTGATGAAAAGTTCCAACTTAATACTAATAGAAATAGCAATTAAACAATTTTTGCTTAGTTATTAATTATAAACTTATTTTCTTCATACATATCATTGAGGTAATATGAACTATGTTCAAACTAGTTTTAAACTAATTTTATTTTGTAGCATTGTAAAGTACTAGAAATTGGTCCAGGCTTTCTAAGACTAGCCAGAAGTTTCTAGCAATTTCAAAACTTTTAAACTTAATAATTGTTTCATAAATGCTTTCTAAAAAGTATATACAAAATTTACATTTGGTTAGCCAAAAACGATTTTGTTAGAAAAATTAGAACATTTTGTATTTAATTACTTTAAATGAATAAAAAAATTACTGTATTTTAAAATTCTAAGAACTATTGTTCTACAAATACAAAACCAGCAAGACATGCAGCTTGAATTTTTTACAATTTGAATTTTTGATTATTCGTCGAAATTTTTTAACGTTTTTCCCGAACGCCTAAAATAATGATTGTTTAAGCGCTCAAGCAAGGAAAATGATTAAAAAATCAGATTAAAATGTAATATGTTTTCTTATATAAAGCTTCAACAAGTTTATATCGAATTTTCTAAGCATATGTTCACTAGATGTGTTTAAGATTTTTGTACTATTATGCTGAATCAAGAACAACTTGAATAGAAAATATTTCGTTTTTAACTAGATCATTCTTTTTTTATTTTTGAAATAAAATTTTATTAATCTTCTAAGAAGTATTTACTAATGTTTAGAAATTGATTTCAAACAATTTTAGTTTTTCGTATTTAGCTTCTACTTTTTTCTATGCTATAATATAAAGGTTTCTGCTTCTCTGATAATCACTTGAAAAATTACTTTATAGAAATGTTAGATTTCGTAACTTCTTAAAAATATATATAATCTACTAAATCTTATAAGGCTCTTAACTTAATCTTGCTTTTCTAATTTTGTCAAACAGATTTAATCAAAAATTTTGCTTTTTTAGATTATTTAATGCAATAAAAATGCTTCATGAAACATCTGACAATTTGGAAATACATTATAAACCTTCAGGTGTAGGTGACGGTATGTCTAAGGATGTAAGATGCTTTACTAGTTTGTGTTATTGTTGTTTTTTTAATTTCTACCTCTATCTGTTATCTTGGCGAAAGTATCAGTCCTGGCAATGAATTAGCAGGTTCAATATTAGCTTGTATGTGTAATGTATAATGCTTTAGAGTATTTTTGCTCTAATATGTGATTGTCAGTAAATGTGAAAAAAATTTAAGACTAATTATAGCCAAATTGTGTGTTATGTAGATAACTACTTAATAAAGCATTAATGGTTTAAAAATTAAATTAAGTCAAATTTATCATGTATTAAAGAAGTATTAACATGTGTTTATTTGAATCACATTATGTATGAGGTAAAATTACTTTTCACTTTTATTAAAGTAAACAAATCTTTCTACTTTAAAGTCAACATTTTGTAAGGTTTTTTTTAAGTGAATGCTCTATATTTCTTGTTTCAATTAGTTTCTAAGCTTGTGAAAAACTTTTTTTTTAATTAATCAAAAACTATTTCTTTTAGTTAACATTAAGGATACAACTTCTACATTGATGATTAAGTGGTTCAATCTACCATTAAATGATTTATTTCATCGGTGTCTAAGGTCTAACCTTGTGCTTGTTCCACATTTTATTATTAATTTAATTGAAAGAGTTTTGTTTTTTCACAAATGTCGTTTTAATCAGGTCTTTTACTAGGTTTTTTTGCTTTTCTGAAACAATTTATTACTATTATAGATGTTTGAAGATACAATTTTTGACATCCACTGTGTATAGCTAAAAAATGGATTGTAATGAAATTGAAATATTTTTTTTTTATTTTTTGTCAAAATTAAAGCATTTTAGACCATTATATTTGTAAAAGTTTAAATAATACTTTTATCAAATGCGAAATGTTTTTTACCCATAAATGGTAAGAAATTTGAATTTGCTTTCCAATTGTAATTTTTTATAGATACACACTTGTAAAAGAATCTAAAAGAAGTTTAAAAAGAAGTTCTTTTAAAAGAAGTCAAGTTTATAACCAAACAAACAAAACCATGCATTATTTAGTCACACTATTTTTCTAATTTAACTAAAAAAATTAACATAATAATTAACATAATGTTTCAGATTTAGACTAAGTTTTTTTTTTCTCATAATGAAACCAAAGTCAACAGATTCTTCTAAGGAAGAAGAACCTGAATTAGATGCAGACTTAAGAGCATTTTTGGCTGAAACTGTAAGTCACTTTATATAATCTTTTCTTTCGTCAAATCTCAGAAGTTTTCGAAATAAATAAATATTTAAACTAACTATGGCTCTTTTCAATTAATTTCAAAAATTAATTTTGTAAAAAATTTTTTTATTGAAATTTTCAGGACGAAGCTGCAGATTTTATTGAAGAAAATTTTCCTCATTGTATAGAAAACATAGTAAGATCTCATTTTTTCTCGATAAACTAAATTTCCTAAAATAAGTAATTTATTTAATTGCCTTAGATTTGATTAAAGAAAGTTTTAAAACCAAATTATAAGAGACACCAAATAAACTAAAACTAACAACCAAATGTTTCGTCAATTATTAGATAAAATCATTAGGAGAACAAAGTACATCAAGCTTGTTTGAGATGGTAAGTTAGACAGCTATAATAAAACAACAACTTATCAATTGTTTTTTTCAGGATATGCTGGTAATGAAAATAATGAATCATAAAAATATTTCATTTTTTTAGTTCAAAAATTAAAGCAAACATTTGGTTGCATTATATTTTATGAATTAATAGAAGATATTTGATAGCAAAATTTAAAACATAAGTCATACGTAACATTTTTATCTTCAAATTTTGAATTCAATTAATTTATTTTAATTTCTATTGTGTACTTATTATTGTTATATTTATTTTTCTAATTTTCATTCAGCGTTTAATAAAAAAATTATACTGAATTTAAAATAAATTAAAAATATTAAAAATAGAATAATAAAAAGTTGTCATTCAACAAAACAAACCTTTTTTTAAGTCTATGGATGATATTTTGACGGATGAAAACTTGGATCAGTCTGCATTTAAAAAAGCAAAAAAGTCGGAAAAATTTAATATGAATGAAGCTGCTAAGTCTGGAGATAGTTTTGTTAACAAACCAAGCGGATATGTTGGAGATGTTGAAAGTGTTGTTAAAAGTAAAACTAATGAATAATTTGATTTATTGTTTTTAGTAAAGCTAATATCTGATACATTTAAATGATAAATTTATTTGTATAGCAAAGAAACTAAAAGAAGATAAAGATAATGCATATCGACAGGAAGCTGGTTGTTCTTATGTAAAATCTTTGGAGTCTTTATCAAGTATAAAAGTTTTGAAAGAAAAAAAGTTTAAAGGCAAGCGTAAGCCGCAAAAACCAAACAAATCAATGTAAACTGGAAGAAAATGAAAATTTAAGACTATTTACGTTTTGGTACTGTTCAGAAATGAATCCATTTGATTTAAAGTATCAAAACTTTTAGTCTCTTCTTTATAGAAAGATAATTCTATGTTGTAATTAAGAAATTTAATTTACAGATTTCACTTTTTTCAGTTCTTTATTTTTTTGAGATTTACTGTTTCTACAAATTTCAAATTGAAATCTTGCAATATAAGTAATTATTTCGTTCTCAAGAATTTCAAGCTCAAATAGAAACAATAAATTTACTACTTATGTCTTTTATTATTTTTAGTAATAAACTTGTAAGTATTTTGGTAATTTTTTCTGGAATGTTTTTTGTTAATGAATCTCAATCATTGCTCAGTTTTCAGAAAAACTGAAGAGATATTGTTAGTCTATCTAGCATATGGGGTAAATCTGTATTAAATTATATTTTGTCATTTATAAACAAATTTAAAAACGATGAATATACTTTGCACTGTGGTACATTGTTTACCAACTCATTCAACCATATCAATAGAGTTTTAAGAATCTTTTATATGGAATATCTAAAACAAATAAATATTTAATTCAAATGCCTACCCACAACATATTCTTATTGATTGAAAATAAAACACGACTCTGATAGAAAACAAATTATCAGGAATATTAATTACACAATATGAATCATTTTCAAGAGTTTATTTAGAAACTTTATTGCTCATAATATTTTTCTGTGAATGTAGCAACATTATTGAAAAATCTTGTGTTTATTTCATCAAACAACTTTAACGATTTTCTAAAATTATTAAGAGATGTAATTTTGGAATTTACTTGTAATAACTTTTGTAACAAAAAAATTCTTTCCCTTTCTTAACTGGGAAAAGTTTGGAAAGCAATTTAACAACGTAGATCGAGTCGAATTAACTTATGTTTATATTTAGAAGATATACTAAGCTTTCATAAGTTATACTGTCTGCAACTAGTCATGAAGAACAACATTTGAATTTTTAAAATTTAAACTAAATTTGGCATTAGCAGCTTAAATTTTAGTTTAACATAATATTAACCAATACTAAAACTTATTATTTTAAAATGGACCTATTTTTATAAACGACCATTAATTTTTGTTCGAGTGCTAATGCCGAGAAAAACCAACCTTTTATAGAGTAACGTAGTATTTTCCTAAAAAGATAATTTTGTGTATCTTTATTCCTTATTAAAAGATTTTAAATTAAGTTTACATTAAATAATGTATTCAAAATATTTATTGATTTTAGTCTAGAAAATTTAATTTTGTAAAGACAGAAGACAGTTGTTTAACTTTGATTGAAAAGAACAAGTTTCAAACCGAGTTTTAGTTTATGAAAAGTGTTAATGAGCTTGAATGTAACCACAAAAATTAAATAAATAATAAAAAGCTAATAAATTAAATTTAATTATACCAAGCTGCTTACTTCCTTTGCTGTTTCTATAAGTCATTATATCCAATTTTAACTGTTGTCAAGACTTTTTAACTTTTTGTTTATGTTAAATTTTATGCTATTACAGGCGCACTTTGTAATCACTATAAATATAAAAGTAAAGAACCTGATTAGAAATGTAAGGAGTTGGTGTCAACCTAAATCTACTTTTATCAAATAAAACTGAACAACAAACAAACATCACTATAATATTCTGAAAATCTTTATATTCATCAACTTTAAATCATCAAGAAATCTTGCAACAAATATGATTTGGAGGGAGAAGATGAAGAAAGATTCCAAAGAATAACATAAGTTACTGCTTTTTAAGCAATTTTTTCTGCTGTAATTTATTACTTTTAAAGTATTTTTGTAATTTCTAAATATAATATTTCTACTGGTAAAGTTTAGATATTCAAAATTTAAAGCTAAATTACAATCAAAATACTTTTATAATTTTGATTTTGTGAAAGTTAACATTATTCTCGAAAAATAGATAATATCATCAAATCATAGAAGTTGTTATCTTTTGAATTATTTGTTTTTATCTTCAAGTAAGAATAACCTACCTGTTCAAGTTGAACAGTTGTAGCAACTCTATTGAAAATCTATTAGACGTTAAGTTTCTACAAAATGACTACATAAAACCGAGGAAAAAGTAAATCATTTTACTTCTTATAAAGAATTCTAATTGATATAAAAATACCTACACCCTACGTTCTGTTTAAAGTAAAATGTTTCATCAGACAAAGTTATTACAATGATTAAAACAAAATCCGTTGAAAAAATTTTTATAATGATAAGTAGAGTTAATACATTTTAAATAAATTTTGAAATATTATGTTCTAAAAATGTTGTAAGAGGTTAAGATGTGTTTCAAACAAGAAAATTTGTTATTCCTATTTAAAACATTTTAAAGCAGAAGCAGCTCATTAATTTATTAGAGTATTTTTAAATAAAAATAAGCTTGTAATAATAAATTACTATCTTTTCGTTTTTTCTACAAAATAATAATCCAAAACACTCTATGTATTTAAAGAATCATCTTCAAAATTGTTTTCGAGATTTATCGCAAAATTTTTCCTTACAAGTAGCTACATGGTTAAATCAACAGTGAAATAATGTCTTTTATCAACTTGTTTATTTATAGTTGTTTTATAAAAACTATTTAACATATATTGAAAAAGCAAATCTAGCTATCAGTTGAAATTGTTACTTTTAAACTTTTGCATCTAGTAATCTATGGACACTTTATCAATAACTAATCATGTTAAATTAGATTCAAATATATTATATCTGCTGATGACCATTTAAAACTGCTAAAACATTAAAACTAATTTGATTTTTCTTGTGAAATTAAAGTTTAACATTTGAAATACTTTATTTATAAAGAAATTAAGTCAGAAACAAATTTTTTTGTTTAAACTCATATTTGATAGTATTAATCGCTAAAATTAAAATAATAGACAACAATTTTGATGAAAACCAGTCTTAAATTCATACCATTCAAAAATCAATCAACTTGCTTTTTAAAAAGTTATAAACTGCTTTGCTATTGATCTCTTTTCTTTTATGTAAATCTCAAAGAATAAACCTACTATTTTAGTATCATTTTCAACTGACTCCTAAGAATATCTCACTTATCAACAACATTGACTAAAATATACAAAACATCAAATGATTTATTTAGATGAAAAAGATAATCTCGAATTTTTTTATCACTACATAAGAAATATAATTGCTTAAATAAACAATTATCAGCCATCTGACAAAGATTTTAGACAATTTATTGTCCAATAATTCGTTATTTTGATAACTCCTTAGTAGAGCAAGATATCTAATGGTTTTAATTTCGCAGACAAAGTAAATGAAATAACACTACTTTTTTATATAAAAAGGAAGTTGTAATAATATGTACTTAAATGAAATACATTTATGTATGACGTAAAATGAATCTTCACTTTTACCATAATATAAGAATCTACCTTTAAGTCAAAATCTATTTACATTTTTCTATTTATTTAAGGCTTTGTGTTTTTTTTTTGTTTCGATTAGTTTCTAAATTTGTGAATTTCTTTATAGAAAACATAACCAGAAAGCAGTTGTTTTTGTTTTCATCAATCAACGCTTACTGTTAAATTGTGCACTCAACCAGCAATAGATTTATTTCATTAGTGTCTAAAATTTAAACTTGTAGTTGTTCAACAATTTATTAGTAATTTCAGTTTTAATTTTGTCATACATGGCATTAGAGTCAGCTTTTTTTTACTGAATTTTGTTGACTTTCTGAAATAATTTATTAAGTTTATTAGCTTGATGTTTACAGACAGATCCTTAAAGTCTACTGCAGTGTAACTTTACAACGAAATGAAACTTTATTGGTGATTTTTTGTCAAAGTTAAATTTTGAAGAATTTTAGACCATTATTTTTATCAAAGTTTACATAAATGTTTTGTTAAATTGGAAATGACTTTTATTTAAAAAAGTCTTAACTGTGCTTTGTTTCCTAACTGTAATTCTCAATATTTTCATACTCTTAAAAGAACTGGAATTTTCTCTATTTTAATGATATCTTATAAAATATTACATTTGTATGAATTCTGAAGAAACTTGAACATCGAGAACACCTATTTTTAATGTTCTAATTGTATCTACAAATTTAATGTTATAAAAATTTAACAAAACTTTTCTAGATCATATTTTGTAATAAAAGTTATATAAGTTCTTATTTTTTTGGAAAAAAATTAAATATTAAGATCGATATAAACTTTAGTTGTTATCAAACATATCCATTCAACGATCATATAAATATGCTTTTATTATTGGTCTGCAGTAATATTTTCAATTCTGAAGACAAAACTTCTGCGTAACATAAATATTATTGGTTTTATTAAGTAATAACATAATTATTTTAGTAAACTAAGTTAATGATATCTACAAGTTTTAAGTTCCATTATAGAATTATGATTTCTACTGATAAGGCTTGTCAAAAAGAGTAAATTTAAATTAGTTTGTAAGAAAGCTGAACTTTAAAAAACTTTTAGGTCGATTTTGCAAATAATGTTTAAAATGTTTCACAAAATAAATTTTTTTTTGATCAAATTAGTTTTAGATTATCACTTAATTTTATTTTATTTTGATTTAACAATTTTCAGATTTTTGTTTATTGTGAATAGGTTTTTTGAAGTAGTTTTTAATACTTTGGCCAGGCTTATAGCAATATGATTTCTTAAGAAGAAACATTCGGTTATAGCTTCTACTTATATATTTATTTTAGTCGTTTAAAACCTTTAGAATTATTAAAGTTTTCACTAAATTTATTAAATTCTAAAATCAACATTCTTTTTTTAGAAAGTGTTTTAATTCTTTTTAACACAAAAAGATAAAGAAGTTTAACTTTTGCTACTACTATTTGTTTAATAATTAAAGACATAGCAGTTCACGTTTTGGTGGTACTATACTTTTATTCAGTTTCAGTTGTTTTATTAAACAACTTTGTTAAAGTTATTAAATGTATTTTAACTAGTTTTAGTTTAGCTAAAATCAGTAAAAAAATTTCAGATATACACTAAGTTTTTTTTCAACTTAAAATGAAACCAAAGTCAAAAGGTTCTTCCAAGGAAGAAGAACCTGAATTAGATGCAGACTTAAGAGCTTTTTTGGCTGAAACTGTAAGTCACTTTATATATTTTTTTCTTTCGTCACACCACAGAAGTTTTCGAAAAAATAAAAAGTAGTTTTTAATGATTTTAAGCATTTATAAATGGCTCTTACAAGTTAATATCGAAAGATAATGTTTTAAGAATTTTAATTTATTTGAAATTTCAGGAAGAAGTGGCAAATTTTATAGAAGAGAGTTATCCTAATTGTATAGAAAGCATAGTAAGATTTCATTTTGCTTGATATATTAAATTTCTTTAATTAAGTAAAATGTTTAACTGCCTTAGATTTGATTAAAGAAAGTTTTAAAACAAAATTATATAAGAGACACCAAATAAACTAAAACTAACAAACAAATGTTTCGTCAATTATTAGATAAGATCATTAGGAGATCAAAGTACATCAAGCTTGCTTGAGATGGTAAGTTAAAAAGCTATAATAAAACAGCAACTTATCAATTGTTTTTATTCAGGATATGTTGGTAATGAAAACAATGAATAATAATATTATTATATTTTTATTATTATTATATTTTTACTTATTTTATTTCTTTAGCTTGAAAACTAAACAAAAGATTAAGTAATTTTATTGGTTGCATTATCTTTTCTATATTACTTGGAAATAAATGATTACAAAATGTAAAATATAATTTACAGTTATCATTTTCATTCTCATATTTTTAACTCAATTTATTTCTTTATATTTCTATTGCGTGTTTGTTTTTAGTTTTTTTTAGTCTTTAATTAAAAAATATGAACTGTTTAAATTAAATTTAGCAAAAAGTTAAAACATAAAGAGTAGTTATTTTAGATTTAGTATTTATTTTTTAATTAAAATTTTATTTAGTCGCTAGGAGATATTTTGACGGATGAAAACGTGGATCAGCCTGCTGAGAAAAAAGGAAAAACGCCAAGAAAACCTAATAAAGATGAAACTTCTAAAATTAGAGAAAATAGTGTTAACAAACCAAGTGGATCTGATGACAAAAAGAAACTTCCAAGTGATAATACATTTTGGCAAACTACTGACTTATTGTATGAAAACTCATCTGGATTCTTATCAAAAGATTTAACCAATAATCATTTTGGTTTTGATGGAGTGAAGGATATATCAAGTGAAAGTAATCCTATTCAGTAATTTAATGAAGATTCTTCAATTATGTAATTGTTTTATTTCAGCAGCTTCAAGTGATGAGGATTTGAAACTTCAGTTCTTTGAAGATTCTTCTAAAAGTAAAAAAATAATTAACTTTATTTTAGTATTAGCAAAACTAAGATTTGAAATTTCAGAGCTAAATGTTGGTAATCATAAACCAATTTGGCAAGCAGCTGACAGTTTCTATGAAAACTCATCAGGGTTTATTTCAAAAGATGAAGCGCTTGGAAAGGATGCATTTGCTGATAAAAATGAATCAACAAACAAAAGTAAAACTAAGATTAATTCATAAACTAATTGTTATTAACTTCTTAATTTTAAAAATAATTTTTTTCAGATATTCTACAGAAAGATGGTAAGAAAACCGGAGTTGTTGAAAAGTCTTCAAATTCTAAAGGTAAAAATGAGAATTTTATTTCAAAAAACAAATTTAATTTGGACTTATAGCCAGAAAACTGAATGTTAAACTTGATGAGACACTTCGACCTACATCTTCTGGAATTTTAACAAACGACTCAACTGTAACTTCACTTGGTTTTGATGAACAAAAAGAATCATCAAGCAAAAATAATTTCTCTAAAAGTAAATTTTCTATATAATTTTTGAAAGATTATTTGTAAAGTAATTTTTTTACAGACAACGAGAATAAATATAGAAAATATCCAAGAGCTAGCAAAAAACTAACTATTACTAAAGGTAAAATGTGGTAAGTTTGTTTCTGTTTAAGTAATACTAGTATTTAACTTTTCTAGCGATAAAACTGAGAGAAGAAAATGCTGAAAAAATTGGACAAGGACTTGATTTTCTGTATGGAAAATCTTCGGGAAATTTGTCAAAAGATTTGTCGGCAGAGCTTTGTGGATTTGATGAAAAGATGAAGATATTTAACGAACGTGAGTTTTCTAGAAGTAATCTAAAAGTTGTTAAAAATTTCTTGAAAATTTAATTGTTTTATTGTAAAAGCTGAAGATATTAATGAGGCTGGATTTTCTTATAGTTTGTTGAAAAAAAGTTTTAATAAATTAAAAAAAATAGTTGATTAACTGTTTTAGTAAAGCTTTGATTGTTACAGCAACGAAACTGAAAGAAGGTAATGATATGGCTTGTAAGCAGGATGCTGGTTGTTCTTATGAAAAATCTTTGGAGCCTTCATCAAATAAAATGGTTTTTAAGGAAAAAAAGGGGAAATGCAAGCGTAAGGCAAAAAAAACCAACAAATCAATGCAAACTGGAAGAAAATGAAAAATTTAAGACTATTTACGTTTTGGTACTGTTCAGAAATGAACCCATTTGTAGCAAAACGTTTAGTCTCTTCTTTATAAAAAGATAATTTTGTGTTGTAATAGAGAAATTTAATTCACAAATCTCATTCTGTTTAGTTCTTTATTTTTTTAAGATTAACTGTTGCTACAAATTTCAAATTTAGATCTTGCAATATAAGTAATTTTTTCGTTATCAAAAACTTTAAGCTCAAATTGAAACAGTTACTCGGCTACTGCTAGTTTTATATTTTTAATAGAAATCTGTGAGTGTTATTATTTTGATTATTTTATAAGAAATTTGTTTAGTTATTTTTTTAGTGTTAAATCTCATTCATTACTCAGTTTTAAGAGAACCTGAAGAGATATTGTTATTCCATCTAGTATATAGGTTAAATCTGTATCAAATTACATTTAGTCATTTATAAACATTATTACCAACGCTAAAAATGCTTTAAACTGTGGTAGTATGCTTCCCAACTCATTTAAGTGTATCAGTAGAGTTTTAGAAAGCTAATAAATCATATAAATAAAAACCAAGTAGTAGCTAAAAATGATTATAAATCTCAGATCTCTCTATGTTATTATAAAATACCTTTAAGAAATATAGAAGTTTGTAAGATAGCCACATAGTTTGAAATTTTTATAGATTATCAGCTATACATTTATTATCTTTGTGAAGATACAATAATTTCAAAAATTTGTAGCTTTTCACTATAATTGGTTAAGTAGAGGCCAGTATATGATAAAAGTATATAGTTTATTTGTAACCTTTTATTACTCAAATATTTCGTTTGAGTTTAAAAAACTTACTTTTTCTTTGTTTAGTAACCAACCTATAAAGTAAATCATTGCAACTTATTTAAGAACGGGTGAGAACTGTAAGCCGTGCTTCTTTAAAACTTCTGAAATCAGCTCTAATATATAAAACACTTTCAACAAAAAATTATTCCTTTTTTATGTCTTCTTTTTACCAATGCTCATGAAGTCTTAGTCAAAGCCTCTATAGGAGGTACACGTTTGATTTATGTACATTATTTAAAAAATAATTGTATAGCATGTGGAAGAGACAAAGTTCTTAATTTATATTTCATTTGTATTCAGTAACATAAATCACTTAAATAAAATCACTTAAGCTAGGTTCTGACATTTTTATTTTAAACCTACAAGACCTATAACCTTAATTTAAAAAAATATTGCTTAAATTTTGAAAAAAGGAATAACATTTTTATAAGGTTGTCACTTTTAAACACGGCAGTATTCTGATGTCGAAAAAAATGGGTTGCTTCAACTTTGTGTTAGGAATAGAAATAATTTAAGAAATCCCCTTGAGACATCTTTTGCTCAAATAAATTTAGATTTTGCTTATTCTTTTAAACCATTATATCTTAAAATTTTAGCTTCAATTATGTCCTGTTTTAGTTACTTTTTAAAAATTCGTGCAAGAAAGTTATAAGTTAAATAAGATAGATGGTCGCAACAATTATCAGAAAACTCAAGTTATCTATTTTCATCACTTTCACTAATTAATAATAAAATAATTAATAATATTACAACTTAATGCAAAATAAATTATTTTAATTAATAATTTAGGAATAACTAGTAAAGATTAAAACAAAATTTTCTGTGGTTAACACAAATTATTAAGTAACTCGACACTTGTTTAAAATTATTTCTAAATAAAACACGTTTCAATGTTCTTTTAATTTTTCTTAGTCTTAATATTTTCTAAGATCAATAATTTAACACATTAATATTAAATCTACAGCTCTATAACAAACTTAAGATAAAGTTTTTAACTGTCACGTGATGATGTTACGTAATGTTCCGTATAAGAGTTGTATATAAAAATGAGAAAGCTGGAATATTGCAATCTGTAACAAACAAGAGAAAAAGTCAGTGGAACTTTACTTCTAAGCTTACAAAAAAGTGAATACAGGGGAAACAAAAATAAGCTGATAATCTGGAAAAATATCACAAAAAGTGGACATTTCACAAACTTGTATATTTTGTACAAGTACTTTGTAGAAAAAATAGAGAGCTCTCAGATTTAAAATAATTTTTTGCTACCCCTTGGTTCTAATGAATTAATAGCTTCTTAAAACTCTATTGATATGATTGAATGAGTTGGTAAACAATGTACCACAGTGCAAAGTATATTCATCGTTTTTAAATTTGTTTATAAATGACAAAATGTAATTTAATACAGATTTACCCCATATGCTAGATAGACTAACAATATCTCTTCAGTTTTTCTGAAAACTGAGCAATGATTGAGATTCATTAACAAAAAACATTCCAGAAAAAATTACCAAAATACTTACAAGTTGATTACTAAAAATAATAAAAGACAAAAGTAGTAAATTTATTGTTTCTATTTGAGCTTGAAATTCTTGAGAACGAAAAAATTACTTATATTGCAAGATTTCAATTTGAAATTTGTAGAAACAGTAAATCTCAAAAAAATAAAGAACTGAAAAAAGTGAGATTTGTGAATTAAATTTCTCTATTACAACATAGAATTATCTTTTTATAAAGAAGAGACTAAAAGTTTTGCTACTTTAAATCAAATGGATTCATTTCTGAACAGTACCAAAACGTAAATAGTCTTAAATTTTTCATTTTTTTCTAGTTTGGTTTGATTTGTTAGTTTTTCTTGCCTTACGCTTGCATTTCCCCTTTTTCTCCTTAAAAACCTTTTTATTTGATAAAGGCTCCAAGGATTTTTCATAAGAACAACCAGCATCCTGCTGACAAGCCATATCATTATCTTCCTTCAGTTTAGTCGCTGTAACAATCAAAGCTTTACTATAACAGTGAATCAACTTGGTTTTGAACTTTATTATTTCACAATTTTTAAGCAGATGCAACCTCATTAGTATCTTTAGTTACAGCTCTAACAATAAAACAATTAATTTTTCAAGAATTTGTTAACAACTTTTAGATTAGTTTTAGAAAACTCACGTTCGTTATATATCTTCATCTTTTCATCAAATCCACAAAGTTCTACCAACAAATCTTTTGACAAATTTGCCGAAGATTCTCCATAAGGAAAATCAGGTCCTTGTCCAATTTTTTCAGTATTTTCTTCTCTCAGTTTTATTGCTATAAAAGTTAAAAACTAGTTTTACTTTCTCACTAATAAATAGCTACATTACTAAATTTACTAATAAAGTTTCTACATGTTACCTTTACTAATTGTTAAATTTTTGTTAAATTTTGGATATTTTGTATATTTAATTTCGTTGTCTGTAAAAAAATTACTTTTTCAAATAATCTTTCAAATATTAATTAGAAAATTTACTTTTAGAGAAATTATTTTTGCTTGATGATTCTTTTTGTTCATCAACACCAAGTGAGTTTACAGTTGAGTCATTTGTTAAAAATCCAGAAGATGATTGCCAAAGTATCTTTTCAAGTTTAACATTCAGTTTTCTACCTAAAAGTCAAAATCAATTTTGCTTTTTGAAATAAATTTCCAATTTCTACCTTTAGAATTTGAAGACTTTTTAACAACTCCGGTTTTTTTAGCATCTTTCTGTAGAATATCTGAAAAAGATTAATTTCAAAATTAAGATATTTATAAAACAAGTTTATGAATTAATTTTAGTATTAGTTTTGTTTGTGTATTCATTTTTATCAGCGAATGCATGTTTTCCAAGCGCTATATCTTTTGAAATAAACCCTGATGAGTTTTCATAGAAACTTTCAGCTGCTTGCCAAATTGGTTTATGACTACCAACATTTAGCTCTGAAATTTCAAATTTTAGTTTTTCCAATACTAAAATAAACTTAATTTTAATTTTAGTAGAAAAAGAATTTTCATAGAACTGAAGGTTCAAATCGTCATCAAACTGCTGAAATAAAACAATTACATAATTGAAGAATCTTTATCAAATTACTTAATAGGATTATTTTCAATTGATATATCCTTCACTTCATCAAAACCAAAATGATTATCAAAAAAATTCAAAACTAAAAAATAATTATTTAAAAAGTAATTAAATAACTAAAATAATAAAATAATATTATATTCTTTTGGTAAAAATCCTGAAGAGTTTTATACAATAAGTCATTGCTTAAATGTTTGATCACTTTGAAGTTTCTTTTTGTAATCAGATCCGCTGGGCTTAGTAACAAAATTATCTCTAAAATAATGAGTTTCATCATTACTTTTTTTTCTTGACTTTTTTTCAACTGCACACTGATCCAAGTTTTCATCCGTCGAAATACCTTCTAGAGACTAAAGAAAAGTAATTTTAAACCCAAATGGATTACTACTTCTTGTTACTACGTTCATACTACATTTATTTTATTCTAAATATTTTTTATTTTTTAATTAAACACTCAAAAAATAGAAATTACATTTAAAAAGAAACAAATTGGATTAAAAATGTAAATATAAAAATTACAGGTGTGAAGTATATTTTTAATTTTGAACTAAACATAATAAAGTAATTTAAAAAAGAAATTGCAACCAATAATGTTACTTAATCTTGGCTTTAATTTTTGAATAAAAAATGAAATAAGAGTAGTATTCAATGTTTTCATTACCAGCATATCCTGAAAAAAAACAATTGATAATTTGTTGTCTTTATATAACTTTTTAACTTACCATCTCAAACAAGCTTGATGTACTTTGACCTCCTAATGATTTTATCTAAGAATTGACAAAACATTTGTTTGTTAGTTTTAAATTATTTTGAGTTTTTTATATTAGTAAGCTTTTTAAAAACATCAAATCTAAGGCAGTTATACCATTTACTTTCTTAACAATATTTAAGATCTTAAGCAAAAATGAGGACTTACTATGTTTTCTATACAATGAGGATAACTTCCTTCAATAAAATCTGCAGCTTCGTCCTAAAATTTTCAATAAATTAAATTTTCTTACAAAATTTATTTTTTGAAATTGACTGTTAAGAGCCATTTATAACTATTTAAAAAATAATTAACAATTTTTTATTTTCTTCAAAAACTTCTGAGATTTGACGAAAGAAAAGATTATATAAAGTGACTTACAGTTTCAGCCAAAAATGCTCTTAAGTCTTCATCTAATTCAGGTTCTTCTTCCTTAGAAGAACCTGTTGACTTTGAATTCATAATAAGAAAAAAAAATTCAGTCTAAATCTGAAATATTGTTTTAAAATGCTTTTTATTTTTACTAACTAAGCCAAAACTAGCTTAAATACATTTAAAAAACTTTAACTAATGTGAATAAAATTGTAAGCTTTTTTTTGTTTGGTTGCAAAATCAACTTAGGTTTTAAAATTGTACTTTGTTAATTTTAACAAAAAAACTGCAGCTGAAAAAATAAAGTACTACCAAAACTTGAACTACTATATCTTTAATTATTTAAAGAACGAAAACATTTATAAGATAAAAATAATGATTTTATAACTTATTAAATTTAGTGAAAGCTTATATATTTGCAAAGCAGTTAAACTAATAAAAATAAATATTTATGGAGAAGCTATAATCCAATGCTTCTTCTTAAAGAATCACATTGTTATAAACTTGAAATAAGTATTAAAAGCTATTTTAGAAAACTTATTCAAAAGAAACAAAATTCTGAAAAACTTAAATCAACATAAAATTAGATCAAGTGATGATTTAATACTAAATTGATCAAAAAAGAAAGAAAATATTTTTTAAAACATTTTAAAATAAATACTATTTGACTAGACTAAAATTCTCATAGAGTTCAGCTTCCTTACAAATTAATTTAAATTTACTTTTTATGAATAGCCTTTTGAGTACATATCATAATTCTAGAATGGAACTTAAGACTTGTAGTTAACATAAACTCAGTTTATATAAATAAATTTGTTATTACTTAATTTAACCAATAATATTTATGTTATGCAGAAGTTTTGTTTTCAGAATTGAAAATATTACTAAAAACCAATTAATAAAAGCATAATTATATAAATATATATATATAAATATATATATGCATTATATGATTACAAATGGATATATGTGAACACAAGCGAGGTTTATATCAATCTTAATGCTTACTATTTTCTAAACTAATAATTATTACAACTTTTATCACATAATTTGATCTAGAAAAGTTTTGTCAAATTTATAAAGCTACATAACAATAAATTTGTTGCTTATAATTAAAACTTGAAGAAAGCAATAATTTCAATTTACTTTAGAATTCATACAAGGGTGTTATTCTAATTCTATTTAATTAATTAATTAATTAATTCTAATTCTAAAATTCTAATTCTTTTAAATGTATGTATCGATTAAGAATAAAAGGAATTTTTCTGAAAAGAATTTATATTTTTCACCTTTATTTCATGAGAAAGATTTTTCAAAAGTTTAATAAGAATATTTACAAATTTAAGGGCCTAAACGGCTTCAAAAAATAATAAGCTCTTGACAAAAGCTTAGAAAAATATTTGAAATTCATTACAATTAAATTTTAATCTATAATAGAGTGGACATCAAAAATTATATCTGCAAACATCAAGCTAATAATAGTAATATATTGTTTCAAAAAAGCAACAAAACATAGTAGAAAACCTGATTATAATACAATGTATGACAAAATAAAAACTCATTTAATTAAATTACTTATAAATTGTTGAACAACTACAAGTTAAAATGTTTTACACTAATGAAATATACATATTGATGGTTGAGTGCACCATTTAACAGTAAGTGTAGATATTTCATGATTGATGTAAAAAATAACAAATTCTTTTTGGCTAATTTTTTAATAAATATTTCAAAAATTTAGAAACTAATAGAAACAAAAAACGCAAAGCCTTAATTAAATAGAAAACTTGAATGAATTTTGACTTAAAAGTAAATAGATTTGTATATTTTAAAATAAGTGAAGATTCATTTTACGTCATACATAAATGTGATTCAATTAAGTACATATTATTACAACTTCCTTTTTATATAAACAAGTAGTGTTATTCCATTTACTTTGTCTGCGAAATTAAAACTATTAGATATCTTGCTCTACTAAGGAGTTATCTACATAACAAATTATTGGACAATAAATTGTCTAAAATCTTTGTCACATGGCTGATAATTGATTATTTGAGCAATTATATTTCTTATGTAGTGATACGAAAATTCGAGATTAAATTTTTGATTTAAATAATTTGTTTTGTGTTTTGTATATTTTAGTCAATATTGTTGATAAGTGAGTTATTTTTAGGAGTCAGTTGAAATGGATACATTAATTCTTTAGGATAAATAGTCTTTAAAAGGCTCAACATATTAAACTTTGCTTTCACAAGAAAAAACAAACCTTTTTTTAGGTTCTAACAATTTTAATTGGTCTTAAGCAGATATATTGTGTTTAAATGTATTTCAACATAAATAATTGTCTATAGAAGATCTATAAATTACTAGATACAAAACTTTAAAAGATTCAACCTAGTAAATGATTAGTTATCAAGTTCAACACATACAAGCTAATATTGAATCTGTTATTTCATCGCCAGCCCTGATACTTTCGCCAAGATAACAGATAGAGGTAGAAATTAAAAAAAACAACAATAACACAAACTAGTAAAGCATCTTACATCCTTAGACATACCGTCACCTACACCTGAAGGTTTTTGATGTATTTCCAATTTGTCCGATATTTCACGAACAATTTTTATTGCAGCAAATAACCTGATAAAGCAAAATTTATGATTACAATTAAATTTAAGATTTGAAAAATTAAGAACATAAATTTGATAGGGAGGTTTATCAGATTTAATAGATTATAGATATTTTTTAAGAAGTTACGAAATCTAACATTTCTATAAAGTATTTTTTCTAGTGAATGTGAGAAAAAACTTAACCTTATTACGTATAGAAAAGAAGCATAGAACAAAGAAGTAGGAAATTATACTTTTTGAAAAGTCAACCTTTTCTCATTTGTAAAAATTTCTGACAAGATTGATATCATTGAAATACAAAAATAAAATATTATTAATATAGTTGAAAACGAAATATTTGCAATTCAGGTTGTTTTAAATTCAATATAATAGTACAAAAATCTTAAATACCAAAAATTTATGATATCTTTAAAAAAGTATAATTAAATTTGTTGAAGCTTAATACATCAAAATTTTTAGAATATTTACTTGAAACAGCATTTTACTTTTCAATCGTCTTTTTATCATTTACCTTGCTTAAGCGCTAAAAAAATCATTAATTTTTAGGCGTGAGGAAACACCTTAGACAATTTTGCAAAAATAATGAAAAGTTCAAATTGGAAAAATTGAATTTATCACTGCACTTCTTGCTGGTTTTTTACCTGTAAAAAAAGTTTTAGAATTTTAAAATTGAGTATCTTTTTTATTTATTTAAAGTAATTAGATGATAGTTGTTCTCATTTTTCAAACAAAATCGTTTCTGAGCTAACCAAAAGTAATTTTAATATTCATCTTTTAGAAAGCATTTATAAGACAATTATTATGTTTAAAGGTTTTGAAATTGGTAGAAACTGCCGGCTAACCCTAGAGATACAAAACCATGCAATCACAATACTGAAAAATAAAAATAGTCTATAACTAATTTCATAATTATTTAGTCACCCTGGTTGATATGTTTGAAAAATAAAAATTTAAGATTTTAAAATTTTGAAATTTTGAAAGAAATAAGGTTTTAACTGATAACTAGCAAAACTCCTTTACTAGCTGCTTCTTCGTCAGTAAGATATTTCTTCTTCTTTTACATAGTAATTACAGCAGCAAACCAATTTTTAATTTTTCGACGTTGCCTTGATGACAATGTCTTCATTTACTGATTTTACAAACTTCTTTTTAATTTTAAACAGTCAGATTTCGTTATTAAATTGGACTGAGATTCGATTTTTCTAATATTATCTATTATAAGAAAAGCTTTCATATACAAAATACGTTTATTAAGATTATTTTTGGAGTAGATTTCAACCTTTTATCAGTCATTAAGCAAATTTTAAAACAAGGAATAACGAAATTTCCTTAGCTTTGCAAAAAACGTCGACAACTTAAATTGAAACTCTGAAATAATTTCATTGATAACGATTTATTTAAAATAAAAGCTTTATTTTAATGAGTAAGTGAGAATTAAGGTATAACATTGAATCAGTAGCTATCGCTTAAAATATATTAAAGACAAACAACCAACCTGTTGAATATGCTAGAGTTGTATCAATTAATATTAATTAGAATGTAAAATTGAACAAAACTTAAACTAAACCTGAATCTCAATTATAAAATCATGATAATTGTATGAAATTTATTCTTAATGATTAAAAGTTGGTGAACCTTTAACAATGGTAATGACTTATGTAAAGTTATTTATATTGTAATTTTACTTTGTTAAAAATAGATTAAATTGATGTCTGTCTTGTTTATCAGAAACTTAAAAACCTACTTACCAGTGAGCACCCAATGTAGTTTATGCCTATAGGCCTATCAAATATAGCAATTAAAAGACCTTTAGAAAATGTTATTACAAAGAAATAATTTAGAAGATAAAAAATATTGTTTTGATAAAATTTTTATTCAGATATATATTTATTTATTTGTTTTTTTGTTTGTTTAAATCTATTTCAAATTCATTTTGTATCTCTACTGACACCAATGAAATTAGTTTTAAGTTTGAACTATTAAATGCTGTTATGCATGAATACTCACAGACCTAAAAATAGCTCCAGTAAGCTACTATTTTAATAAATGAAAGTCACTTGGTTAACTGATGGTTACCATGGCAACAAAATTAATAACTTTTTTTTAAGAAATTAAATTGAAAATTAAAGTATTTATAAAATCATCTTAAAAAATTTTGATAAAATATTTATAAATAAACAAAATTGTTAAAAAAAAGTTATTCTTTGTTAATTTATGTTTCTAAAAACTTTTAAAGAAAAAGATTGTGAATTATCATATAGAAACAATCTTTAGAAAAAGATTCATGAATTATATAAAATATATTGGATTATTTATTTTGCTTTTAAATCGTGATTACAGTTACTTATCATCACAAAACTTGGTTTTAATTTAAAAACAGTTTAATTAATTGATGGAGTTACTTTCTTTGTTACTACTTTAACAAAAATAACAACTTATTCTTTGTTTTATTTTTCTTGAATTGAAACACATATTAAACTTTTAAACAAGTTTTAAAAAATCATTTATCAAAATTTAATTCAACTTTGTTGAATATGCCTAGCATTAAAACTTGATTTATAGGATTTTGTTTTAACAATAATAAGTCTTTTTCCCGATGAAAATAAATAATTTTTAGGTTTTCTTCTAA